>JAEIGD010000078.1:0-17500 GCA_018903425.1 Zaprionus nigranus
TAGACGAACTCAGTTTGTGGCTGGCAAAAACTAGCTAGCAGTTTCCTCGGGCCGTATGCGAAGTAACTAAGGTAAAAAAGAAACGGCCGTTACGATGTATGAAAAGCAGCTCAAGTGAAAGGCTCCTACAATAATTTCAACATGTGCAGAAAATATGAAGCCATGGAAGTACGCGTCTACAAATGAAGATCTATGGTCGTCTGGGTCAGACGATGCATCAGGATGGTCGAATGTAACGATGGTTATCGATATGCAATCATCGATATGCAGTCATCGCAAGGGGAATGTCGTCGTTAGGAGAACAGAGGGAAGAAGAAAGAAGTGAGTTGAAAGTTGTGCAGAAAAAGAAGCAGTTGAAAGCCGTGCAGAAAAGGAAAGATCATAAAGCCAAAAGTTGTTGTGTCCGGAGAAAGATAAAGTTGCGTAGTTGCCGTACGTCCGAGATCAATAAGAATTGTCACGAGTCATCTTTTTATTGATTCCAAAATATAATAAGCAAACTATTACAAAATCAAACTATTATTAAAATAAACCATTGTGCGAAACAATAAATATCCTACATAGATTTTAAATGTTTGTTTTTCTGTAGGTTTTTGTTAAAATATCTGATAACATGTCATTTGTACATATATATTTTACATCAATTTCTTTTTGGAATATAGTTCTCACATAGTGTACTTATGTCGATATGCTTACTTCTATTATGTGTAGTATTGATTCTCAGCTAAACAATGTTAAGCACCTGATTATCGCAAAAATTAAAATTGAGGAATCTATCAAAAAACCCGTTTCCTTCATAAACTTTTTCAAAAAATGCGTTTTTCTTGCCGCAATGGACAATGCGACATAGGTTCAGTCCTCCGTGCTGGATAATGCCACTAGATCTTTGCTTCTGACTCCAGGTGAGGTATGACCTCCTGCGTTTATGAAGACATGATCCATCTATAGGATTTGTAAATTGTTCAATCCGTGTCGACGTTGCCAGGAATCGGTTGAACTGTTGCGTGATAATGATGCTTGCAGTCCGAGGGCCCTTCTTCAAACGTCCCTTAGTATATTCGGTTACAGTAGACTTCATGCTCCTTATGTGGGATTCTCATTTCTTTTGAGCCATCTTTGCAACCTGAATGCATTATATCTGGCCTGGTTGTAATTGCTAAATACATGAGTGATCCGATAAGTGATTGATAGTCCTCCGCTTTAATAGTGCTTGAAGTTAGGATCAGTACATCAACTTGATGAACCGTTCCAAAGTGGCGTTACTACAGATTTGCAATCGGACATGCCCCCAGTGTGTGTAGTAGAGGGTATTTCTGATAGTATTTTTTAGAACCTATGGATATGGCTCCAGCTTTCTTCTTCTCTCTCAACTTGATACCAAAAAAATGATTCAGCTGTCCGCCATCTACTACTTTTAAACTCTAAAGTAATTGAAGATTCCTGAAATATCATCAAATCCTTTTACGTGAGCTTGCAATAAGAAGGTCGTCGACATATACCGCGATTTTGTTAATATTGTCTTCTCATAGCGTAAACACACGGCTCGCTGGCACAGGGAACAAATGCAGTTTTCGCAAAACTGTATCGAGCTTGGCGTTCCACTCTCTACCGCTCTGTTTTAGCCCGTAAAGTGACTTCTTTAGTCTCAAAACTTTTCCACTGATGATTATCGGGTTAGCAAATCCGAGTAGTCGATATAAACCTTCTTTCACTCAAATCCAGCTATTCAAATAAGCCGTCGATACATCCATCTGATGTAGAAGAAGTTATACTCAACAGCCAGAGATATAGTCAGTCTCACTGACGAATATCTGACAACTGGTGAAAACGCCCGTCGTAAAATCAATACCGCATTGTGCGTGCACATCCTTAGCCATCAACCTCGATCAAAAAAGTCAGCGCATCACCTTACCATCCTTTAGATGCCAAAAAACCCATTTATCCCAATGGCTTTTCTATCATCTGGTAAACGTCCAGTTCTACGTTCGATTAGTCTCGAGAGCCACAATCTCCTTCTGAACTGATGCTACCCATTCCTTGACTCATTTCAGACTGTATCGCTTCAGCAAACGTAACAGAAACTCTGACCTCTTTGAACTTACTGCATGTTCAACACGTTATATTGTTTGCCGGACGCCCGGGCTTGCCTGTTTTTATCTTCTTGTGACGAACCAGGACCACGAATTTCCGTTCTTCGGTATCATCGCTCTTAGCACTCTCGTAAAACATCAGAACTATCAGCATCATTAACCTCACTGTCAATTTGCTCTTCCTCGAGCACCCCAGCACTATCTTTGTTGTTGTCCACTGCCAAAATCCGCGAACCATCAACTCCAATTTCGTCCGAATAAGTGCCGTTTCGTTCTCGCTGTTTCCGTTCTTTGGGTACCCTATAGTTTCCTCTAGAAAAACGACGTCTCTACTCTCGATTACCTTGCTAGATCCAGAACACATCAATCTGTAGGCCTTCGCTGACGCCCTATCATCATGCATTCAATGCCTTTTGCCTTGAACTTTCCTGCATGTTTCTTATTTAATGCATTCGCTTTGCAACCAAAGATTTTCAAATGTGATATTGAAGGCTTTTTACCTGTCCACAGTTCGATGGTGTTTCTGACTCTTCAATGACCTTGTCTCCGATCTGTTGCGTAGGTATGCTGCAGTCCCACTGCCTCTCCCCATAGAAACTCATTCACTCCTGAATGTATAAGCATGCTCCTTGCCATTTCCACGAGTGTCCGGTTAGCGCGCTCAGCAACTCCGTTTTGCTGCGGGTGTACGGTACTGTCAATTGCCGCTTCATACCGTTATCGGATAAAAACTTCTGAAGCTCGTGGCTTATATATTCGCGACCGTTATCGCTGCGAATTGCTTTAAGTTTTTCCACCGGTCTGTTTTTCGGCGAACGCGACAAAGTCTTTAAACACGGGAAGCAATTCATCACGGGTCTTCAAGAAATATACGAACATATAACGTAAATAGTCATCAAGAAATGTTACGAAATATCTTGCTCCACCGGCAGACTCTTTGTTCATTGGCCCGCAAATGTCCGAATGAACTAGCCTAGCAATTTGTCCGCACGATTTTCGGCCATTTTTGGGAATGGTTTCACACAAATTTTACCTTTAGCACAGGTTTCATTTGCGATTTTGTCTATGTCCACAACATTTTTGATTGACTTTAAGCCATTGACCATATTTTCACCAGCCATCTTTTTAGGCTTGCCGTATTCAAATGACCATAACGATAATGCCACTTCCACAATTCATCATTTGCACACAAGTACATGCACCGATTGTTCGAAGTATCAATAACAAAAAGATTTCCAGCCTTTCTTGCCTGCATCTTCATTTTGGCCGTTCTTTTTATATAAGCACTTTGCTTTTGAAAAATAACTTTATACCCTTTTTCAACGGCTTTCACTACCGATATGAAATTACTTTGCAAGTCTTTTGCATAAAGCATTTTTCAAATTAACGGAACCATTTTTTTGTTTTAACGACCACTGTACGCCATAAAGCACATTTTTATACGCTTCCGACCATTGAAAATGGTCAAAAAAGGGTATACTAACTTTGTGCAAATGTATGTAACAGGCAGAAGGAGGCGTCGGAGACCCCATAAAGTATATATATTCTTGCTCAGGATCACAAGCCGAGTCGATTGAGCCATGTCTGTCTGTCTGTCCGTCTGTCCGTCTGTGTGAACGCACAGATCTCAGCTATTATAAAAGCTAGAGTTACCAAATTTGGCAGGAAGACTCCTCTGTGGATCAAGCAGATCAAGTTTATTTCAAATGTTAGGTGCCACGCCCACCGCCCCACAAATCAATAATTTAATTTTTGAACTCAATTTGTAAGCGCTGTTTAAAAGATAGAACTTTCTGACTTAACATATACTAAGCTTAATGAAATATCTACGTAGTCTCCAAATTTCAGTCCGATCGGACAATAAACACAAAAGTTATTTAAGAAAGTATGAGCATAAAACCAAGTGCTTCTGTCAGCTAACAATGGAGGCGGGCGAGCGCGTAGCACGAGCGCCATCTGTCGGGATTAATTTCAAAGCATGTGCATATGCATATGTGTATGAATTTAAAAATTAAACTACACCGGAACATACTAGGTCGAAGGGTATCCCATTGTCGCGTGTTGCGCGACTGTTTGCTTTTTCTTACTGGTTAAAATTAACGGAACCATTTTTTTGTTTTAACGACCACCGTACCGACGCCAGCCGAAAATATGTATTTTTCTCTGCGAGTAATATTTTCTCTTTATGCTCTTTAATGTCCGCGAACCACGATCTTTCACAACACATGTGAGCAGTTGCTCCACTTTGTTAACATTTGCAAGTATAGTAAACGACTTCTCTTTTGCAGATGTTTCAATTTCACCATTACTGTCTTTCTCTTTGCAATGAGCAATGAAGTGACCCTCGCGACCACATCGAAAGCATTTTTATTCTTTTTTGCATCACTGTTCTTTTGCGTCGATCTATTTTTCTTGTCTCCCTTTCCACTGGGACGCGACACAAATGCTGGTTGAACACAAAGTTCTGTTTCGTCCGAACTCATTCTTTGTCTCTCTCCCTCTTCTATGATTTTCACTTTTAAATCAAGAGAGTCGGTAACTGTTCGCGCGTTTCTATCGCTACCACGAAATTTTCGAATTTTTTTACCGAGCCCCGACAACAGCAAAATAGTGAGAATGTCTTCAGAAATGTCCATATCAATTTCTTTCAGCTTTTCAATGATATCAGAAAATCATTTATGTAATTTTGTAAGCACGAATTTTCCGACAAACTCAACCGAAGTAATTTCGTGAATAAGATAATTTTTCTGGCGGGTCCACGAGGCTTGTACACAGCTGCAAGCTTGACCCAAGCTTCTTTGGAACTAGCGCAGTTTTTAATGAAATTTATTTGTGAAGCCTTCACGCATAGCAATATGGCTGCTAGTGCTTTTTCATCTAGTTCGTCAAATTGCGCACTTTGCTCCACTGTATCGCCTTCTTGCTTCACGCGTCTTCCACACACTAACGACCACATACTTGAATGCACCAATACACTCTTCATTTGCACCGACCATACAGCGTAATTTTCGCCGTCAATTTGTCGATCGCACACAGCCCATGTCCACTCATGTTTATAAAAATGTTCAAGCTAATTAACACAATAATTATTTTCCTCTTGATCACACACAATTATTAAATTCTTCACTACTCCTGGGCCCATAACCTATTGGGAAATGATGGAGTAAAACGCGAGGCGATATATAGTAGTGTCAGTTTAATAATCGTTTCATTTCACATAAGCGCGACGGCGTTGTGCGTCGTTCGGAGGTAAACGTAAGAAGAAGGAAAGTACAAGAAAACAGAAAAGAACTGATTCAGATCAGTGTGACCAAATTACAAAATATGATTGTTGCTAAATTAACATATTACTTTTAGTATTTCAATAGTCTCGTTATTGAGAAATACTGAGTCCATAAGCTTCAAAGAAATAAAACCCTTTCTTTTTTAGCATTAACATATTGTATAATGATATTGCAATACCTTTTGTGTCTAATAAGCCACCGATTTGTGTTAAATTGCAATCCCTTTGCACAATGTAATCTAACATTGTGGACTCCATTAGGTATGCGTAGTTTCCTTGATTAACACGTCGTATCCCATCTTCATAAGTAGTTGTAAATGCAGAGGGCTTCTTATTGTCCATAATTCTCCACATTTTTTTGTAAGTTTCAATCATTGAATCCTAAGGAAGATAAAACTCTTTGGGCTTTTTTTATTTTCACATTAAAAATTTGTTTAATTTAATTTTATTTAAGATAGATGTATAAAAAGTTTCATTAAAATAGCTGTAAGACTGATAGACTTATTTGCCTCATACAAGGGTATAATTGGAAGCATTTGTGGCAAGCTTTATCAATATAGTTTTAAAGCTTAAGAGTCGAAGATATCTCTTTCTTCTGGCTAAAATAAATATAGACTTGTAAGTATATTAAAAAGACATACGCGAAAGAATGTCATTGTTGATCCACTCTCCAATGTGCCGTATGATATTTCCGTCTGGCTGGCCAAATCTTCAGCATTTTCAATTGGATTTGTCATACGCTCGACTGTCAGGAATGCAGCCAAGTTGGCAGTATATGAAGCCACAATAATGAGGGAAAAAAAACCCCAGATACTGCTTATGATACGAGTGGATAGCGCCTTTGGAAATATATCTGTACTCTGCTGCATTAAAGTTCCTATAGAAAACCAAAAACTGTCCGATATTGTAAATTGATTTTTTACTATTGTTGTTGTATGGTTGAAATTGCTGGAATGAACTGTTTGCCATTCTAATGGAGATAAATTCGCGACAATGTATATGGTTAATGAGACGAGAAAATAGGCTGCCAACACATAGATCCATATTTCGATGGCCAAAGGGTTCATGAATGAAAATAATCTTGTCGGCTCTGAAGACGGTAACTGAAATCAAAAAAATATTTTGATTGTTATTGTTCAGGAACCTTGATTGATCGGTGATAATATATTCCGGGGTACCTTGAGCCATTGTTAGTGAATATATATATGTATGACTGAACTAGTTCGCTCTCCCGTGTTTTTAAGTGTCAATCAAGCAACCTCTGCGAATATCTAGCGTTGGTATTGCATACAGAAGTATCGAAGTTCTTCCACAAAAGATCTTCGATTAGATCTTTCAGATCTACACAGCTTTTGTTTATTTAGAGGGGTTTGCAGTCACAAAAGATCAGATATATTCTAGTCAAGGTTGCACCTGCTGTACCTGGTTTTTCCAGCCGTTCATATAATACTAATAATAATGGTACCCCCTGGTTACACGGGTAAATATGTTATTTTAAACGAGAACCCTTCGACCTAAGTTCCGGTGTAGTTTATTTAATTATAATATTAAATATTATTGTATTACAAATAAAATTAAATTCTTCCCTACATCTGGTATTATATATGCCTTCTATAACTTGTGTTGTCAGTCTGTCAATCAGTCAAAAGTTTTGTTATTAAATGAGAGTGTAAAAATAATAATAAAAATGCATTAATTAAGAATCAACATCATCAGATCAAATTATGACTGACTAAATTAAACTTTATCCGCGTGACCCATAATTAGGTAACAAGGTTACATGAATATGTATGTACATACCTTAAATAATATGCTTATGCCCAGATTCATGAAAGGTTTGTAAAATCAATAACACTTTCTCTTGCATAGGTGATTGTCATGGAGCCAACAGCTAGGTCTGCTTTCTATAAGAATAGAATTGAAATGATTACACAAAAATAAATAAGTATACTTTGCACAATACGTCAAAAAAACCAGACGACCGATATATTTAGTCTGGAAAACACCAGTTTGGCAAACTCTTTTATAAATTCATTAACAATTATGAAAGACATCCAATTGAAATTTGGAAGATAGGTGCATAAGGGTCTTCCAAGTGAGGTGCTCTCCTATGCCGATCAGAGCTGAATTACCACAAGGCAGCGTGCTGGAACCTATCCTCTACACCGCAGACCTTTCCATCATTCCCTCCAGTTACCTGAAAATCGCCACCTATGCTGACGACACCCCTTTCCTCGCCTTATCCTCCGATCCCCGATGCCTTGTAATGTACATCCCTAATTAAACATATGTATGTGATATGTACATATCATATGTTTTTATCGAAATCGATATCTTTGATCAGGGTTGCCAACAGGAGCAGGAGCACTAACTTTACTAATGTTGCAAAACTAGTAATATACTAGTTATCCCCTAACTATCATTTACATACGTAGCTTCCGCTGCACAAGCTTCCTCTTTTGCATTTGAAACGTCGTGAGTACAAGACGTGTAACTTAGAATCCGAAAAGTCAAGAATTTTTAAACTCAGTGAAAAAATACTAACGCTACAGTCAGGTGCTGACTGTATAAGACCATGGATTATCATAGGTATACATTTCTAGCGCGTACCAAATTTAATTACATGTGCTTCTTCTTGATTTTTTTTTAAGAATGCGTCTTATCGATTTGTCTAATGTCTCACCATTTTCGATGACTACGATAGATGTTCAGTGGCTGAGTGGACTATGTCCCCGGACTCTAAGGCCAATGATGCTGAGCGTGTTCGAGGTTCGGATGCTGCCGCGATCAACATGTGAAATTCTTTTGTTTTTCATAATTTTTTTTTTTAAAATAAATTAAAAGCTCAAAAACATTAAAGGGCGGCTGCGGTAGACGGTTTTAAGTTTTTAGTTACGCAATATATGTAATTAGAACTTAGTTTTCCTTCGTCTGTACACAACAGCAACTGCAAATCTAATTACATATGTGTTGAAGTGGGACGCCAATACATACATGTGGATACGCAGACATGTATGTATGGGCGTCCCCACTCGCCCATTCATAAATTTCTGTTATTTTCTAGCAATTTGCAAAATATTGAGAGCAAAACAAAGTAGGAAATTTGAATCTTACTGAACTTGCAAAGTAAAAACAGACAAAATACGGAAAGAGTGACGGCATTGAAGAATGCATTAGCTCGCGTTTTGATGCGTGCTAAATAAAATAAAAATAGTAAACTTTATTTATAAATAATTAATAGTATTTATAACTATAATTTAATTGTCTTTCATATTGTATAATAAATATGAAATGAAATTTAATTAAATAATTTAATTAGTATGTAGCGGCTATATCGTATTACAGCCTGCTTGACTGTAACTTTTATTTTAGTTTATTAGAATAAAATAAATAAACAAAATAAAATAAAATAAGAAATAATTAATAAATGAAAATTCGCACCCGCCTCTTACAGTCAGTCAAGTCTTTTGAATTTGCCGTCCGCCACTCTAACCACTCGGCCATTGCCCCACTTCTTGGCCCATCGGCAAAGCTGCAGTGTGAACTAATTCTGTTACCATACCATGCAAATAAAAAGTTTAAAATGCTGTGTGTCTGACGCTAGATTTGAACTTCGGTATGTTTGCGTAAATTAGGTCTGTTTAAGTATATATTTTCAAAGTGAGTTTAATTCGTACATATCTCACTTATTTATAGTCCGATTACTGATTATATCTGATTTATAGAGGCGGGAAGGGGCGTGTCCAAATTTTAAAACTTTGAGACACTGCAATATATAATTTGATGACTCTACCTCTTATAGTTTCTGAGATCCAGGTGTTCATCACAGACAGACAGACGGACAGACAGACATAGCTTAATCGACTCGGCTACTGATACTGATTCAGAATATATATAGTTTATGGGGTCGGAGATGCCTCCTTCTGCCTCTTACGCACATTTCCGTTCCGACAAACACAATAGACAATGAATTTTTAAAATCCATGGCCTAAACATTAAGTATCCGGCCATTTATCACTAATATTTGCAATATATAACATCATGTAAGTTTGCCTGAATACGCACATCAGCGTATTTCAGTATATACTTACTTATAAATTTAACCTCTTACAGAAACGAGATCGCGTTGGCCAGCGGAGCACCACCCTGCCAACCGGTCTTCTTATTTGGCGCCCGGCGCAATTCTAACTGATAATTGTTGCGGCAAAACAGACTGACTAGATACAGAAACCAGCGAAGACAAGCGTAATAGGATTATTTGCAACGGTGCAACAACATTGGCACTCCAATCCGTCACACGTGCACACATAAACACCTACATTGGCATTTCAACCCGTGACACATACAAGTATGTATATACATACAAGTATGTATATACATTGTCAGCGCGACCTGCCACAATAAAAACATTTTTGTCATCTTTACATACACATATACATCCTGCCACATACAGTTACAACACTTCGGCACACACATAAACATACAGGCTGCATGCGCCAATGTACAGTTGCATTTGTGTGAGAAAAACAAAATAGTATACAGGCAACACCAGCATTACTTTAATTTATAACAAAAACAATGTCAAATTCCACATTGATAAATACACGTACAGTCAAATTTAAACACACAAACCTCTCAGTGTAAAGTGCAGTGCTATACCTACGCCCACTTTTTATTCACACACACATTCAGACACTTGCTATAATAAATTCTTAAATTTTGCCTAATCTCAAAATAAAACCAGTAAGAAAAGCAACAGTCGCGCAGCTCGCGACAGTGGGATACCCTTCGACCTATCTATGTACATATATTCCTCTGTATGTACACATATACATATGCACATGCTTTGAAATTAATCCCGGCAGATGGCGCTCGCGCTCGCTCACCCGCCTCCCTTCTTAGCTGACACAAACACTTGGTCTTATGCTCATACTTTCTTAAATAACTTCTGTGATTATTGTCCGATCGGATTGTAATTTGGAGACTACGTAGATATTTCATTCAGCTTAGTATATGTTAAAGTCAGAAAGTTATATCTTTTATACAGCGCTTACAAATTGAGTTTAAAAATTAAATTATTGATTTGTGGGGGCGGTGGGCGTGGCACCTAACATTTGAAATAAACTTGATCTGCTTGTAGTACACAGGAGTCTTCCTGCCAAATTTGGTAACTCTAGCTTTTATAATAGCTGAGATCTGTGCGTTCACACAGACGGACAGACGGACGGACGGACAGACAGACAGACATGGCTCAACCGACTCGGCTTGTGATCCTGAGTAAGAATATATATACTTTATGGAGTCTCCCACGCCTCCTTCTGCCTCTTACATACATTTGCACAAAGTTAGTATACCTTTTTTGACCATTTTCAATGGTCGAAGGGTATAAAAAATCGTGTAAAACAATAAAGTTAATGCAGCCATCTTGTTTTCTTAAAATTTAATCTTAATTCTCTTCTTGTTGGTGACTTCTTCCATATCGCCTTAATAATACATTAAAGGATGTATATCCATACATCAATATACTTACGTATATATGTATTATATGTATGTTTCAAGTCCTACAGCATACGTACATTATTTCATAAGTTGGGCAACCATACCATTCCATTGGCCAGTTTCTGGGTCTTTAGCGCCGTATTTACGATCCGGAACTAAGTCTAATATGTAATCGAATCCTACTTCATGTGATATTGTTTCTAAAATATCAACACAGAAGCCATAAAATCGCTCGTTTCCTGTGTAGTTCTTTCTCATAATGCATCATTACATATGGAGTCTCCTGCAATTCAAAAAAAAAAACTATTAAAGTCATATTCAACTTTTGTGTATTAGATAGAAACAAATACCAAAATTGTAATAACAACCAAAGTAACATTCATAGAGCCAGCATCGAAAAATAATGTGGGCTTTGTTATATTCAAGTGTGTCTGGGGAGTCCATTCGCCGACTTTTACAATCGAGTGTTGCTTTAACTTAATTAAATCGAGTTTAAATTGAACTCGTTGACCTTCCTTGAACTGAATGGGTCCTGTTAAGCCTTTCCATTCAACCTAATTAACAAAATAAAGTTTGCTTAAAGAGTATATATATGTATGTTTTTGCACTTTGTACCGCATTTATAAAATTAATCAAGCTCAAGCCTCCATTCCAAGGCGCTTCGTCCTCACAAGTTAAATTTGAAAGATGGATCAACGGGTAAATTGATTGTAAACCAATAGCAAATACATATACTGAGTCAAACATCAAGGCTGTTTCGGTCTACAAATCAATCAAATAGTCATTAATAGAATTCCAAACGAAACAAACAATATATCATTGTGTTACCTGAATACTGATGGCTTCTTTAGACTATAGTCAGACCTGTTACGATTGATTGTTTGTCGATCATAGGATTCCATATCTTTCAGAATCTCCTTTACTGAGACATCACTCAAATCAACAAGTCGAAAAGATGTTATATTTACAAAATTATATTTAAAGTCTTCCAAATCAAAAGTTTCCAAGTCAAAGCTTGTAAAAAATAATGATATTTGTACTCGTTCATTTGCTGTTGAAGAATCTAAATATAAACAAAAAAATAGTGAAGTTACCAATTACGATAATCTAAATATAAACAAAATAAAGTAAAATTTCCAATTATATTATATATTTAATAACTCTCACTCCCACCCATTAATTATTAGCTTGCAAAAAGATCTCTAAGCCTATAGTATTGTATTGTTTTTCGAAATAACTCAATTCTTCAGTATTCCATTTATCCATTTCATCAATATCGGATAACTATGTATATTCTATAGGAATAATCATAATGAAATGTAATCAAATTCATAAAAAATAATTAGGTTTCAAAACTAATTGGATTTAAATGTATCAATATTCTATAAATAACTTTAATGTCATCGATATACTTGTATGTATCTATTTATTATTATTATTTTGAACTGCCATATGAAAGCATCGAACCTTTGGCAAGCCGAATTTAATTTTTATTTGTACTCCCAGTACTCACATTTTTTAGTAATGTGGGTATAAAATCAGAGTTAACATCGATTAAAAATATTGTGAATTTCCTTGTTTTTAAATTCTCTAAGCACAGGCAAATATAACGTAGGCGACACTTGACGCACATGCATTTCAGCCTGTATTGAACTCGAAATTTGATTTAACGATATTATGCCTGTAGAAAGAGAAATGTAATATTATAGATGTTTATCCCTTTTGAGTGAGTTGTAAAAACTGGATAATTCATGAATCGATTTAATCATTACTGTTACGTTCTTTAACTACATTACTGTAACCAAAAAATACAATAAATGTGCCGTAGCCCTTTAACTGACTGAATTTTATAATTGCAATCCCAATATTTTGTAAGATATACATATACAACTATTTTATATCGTATAATGGCTATTCTCCGACACACACATGAGTTAGTGAAGATTATGTAATTTAGAAAAATTGCCGTCTTGTCTTACACTTCTAAAATATTATATTCAAAATCGAGCTTTCGTAACTTCTTCTGTCAGGTAGGTTATGGTCCTACCCTACTCTAATTCAGAGTCCTGTTCAGCCCGCCACTGGGACTCTAATTACAATTAACAAAACTGGGACTCTAATTACAATTAACAAAAACAGCTTGCTCAAGCTCAACCGGTTTATCCACCGGCATAAAAATATAAAGAATCCTTGCCAAAGTTTTTAAAATTTTAAGAGATACTCGTAGCTTATCAAAAATAAAGTAATGGAAAAGAAACTGCAAAAGGGGGAAGATAGAAGAGAAGGGACAATACACTAATATCCTGCGGGGCTTACGTTGACCAACTACAGGTGTTTGTTGTAGTGTTTTACGTCTTTATACACCCCACCTATAAATTCTTTGCACTCTGATTATTTTGAACTCCATGAACTAACATTACGCTTTCCACAACCTTCAGAAATCAATAAAAAAATTTAGAATTCCATCTTGAAACCAGTAAGAAAACAGTCGCGCAGCACGCGACAGTGGGATACCCTTCGACCTATGTATGTACATATGTTCCAATGTATGTACACATATACATATGCACATGCTTTGAAATTAATTTATTGATTTGCGGGGGCGTTGGGCGCGGCACCTAACATTTAAAATAAACTTTATCTGCGCCGAGTACATAGGAGCCTTCATTCCAAATTTTGTGTCTCTAGCATTTATAATAGCTGCGATCTGTGTGTTCATCTGGTCAGACGGACATCCGGACAGACAGACAGACGTGGCTCAATCGACTCGGCTTGTGATCCTGAGCAAGAATATATATACTTTATGGGGTCTGCCACGCCTCCTTCTGCCTGTTACATACATTTGCTCAAAGTTAGTATACCCTTTTTTGACCATTTTCAATGGTCGAAGGGTATAATTATTCTCGCATCTTTTATTTGCTTCAACTTAAAGTTGCGTCGCTCACTGACTATTCGATTATTTCTGGTAAAACCGACTATCGATAAACTGATATCTCTAACTTGATATGTTTTTACTAGAGCTGGAAAAACATGTTTACGTACATCGATGTTTTCCTAAACATCAATACATCGTCGATGTTCTTTCCAGCTCTAATGGACATCCCATTTCCTAGCACTCGTGTTTGGGTACTGGTATATACATAAATAAAATCTTTGTTTTCTTTTCATGATTCTCTTATTCGTTTTTCTAATTTCTGTATATGTATATTCAATATAAAATTAAATATTCGAATATAATATACGAATATTCAAATGATTTTCCCTTTGGCTAATATCTAATCTAATACGACTAAATCCATGTAGCATTTACTGTTTTTTTTTTTTAATTGCATGTACGCATGAAGAAATTTGTATGTTGGGCGGTATAATGGTGTTATGATTATTATTTTTATTAATTTTGTAATTAATCTGCTTATTTGTTGCGCTCTATTTTTAGTAAATATACATATATATAACGCTTTCCGGAATTTTCTTTAATTTCCAACTCACATCTAGCCGTCTCGATGGAGGAGAATTGAAGACTGCGATGACCTGGCAAATCTAGGGAGTCGCCATAATAATTCTCTTCCTTGTCTCTTCTCTTCCCGACTTGATAGATTTCAACTCTGTGTGGCCAAAAGAAAGGGGACCATCTCCAACTTTCTCCTTTCCAATTTACCTACTTTAAAATCCCCGTAAGCAAATATTATAAAAACAATACTACTATTTTAATTTATATTTCTGCGTGACTCTTAATTTTAGTTTAATGTAATTTCGATTTAAATATTGTTAAGTTTTTTATTCATAAGTTTAAATTTAAGTGGGATCATATGTATTAAGACCTCATCAAATAACTGGAGAGACTTACCATGATCCTTTTCGTATAGAATTCCAAATTTCGTCCAGTTGAGGTATTGAATAACATCGATGAATGCCCGATTAACATCTTTCTGCGAAGGGTGTACGTTGATTGAGAAATCCTGTTTGGAACGTCCTATACCTATATCAGGTATATCAAGATCATCGCAAATAGAATTGATATGAGTAGCCAGAACACAGTCAGATGAACTAAATATAGCCTGCACACCGCCTTCGACAAGATTACACACTAGTGAACACGACGTACGTAAAAATAAACAAACAATTAGAACCATAACTGAGAAACTATTTACTTGTCTAAATATTTAATAATATATACGATACATATACAATAGTAAAGAATCTATATTTCTTTTTACTGGTAGGGCTATATTTATTAAGAATTAAGGTAAACGTTCTGGTTTAGGTATACCCTTCCACAATTGAAAATTGACAAAAAGGGAAAACAAACTCTGTGCAAATGTAACAGACAAAAGAGGCGTAGGAGACCCCATTAAGTATATACATATATGACTCCTGTCTGCCTATCTGTCCGTCTCACCAAAAATCAAAAACGTAGCACGGCCGATTTACTCATAAAGTAGCCAAACCATCTCTAAAATGTGCAAACATATTAAGATCAAACCGTTTTTTTCTGCAAAACTAACGGTACTTTCTAAAAATAAAACTAAAGTTGCAAGCTTGTGTTTTTTGGTGCGCGCAATTGTACGAAGAGCATTTCACAGCAGACAAATGCAAACTTTAAAGCAGTAAATCTCCGGTTATTATTGTTCAAATTGTATAATTTAAAATGGTTTAGAAAGTTGAAGGTATTTACTTTAATAAATTATTTTTGTAATATTTTTCTATTTATAATACATTTATGTGACATTTAAATTAATTTAACCTTTTTTGTGCATTTTGTGAACGTCTTTTTATGTTTTGTTAAAGTTTTAGTTGTGTTCCCCCCAATTCCCTTAATGAAATCTTAGCTAGTGTATTTGTCAATGTTTTTTTAATAAAAGAAAAACTTAAGACTTTTTGCAGCCAGGCGCTGCAAAGTGCTAAAGTAAATACACTAACGCTGTCTCCCTTTTATTCCAAGATCTAATTTCTAGTTTCAGCGCTACGTTTGGTTTGTTGTTGTGATCCCGTTATTATGTTTGTATTTTGTTTATGTTCAAATATGTTGTTTTGTTATTTTGTTTTTATTACTCTGTTATTTATTTACTTTACTGTTAGGCACATTTTGCGTTTTTTTCACGGAAAAGGATCTCAATGCACAAAAAGCGAAAATGCAAATTGTGTACAAAAATTTATTGAATTTATGTAGGAAGTGAAAGAAGTTTGCAGAATATCCAACTGCACTAATTATATTTGCAAAAAATTAGCCGTATTTTGGACGAAATCTGGAAGAAGTAAGCTGAGGACTGTCGGAGTACACTCTGAATGGCTCAACAAGCAAAGGTTTCAAATACAAATCTCGAAGATAATAGCTTGTTTGTTACATCGTACGTGCCGCTCAGACTTATTACAAAGTCAAATCATCCTCAGATTATTTGGAAAATACTCGACCATCATCCACCCGCTACTGCAGTCCAATAAGGTTTCAATTCAAGAAGGAAACTACTGAACTGTCCATTAAGGAAGAGGAATATTTCCATACTAAAATTGACCAGCTAGAAAACACAGAAAATAGGAAAATTGAAGTAGAATATTCCTTGCAGCTCACCATGGTCGATGGCTAAATATGCAATGGTCTAAACGAAATATCATCAGCAAAATGTGACATTTGCGAAGCAGGCTCAACTCAGATGAATAATTTGGAAGAATGCCTTGTTAGAAAAGTATAGTATGAAGAAGGATTTGAATTTGGGCTCTCCCCGTTACATGCATACGAGTATATACGTTTTTTTAGTACTTCATCCACGTGTCGTACCGATTGGATCTTAAAATTTGGCAGATACGTTCTGAGGAAGCAAAAAACAAATTTTTAATACGCAAACAATTTATTTACTCTGAATTTCCCATATAAGTAACCGAAATATTAGAAATCTTGCATACAAACACTTTATTGCAGATCGATCGCTCTATAGCACCTATATGATAGAGTTGTCCGATCTGACTAATTTTGTTTGTTTGAAGCCTCTACCTCAACTGGAAGTATTTATGGCCGCGCTCTCCATACAACGCCGACCACTGTGCGTCTGTTTAAGCTTCAAGATGTGATAAAGACTCCAAATTGCGTTTGAACTAACAAAATCCAGCAAAAATTTTATAATAATCTCATTATATCAATTATATAATAAACTTTTATCACAAAAATCTGTAATATTTGTGTTATTTGTGATTTTTCAAAATAAAAGTAGCAAAATAATTATTATTTTTATTATAAATGTAAGTAATAACCTTTTCGAAATATATGGTATAAGTCTTCTAAAAAATAAAAGTCTTTCATAAAAGTCTTTGCTGTTTTAAGAATACCGCATACCATGGTAGATAGAAGTAAGAAAGACAATTTTTCCAACAATTGTTTATTGATGTGAATGATCAATAATATTTTAAGCAGATGGGCCGACAGTTTGGGTCGTAAGGGGGCATATGTGGATAGTAATGACTTGCTTAGTTGGTTACACTTCTCTGTCCCCGGTAGAATCACCCGTAATTACATTCCACTAAAACTTCCCAATTGTAGTTCAAACTAGTTATGCCCTGTAGGAGCCATTCAGGGTATTATCGGACTATAATAATTGAAACTATATATTATATGTATATTAAATTATATTATATA
>JAEIGD010000078.1:25000-107500 GCA_018903425.1 Zaprionus nigranus
GAATACCCTTTCAGTTTATGGTAAAAGTTGTCATATAGTACAATCAGGCAATAAAAAGGCCACATTAAATTATACTTACTTTATGCAAAGACAGCAACAGATTTTCCGTACACCAAAATATATAGTCAAGTAACTCTTACACTGCATGTACATGTTAATGTTATGTACATCTGTGTAAAGTGTTTTTTTTTATATACTGTATATATGATCAGGATCGCCGGACTAGTCGATTAAGCAATGCACTATGGGGACTTTGAATAGTTATTTTTACAATAATGTGTTTTTCGCAAGTATAAAAATTTGCAGCATTATAGCACTAAGCAATGAACACATAGAGACGTCAAACAGCCCTGACGCAGTTTGAGAGTGATTTTTCAAAAGAGCTGCCCCACAGAAGAAGAAGAAGAAGAACAGAAGCAGACTTCGGCTGAACGCACGACCGGGGCAGCGCGCTGTTCGGCTCTCAGTACAAACAGTGCATAGCATCAAAACTGCTTCAGTCGCACAACGACAGCGGAACGATAAGCATGCGCGTACTTCTTTGCGCTGTGCGATCGTTTCAATGTGTGCGTGTATGCATGCACGGCCCGCGTATGAATGTATGCGGTGCTGGTGAAGTTTGGCAATAGGCAAATGCTTCGGCCAGCGCGCCGGCAGCCTGAAGTCAATTTTGTGTTTCGGCGTCGAGAGCCTAGAGACTGAGGCACAGGGCCGTAGTGAGGGTTTTACGGGCCCCTGTGCAATACTTATCAGGGACTCCTATTTAAATTACCTTAATTAATAAATATATTTGTGATTACCAAAGGAATTAAATTGTAAAAATATATCCCCATTAATAACGTTTTTATGTTTGGTAACAGTGAGCCCCTGACTGTTGAGAGCCCTTCTGTACCGCACACCCTGCGCACTTTTAGCTACGGGCCTGGCCAGCGTAAAATCAACTGTGTGTTTGTTTTTGTCTTTGTCATCGAGAGCTAAGAGACCGAATTACAGTGAGCCAAAATGGTTATTTGGCGGCAATTATTTTAGCATCTGAAAACATGTGTATTTATGTTTAATTTTTGAGAATATGGATTGAATATTCATATTTATATTATATTTTGTAGAGCAAAATTATAATATCAAAAATAAGTTTTGATAATTATAATTTTTTTGTATATGAGTTTACCAATATTGACAAAATTTGTGAATTAAAATAAAAAATTCGGAATAAATAAATATGTAATTACTAAATCAAATTATCCTTATAGAACAAGACATATGTTTTCGGAGGTTTTAACATTTTCGCCGCAAGATAACCGTTTTTGCCCACTGTACCTGTCTCCAGGCTCTCGACGTCGAAACACATAATTGACTTCAGGCTGCCAGCGCGCTGGCCGAAGCATTTGCCTATTGCCAAACTTCACAACCAACGCATACATTCATACGCGGGCCGTGCATGCATACACGCACACATGGAAACGATCGCACAGCGCACAGCGCTGTCGTTGTGCGACTGAAGCAGTTTTGATGCTATGCACTGTTTGTACTGAGAGCCGAACAACGAGCTGCCCCGGTCGAACGTTCAGCCGAAGTCTGCTTCTGTTCTTCTTCTTCTGTGGGGCAGCTCTTTTTGAAAAATCACTCTCAAACTGCGTCAGGGCTGTTTGACGTCTCTATGTGTTCATTGCTTTGTGATTATAGTATTAACGTATTAGGCATAAATCAAACTATCATCTTACACCCTGCAAATGTTAACTTACCAGTCCAATGTTAAAATATCAGCTGTTAAAGTCAGCGTTTGCAAGCGAATAGAACTTGGCCTCATTGAGTTCAATCTTGAAGTGGAAATTTAAAATCCTCAGTTTTCAAAGAGCCAATGTATAACGTTTAAAATTCAAATGAATATTCAATGTTAGGTTTTTTACGATGCGTTTTTTATAAATATGTTGATTAATTAGTGCTTGTATTTCTAATAATTTGGCCATTTAGCGAGTAGTGTTTACATGTAGTTTAAGGAAAGAAATTTAAACTTTGAAAAGAGCTACAAAATCAGGCCAAATTCCCCATATGCAATGCTATGCTGCATGAAAGTATGCAACACAAAATACGCAAAACAGAAGTTCATATTTTCGAAATCGTTTGGATCGAGTGGGTAGCGGGTATATCAGTCATGACTGTAGGATACGGAAGAATAATGTGAAGGGGGTACGTTCGTCAGCTAGTTCTCAAATTGAATGTCATGCGCTGCAGCATTCCTGCAGTCTTCGCTTATACACCCTCCATATCGCAAACAACAGACAGTCTCTGCCCCACGCAGCCATTTCACGTTAAACGCACGACAACTGCATATGGTGTCACTCTCTTCTTTATCTATGACCACCTGGCGAAGTAACGGAGTAAAGCACACTCGCCAATATTGATTCTGTTCTACCACTGTTATAATACTGTTATAACACTACTTTTTCAAATCATGCACCACACATATATTTATATTGAATTTGACGTGCGAAAGTATCGAAAGACAGACAAAGTGAACTCTGCAGCGAAGGAGCTCTGTTTCATTAGGGAAGCAAGAAGAGCTTTTGTCAAGGTACAAAAGGCCAACTCTGGTTGCATTTCTGCAGCTTTGTCTCTTGTGGGGGGATATCCTTTTACTACTAATAATAATTACACTGTACAACACAAAATTCTGCAGCAATTTTAGAGCATCGCTACTGAAAATACTTGCAAATATTCGAATTTCTGCATCTGGTTTGGATTTAATTTGATTGCTTACATCTCCGATTTAAATGTTCATCTTACAAGGCAAAGGGTCAAAGAGGAGGCAGATGTCTCAATCAGTTCGTTGTTAACTGCTTGTCCAAATAAATATGTACATATTTGATATATCCTCTTCAATGGGCCTTCGATTGGAGAAGCTTAGTTTGCGCTGAATTAAAAATATTTATTTTCAAATACTTATTTGAAATAAGTTTCATATGTTATAGTAGGTATAGATAAATTGTCTCTTGTCTTAAATAGATAACTGATTTGTTAGTGTGCATTTTAGACTTTACTCAAAGACATGTTCATATGTTCATATGAATGTCAATGCAAATACAACAACTATGAATGCATGTATTCAAATGCGAGTACTTAATAAACTGCATTTATTCATACATATGTACGTCGCTTCGTTATGCATTATTATTATATATTAATGTTTGTGGCCTGCTATTAGTGGTTTCTCTTCTTTATAAACTTGTACACATTGTTGTAATTTTGTAAATAAGTAGTTTTACGTGTTTCAATTAAAACACACACAGTTAACACATTTATTTTACTAACTTTAATTGTCATTAGGGCTTAAAGAGAAGTTATTGTTTTTATATATATATATAAAAAAATATATATATATATATTTCTATATACATGTATATATATATTTCTATACATACATATATGTTATATATATAAGCAGTTACAGTTATACTTATGACATGCAGACGTAGATATACATTTGCTGCTTATTAGGTTCTCTTGCTTTAAAATTCTACACTTGTAATTGCTCGATCTAATCTGCATGCGCATAATGCACATACATATATATATATAGCTTTAACTGAATGTACATGTCTATAAATACTTGATAACAGCTGTCACAATGCGTATGCCTATGTATGTATGTAAGTTATTGATAATTGGTATTGCCTTTTGTTCGGTATCGAGATGTCTTTCATGATACCCCTCTGGTAAAGTAAATTCTCCTTTAAAACGGCATGTTTCAAAGGAAATAGTTACATATGCATGTACTATATATTATATATGTTATATTTCTCTGTGAGTGTTATATATGCCAGCAGCAATTCTATGCCATAAAAGAGAACACAGGTATGTATATGCAGTCGCACTAATGTGATAGATAAGTTAGGTACTTCCATTTATCCGTATATTTGGTTAGAATAGTAATAATATTCGAAATCCTTTACTTCAAATTGAGTACATTGAAGACATATGCATGTGTATACTGTAAACACATACATATATGTACATACGCACTTGATAAACTGCTATTAAGTTGAACGCAAGTACAACCCATACTTTCTATATACATATATGTACATACATACATACATATTTTTTATAGGCTTTATAAATGATTCATTTAAAAAACAATTGAAGTAAAAACATGGTGTGTATTTGCCTTTCATTTACAACAAAACATGACAAGTATATATATATTTAATTTATTAATCTCTATATCAATCGTTAACGGCATATCAGGCAGAATATAAAACATATTAAGGATGAGCCGGCAGCATCTAAAGTCCATTAAGAAATTCCCACATAGTAATCTTTCAAATAATTGTATGTATAAAGATCGCAGCATTGTTAGTGATCATATATCATAAATCATTCGACAGAGTAACAAAATTTACATATATATGTATCCAAGAAATACAAAAGTTATCCATTGCAAACATTCACCGACGTCGATTTGTCTCATAATAACCTTATAAATATGTACATACATATGTACATACTGTGAGTAGACGACACACCCTTCAATTCGAAATGTAATAAAATGTCGAGGAAATTAGACAACACATATACATATTTGTATATCTGTCGTAGGAACGAATTGTGAAACTAATTGAACTGGTCGATCATATGTTTAATAATAAGCACCGTCGACTCTCTTTTTTTTTGTTTACAAATTAATTTAAAATCTATTTCAACTGTGACGCATCGCACAAAACTACATCTTTTTATAAGGTGTGTATTTTGTGTGTATATATTTATTTATGTACCTTACTTGTTGGCTGCTTAATATCTTCATCTTCACATTGTTGTAAGTGCGTGGTGTATTATGCAAAATAACTTATTCTATTTATTTTATTAAGGTCTACCAACAATCGCCAATTATAATTTGCTTCATTTAAAATATGTTTCGTTTTAAATTTAAATTTATTTTGTTTCTAATTCACACTTCATTGGTAGTCATATTTGTTAGCTAATTATGAATTATGTATGTTCAACCGAATCGTATTTCGGTGGGAATGCTTTATATTGAAAGCAAAACCATTATTGATTATAACTTCCTATCATGTATATCATGTAACACAGGTAAGTATTATCTCTTTTACTGCTATTGTTCGTATATTTTCGCCGAAATTCTTTATTTTCAACCAAATTATCATGTGCATTGGACGACACACAAACGAACATAATAATAAACACGCTTACTGAATCGAGAGAGAATGGAGAGAATTCATCGGACACACCCATACATGTGCTTTAATAATAACTACATACAGAACTGTTACTGTTACTGTTATACTTGTTACTGCGCGCTTCTCCAGCTAATTTTAAACTTAACAAACCTCAGACTCAACTGTTTTATACCGTGTATAAATAAGTATTGATTGATTTTGCAGAATATATGCAATTTAGGTATGTGTAAGTGTAATGGGAAATAATTAAAATAATTATTTCTCTCTGTATGTATGTTGTATATGTATATGCGAATTTATCCTTACATTTACAGCTTTACACACTATGAACGGTTAAAGAAAATTAATCTACAGGCATACAAAATTCTAAGTCCATTCGTTTATCAGTCGATCTATCATCCACAGTCGGTCATCATTGTGTTGCTTGTTTGCTTGCTCTTCATCTGATTTAGCTGTACGTATGTGTGGCCACACACTCGTATGTGGTATGTTGCACACATGATCTATAGATTATCCATTTATACATGCCCATTACCATCATCATCATCATCATCATCAGACTAATCATCAACAATGGAGCAAACGTATTGTGATATATAATCATAGTCAGCTTCTCTGCCAGATGGTCTATTCTGGCCTTGTAGAGATTGATTCTGATTCTGCGTTGTTTGTCGCCACGTTGAGTTGTTGCCAGTTGAGGATGTGACATTCGATACATTAGGCTGGCCAGTCGACATGGCTATGCTATTGCTCACGGAGACATTTTTCGACACATTGTTGCCACCACCAGCAACAGAGCCGCCATTAACGGACACTATAACATTTGCACTGTTTGTGTTATTGCCCCCAGCACTGTTGCTGTTGGCGTTACTGCTAACTGAGTTAACAGATCCTGATGCGGAATTAACACTGCCACTGCTGGTTGGGTTTATTGCTGTGGCTGTACTTCCATTGTTGCCATTGCTGCTGCTGCATGTGCCAGAACTGCTAGAGACATTGGCAACTGTTGCACCAACACCAACGCCGCCGCCGCTGCTACTGCTATTGCCAGAGATGTTCGTGCCGGTTGATGTAATTGCTGAATTTGCTGACGATGATGAGGATTGAGGCAAATGCTGTAGGATGTTAAGCACCTCAGTCTCGCTAGGCAATTCAGCGAATATTGTTGTATTGCCAAGCACGCACTTATTGAGTGCCATTTGTGCTTTGTTCGCTTCCTCCCGTGTTGCGTATTTACATAAAGCAATTCCTTGATTCAAATAAAGATGAAATGTTACAAGGGGTCCATGCTGAATGCACAAGGTACGTAAAGTAGATCCATCAATCTGCAATATATACAAATATATATATTAAAATCAAGTAAACGAGTTTAAACAAGTGATAAGTATACAGAAATATATTATTTCGAATAGTAAATACTAGTTTTAACTATTATTTTCTATTGTTTTCTCTGACTGCATTCTTAAAGGAATTGCCACGCATCTAAGAACATGTTACATACCTTTGCAGAATCTTAAAAGACAGGCACCACACATACATACACCCCTTCCATTATTATAATAATCGGTGCCCTAATTTGTACACTTTGAAATGGAGTGCGAATCAGTTCTCACTGCTGTTTATTAATGATAGTGAGAGCAACATACAATTATCAGTGCTCATTTTGTTGTTCCATTTAATTCTCAGCTTTAGTGAGATCTTAATAAAACTTGGACATACATAGCTCTTATAGCTAAAGTCAGAACGAGCCGTATGGGACCGATGTATTTGTATAGCTGCCATACAACCTATCCGTCCTAATTGTATTATTTTTCAATATATTGAAAACAAATTTACTACATTGGACTTCTATATAAATTATATGCATATGAAATTACATATATAAATATATATGTGTATACATATATATATGTATATATAAACATATTAGATAATTAATTAGATATTTCATATTATAAATACCAAATAAACACATTTAAAATTAGCCCCAAATCAAAGCTGAATTTATATTTTTTTATTCCCTTCTACCCCCCTATTATTCAAGCTAGAAACACCAAATTTGTGATGATGGTTCCTGTACGTACACTATTTCATATGTTGTTGGCCCCCCACCGCCATCGTAAATAATTACATTTACCAAGTTGATTTGACTTCCTTAAAATTTAAATTTAGAGGATACGTTGTTAAGTCAATCAGCTTTCTAAATATGTCAGAGTTAGAAAGTTATATCTTCTGAGATTTGCGAGGTTTCGAATACTATTTATGTATGAATGTGCATACTTTTTGGGGTTTTTCAAAAAGGTGCCCGGAAAATCGTACGTATCTTGCCAATGATAAGCTTAACATTATGCAAATTGATATAACGGACAGAAGAAGGCATAGGAGAACCTATAAAGTGTATTATTGCTCAGGATCTACTACCAAGTCTGTCTATCTGTCTGCCTGAATGTCAAGATCTCAGCTACAATAATATCTAAAGACACTAAATTTGCTTGCTGTAAACTGTGCGCAGATCAAGTCTGGGAGCCACGTAACCTGCCCGCAAAAAAAGATACAGCCAATCCATTATGTGATGTATAAAAAATCGAAATTTGATTATACGTAACCCGCGAAAATTCAAAATTCGCGATACTTTTTGAACATACCTCGTAGGTGATAGAAATAAATTCTCAAAATTTTAATTCGATCGGACAATAATCAGAAATGATTTAAAAAGTATGAGCATTATACTCGTCTAAGGGAGCAGTTATGGCAGTCCGCTATCATATAAGGCAGGCTCTGATTTTTTTTATATATTTTTTAAAGTGTAGTGTAGAGCTAGGAATTTGTATAGCCTTCGATCATTGAAAACGTTAAAAGAAAGGATATATCAAATAGGAAAATACCAAGCACACGAGACAGCGCATTTTAACATAAGCCGAAGGTCGTTTAATATTAAAAAACATATAAGAAAATAACATAAAATTGTATGGATATTTTAGAACTACTCAATAGTAGCTAAAATCTACAATATTATGGACTTGAGGATATAGTTCAACTAGAGTATTAATAACATAGAGATACGTGTTTAATACAGCTTTATATAATTACACTACATCTGTGCATAGTGTTTAATATACCTGAGCGTTCAAATTTTTGAGGAGTAACCAACTGGGGTTCCATGAAACATTTGATCCAGTCCAAGTAGTGTTTGTATTGGATACTCCACGATTAGGTAGCCAGCCATTGGAGTTGACCGCAACTGTGGAAGACGATGTGGTAGTTGTAACGCCTCCAGTTTTATTGCTGCTTAATCCAGGTGGAGGTCCTCGGGATGAGTTTTTATTTAAGGGACTTGTCCAGAGCTCTGAGGTGGCACATTGTTGAGTGTTGTCTGACCAACTATATATAAACACATATTTATATAATATAATATATTTGTTATTAAATAATAATCATTCGAATATTACCTAGAAAAAATTCTGTGTTGGATTAAAGCCCCACGTTGACGATGATAATGTTAATGACGGTAGATCAGTCGGAGAGTTCTTGCCAGTATTGACAAAAATATCAGCATCTTTTGGCGTCGGATTAATAGACAATGGAGATCTAGCTACGCTGCCAGGAGTGATGCTGGGATCATCCTCAATGCTTTTTGATCTGAGAACCCTTAAAAATAAACAACTGCTTGGTTATGTTATTTAATGAGAGCATGCTACAGTTACCTTCCATGGCTTTCCCGGCTCAAACTCCTGTACAAGGTCGGTATAAGCAGCTGCTGTTGGAGCAACTGACCAGTCTTTATTCTCGTTTTCGGTGGATGGGTCTGGCCAACCATCTCCAATATTCCTTCCAGTCGACCATGTACTAAATGAACACATAAACAAATACATGAACATCATCAAATTCATTTGATTTCTATATCTATGTGATGTTCTGTTGACTTACCCATCATTTTGCAAACCCAATGCGCCCATGTTGTTAGAGTTGCTTGATAAGGTTTGCTTTGTTGCACCTGGTGCACGTGAAAATTCCGTGCCATCTGTAGTAATGGTGTCTTTTTCTAATACTGGAAGCTTCCATTGGTTTAAACGGGATTGTTGATTTGGCGCACCCTGATATCCACTTGGCTGGCGACGAGATAAAAAGCGATATGGAAATTAACACTGTTTATTTGCACTGTGTAATATATTTACCTTATTCAGATTCAATTCAGAAAAATTGCCTTGAAGTGTTGCAAGTGAATCATGATTTCTTAAATAGTCGTTAGCAGCGTTATTCAAATGTCCGGATGGATGCTGCTGTTGCTGTTGCTGTGAGTTTTGTTGTATATTTTGTTGCTTTACATAGACAGCTTGTTGTGCATTTATTTGGTTCTGTAAATTCTGAATTTGTTGTTTATATTTAGCAATGGCTACATTTGCCATCGGATTGGCATTGTTGCCCCCGGGAAAGAGACTGTTGGGCTGCTTGCAGATGCTGAAACATTAATAAACGGCATGAATAAATATATGTAACTACTATAACTTAATGAAAGGGGGAGCAAACACATACCTTTATATTGCTGAGTAGTTGATTTAATAGATTTAAAGTTGTTTGAGTCAGAGGCTGTGTTAGGATCTGACTGGATATGAATCCACTGTGTATAGCCAGCTGGATTTGCTGTCCCAGCATTCGAATGTGTTGCCCAGATGGCTGATTACTGACATTTGATGCCAAGTTAACGGTCGGCGCTGAATTCGTTGCATTCTGACAGAATCCCACCGATGGATTCGTATTTACATTAACCGATTGAGGTCCTCCGACACCGACAGTGTGAGGCCCGCCTTGATTTAAATACTTTTGCACTTGTAGGGCAGCTATACCGGAATTACTGCTACCAGCGACGGATGTGCTTCCACTTAAGTTGTTCATTAGGTTATTCTGAAACGAGGAGAATCTCATATAACAAAACACATAACAAAAGCTACAGTCGAGCTACAGTCACCCACTCCTTATTCATCTAATCCAATCTTCCCTATAGTTATATATATATTGAATGTAATTACAAATATATTGTGATGTGATTAAATGCAACAAAGAGATTAAATAAATAATTTAGAAAATAAAGCAGAACCCTCCTTAAGTCGAATAAAGTATAAGAAAAGTGTGTCTTCGAACGGATATAGCTAGTTTCACTTTCCTTCTTGATCCTGATAAAAATATATATACAGTATGTCAAGACACACTTTTACATAGATGTACATAACATTAACATGTACATATGTGTAAAGAGTTTCTTGACTAACTGTATATATTATTAGGTGTGCAACTAAGTTCGCGCTGTTTGTCAGTAGATGGTTATAGAAGTAAGTGATGATTAATTTTGACTTAACCAAAATGTCATAAACCAAGCTTAGACATGTGTTAAACAAACTACTTCAATAAATAAGTGATTTTGGTATTGTGTTATATATTTATATTTCGAACCGTCGTTAGCGAGAAGTGAACAATTCCTCCAGTGGCAAAAAAAGGAAGAGTTTTCTTTGTCGCATTGTGACGAATGATGAAAAATGGATTCATAGCAGCAACCCAAAGTTCTACAACGTCGGCTCGGCTTAATATGCACGCTGCGAAGGCTGTGCTGTGTATTTGGTGCAATCAGATTGGTCATTTCTTACTGTGAGTTGTTGAAACCAACACTGGAGCACTCAATTAATGCGATAAAGACATGCACTGCACAAAAAACAGAACAGAATACGAGCAACGGGCACGATAAAGTGATTTTATTGCATGCAAAACTCGTATTCACGTTGCGAAAACTGTTTAAAATCGACTTAAGAACGCTCTAATGGGAAGTCCGACCCCCACCCGTCGGATCAGTAGTTCCATGAAGTATGTAGACATTGAAAATGGCTAGATTCGTGGATAAGCTCAAAAGACGAACAAGCTATACGAGCTCAACCAGAAAGATGGCAAAAAGTTGTGTCTAGCGAAGGCAAACTTTGAATAATCCATTTGTAATAGTTCTTTTTATAATAAAGTTGCATTTTCATCAAAAAGGAACTTAGTTGCGGGACCTTATATATGTATATATAATATATACACTTTATGGCATCGAAGATGTCACCTTGGACAAATGAGCTGTATATACTGGACTAAACAAATTACCCTCAGTACATAAACAATTTGCTTTACATAATAATCTAATATAATTAAAATATAATATGTATTATGTGTATATAAATGATAATACATAATATATATAATATATGTAATGTATATTGCATGTGTTTAAACTTACCGGAGGGAATGACAATGAAGGCTGTGTGCCACTCACAGGATAGCGCTGTGGGAATCCGCCACTGTTTGGGGCATTTGAATGATCATAGGAACCGAGGGCTTCTTCGTGGCGACGCCAGCCCTCCATGGACAACGAATTAACATTAACACGCAGCATTTCGGCTGCATCCTCAATATTCATGTTGGCACTCAATAAAGCTCTCTCCACATCATCCTTTTTGAATCCATTCTCGACCAAAATTCTGTATTGTTTACTCTGCTTTATCATATCCGTGTTGAGCACTCCGACACCAACATTGATGCCAGCTAGCTTTTGTTGTTGCTGCTGCTGCTGTGGTTTGCCAACGATGCCACCATGAGGCCAGTCCGATGATAGATCACCAGGTTCTCCAACATTAGCGCCCACGTTATTGGCATTACTCCAGTTGGAGGGAGCTCCACTTGTTGATGGTAATTTATTTTGTTTATTTCCCCAACCACTGCCGACGCCTGAAGGTGTGTCGCTCCACGAGTTTGAGTTGGCGCCGATTTGAGCGAGTCCAGCGCTTGATTTATCATCTGTTACCCAATTGTTGCCAGACACAGCCGCAACATTGTGAGATTCTTCACCCCAAGAGCTAACTGAAGCATTTCTGCCACTAACACCACCTCCTCCACCACCAGCTCCGGAATTGTTGTTGGGATGCACCCATATGGCATCAGGTTTACCATGTTGACCAACTCCGCTCGGTCCAATCGAGTTCGCAATGCGACTCTGTGGGCCAACAACACCAGACATTTGATTATTGATATTACTGCCCCCAACGGGTACACCACCAGCAGCTGCATTCGGATTCTGTGTACGCATTAAATGGCTGCGATTTATTGAATCCGTCATATCCTTCCAGTGCGTACTGCCACCGCCACCGCCGCCGGGCACGCGAGACTGTTGGCCCCACAGCGATGTGCCATCATCATAATTGGGTATATTACGCCTTTGGGGTGGAGGCGATGGTTCTTCCCAGCCAGTTAACTGTTTCGATAGATCCTTGGGACCCCCAACAACGACAGTCTGAGATGCTCCCCACTGTGTGGCCATGTTATTTGAAACAGATCCAACACCGCTAGGTCCAATATTTGAATTGGATGCACTCACTCCAGCTGCGCCGACACTCGGTGGACAAACCATTTTGTTAATATTTGGCATTTGATTGTGTGGCATCGCATGATGTCCCCACATTTCTGATGTGCCATTAAGACGTCCTGATATACCACGTGGATCACCACGAATTGGATCACGTGGATCTAGAATACGTAAATCTCGTGGATCTCCTGAGGGTGCGCCGACTGCGCGCATTGGCATTGAATCACGTGGATCCACATTACGTATATCCATTGGACCCCCTCCTCCTGCCAATGGGCGAATCTCACGCGGATCTCCCCAGCCATTGCCAGAGTTGCCAACATTTCCGCCGCTGGCTCCTCCAACAGTTCCAGCAGCACCCAAATTATTTGAACCACTCACACCTGAAATTCAAATATTTCATTTCAATTAGAAAACACGAAAAGAAACAGAAAGAAAAGTTACCTTCGGCAGAAGGGATTCTATAAACTTGCAGGTTCTTGCTTAATTAAATAATACAGTCTGTTTCATTGACATCTATAATAGCTGCAATCGCTGCACATTTACAATCTCTTATATACAAGGGATTGTCTTTTTGTTTGTCATCAACATTCTTTAATCTTTCCTCGAGATTCCTCGATTTTCTTTCAACACAACTTTTATATCGTATATATCTATCCGACTTGAATAAAAATGGCAAAGTGATCGTTCATTACGGTCCCTCTAAGATTGGCACTGATTAATACTGCTCTAAATACAAAAACTAGAAATAATGATAATAAACGGTTTATTATCTTATTATCTTTTTAGCAACGCAGACGCACGTTTCGTGTTTTCTATCACTGTCAAACATCTTCAGTTTGCCTAATTTTGCCTATAATTTAACCATGAATCGTCTTACAAACGAAAAACGCGCTGCAACTTATTGAATTTTATTATTAAAATGCGTGCTCTGTTAAGAAAGTTCATCGCGCGCTTCTTCTTTCATTTTATGGTTAGTTTAATCGACCAACTGTAGCGGGTCGATGTTGTTGAAGTGAAGATCAGCCAGAAGCATTGCAAGAGCTTCCAATGCATGCAGAAAATGTCACATTTTGGTGCGGTTTATGGGCTGGTGGCATCATTGGAGCGTACAAAGATGATGCGAATCGTAACGTTACTGTCAACTTTTTCTTTCCCCAAATGCAAAAGCTTGACTTGAATGACATGTGGTTCCAACAAGACGGTGTCACATGCCATATGCAGCACGCACGTAACAATGGTGAGTGAGAGGTGAACATTTTTTTTCACGTTCGGCACCTACATAGATCGTGCGCCTTTAGACTATTTTGTTGTGAGGCTATATTAAATCGTGAGATAATTCGTGAGATACCGAGATGTCGAAATGTTGGAAAGAGTATGCCATAATTGGACTAATCGGATGAAGCATTTGAGGTGCAGTCACGTTCAACATTTGCGTGAAATAATCTTCAAACATTCAATTATATGCAACATACTATCGATTCAAATAAAGATTTCATGCATTTCTCTGAATTTATTGTGGTTTTTTTTTATAAAACTTTCCTATAGGTCTTACAAAATCACCCTTTAGAATTAAAAATCATAAACTAACTTATTTACAGCGTGCAGCAATGAGAAGCAAGTTTCATCAGAATATAGCTTTAAAACTCAGAGACAAGTTTGCGCTGTAGCTGACGGACATGACTAGTTTGACTCCGCTGTTGATAGCGCATCAGAATATATTTATTTTAAATGACCAGAGACAGTGTCCTAGGGTAAAAAAGGTCGTTGCACACTTTGCTTTGAAATACAAAAACAGTAAATTGGGAATAGTTTCCAAAGTGAGGAGATAGATAAGAACGAGAGCAACAGTTTAGCGCACTCGACAGTAGGATACCCTACTATATATATTACATAGTAGTTTGTAGCGGTTTAATTTATAAACATAATAAACATAACATGCATTGTAACGTTTACTCAGAATTAGCCAACAATATACATATACACATTCTTTCACTTTCTTATTCTTGAAAGATAAACCCTTAGGCATCTATTGAATCATTAGCAGACTTGGTGTTATGCTCATTTCATTTTTGAATAACTCTTATGTTTACTGTTCAATCGGAATGAAATTTGTAGGATATGTATTGTAGATATCACATAATTAACTAAGTAAAGATCTAAGGCAGCAATCGTATTTAAAAATGTAATAAACTCAGTCTTGCACGCTCGCTGTATATATCAAATATACTTATCAAATGCACACAATACTTAATATAACTTCTTACTGATGATTGGTAATTGAATGCTTATATAGATATATGTACATATATCAAAGTATACTTACATCCCGGGGTCAACACCGGCAACGCTCCAGCTGTGCTCGCACTGCTGTTGCCCGTCGTGCCAAGTCCAACTCCTACAATACCTTGGCCCCATTGTGGACCGTTGGAGGTGCCACCAACACCAACATTGGAGGCATTAACATTGGAGGCATTAACACCCACAGATGCCCCAGCTGCTGGTGTATTAGCCGATGGTCCTGTCCAGACACTAGTACTATCCGCACCATCGTCGTCTTCACCCCAAGTGCCGCCTAAATTAGACGATGGGGTGTGACCCCACGATGGTTTTGGTACTTGCTGGGTAGTCGGTTGGCCACCGTTCCTTAAATTCGATTCCCACAAATCGGTACCGTTATTAATATTGGGTTTCCACATTGGCGGACCAGATGCATCCTTATTGGCCGGCTCTGGAGAACTGGGCACCTCCCAGTTAGTATCTTGGTTGACATGCTGGCATCCCCAGCCATCCTGTGAGAATAGTGCCTCCCGCATTGTGAACAATTGCTTCAATTGATGTTTCGCTGAACTTATCGATGGTGCATTTCCTTTCCCATCCGTGACTAGGCCTCCATCAGCATCGTCGTCAACGTCATTTTCATGAAACAAACTTTTACGGCTACTGGTAATAATCTTGTTTACAATTGTTTAACCAGTACTTTGTTGTTGTAGAAAATACGTTGGCTGTTGTGTGGCTTTTAGCTCCAAGCTCCAAAACTGACGTCTATTGTGATTTTTACCTAAATATTTAGGCTATAAAATAAATAAAAAGAATATATGTATATTTATTATAAATGCTTCAAGCAAAATATATGTATATATATATTTAGAAGGTCAAGATTGTGTATGTGTGTAAATATGTTTGCACAAACTTTCAATTTAAAATAAATGTATTATTTGTTCTATTTCATTTTCTATTTTACACTTTTAAATTAACTTAATTTTTTTGAATATAAATAAAAATAAACTTCTCTAATGGTGGAAACTCTTTATTTTTATTTCAAATTATTTAGAAAATCTCTTCTTTACGAAAAATGTTTTTATTTAATTTTAAGTTATTTTCATTTTTTTTTTTTTTTTTTTTCTACACATTTTATACTTTTTACCTATATATATGTATATATAAATATATAATAGTACATACAAATATGAACAAATATTAGTGTGTGCGTTTCTGCATCAACACATTTGACAACTCTGGTCGGCAGTCATTGACGCAATCACCCTATTTAACTCTGTACTTTTGTTCACAGCAAACTCACTCAGATACAGATATTCACATACACACACGCTATAAAAATATACTATAGCATTTACATATGTATAAATACATACCCGAGTTTATAATTACTTTACTTTTAACATGTATAAATAACGAGTACCCAACACAAAACATTAAAAAATTAATTTATTTAATTTACATACATATGTATGTGTGTATTTGCACGCTATATATAAATTCATAGGCACACATATGAATATGTAAATGTATACATACATCGTATACATGTTAAGATTTGCGTTTTGTACTTCTACATACATACATTCATGCATACATATGTAGAATGTTTTCATTAAATAATTACTACTTTATTATTGACATTTTCTCAATACAGCATTTATCAATAAGAAAATTTCAACATGAATTTGAAGAAAAAACATCACATTGCAAAAATTTCACATTTCACTATCGATTAAACCCAATTTTTATTCAAAACATTTGCATGCGCGCATATACACAAAGGTGTATTTATACAGAAATATATTTTATTTAAATGCAATATTTTTAAGAATTTTAAATTATTATGATAAATACATACATATGTAGCCAAATGAATTTACTTCAAGCCAAGCCACTTAGCTGATTTCTCAAAACACATACATACATACACAAACATATGTATTTTGTCTGTGTGTATGCCTAAATTTTTCTGTCCAAGATTGAATTCACACACAAACACACACGTATGTAAGCATGAATGTTTTAAAAACGATCTTTTCCGTCAATTTAACCTAAAACACTAAGACTACAAGCACTTGGTATCCAGTTATTTTGCATATATTATTGTAGTTATTAATAGGGAAAAAAGTTTTATGTACTCGTTGCGAAAACGTAACTAACCACACGCTTAACGGGACGGGACAAATTACTACTGTATAAATGGCTTCTCAACCTATATTGCCACCTAGTCAAATTTTAACCGAGTTCAAGATAATAAGCTATTTTATTTTTATTCGAATGTATTTTATCCATGCAACCCATTGTGTATAAATTTAACGCAATATATAATTATATTATGTATGTTTTCAGAAATATATACTTCTTTAAAACACAATCTAAATCCATCTGTCAATTTTCTTATGTAAAAATTAAAAGCGTGGCAACTCTATCGGCGCTACAGTATAATTATTTCACTCCAACAAGAGTATGAGACAAATAGATATGTATGTATGCACGAAACTAATGAATATACACATGGGTATTCATACGAATATCAATTTTCCATTTGTTTTTCTTTACCAAAAACTTATTTAATATGCATTGTCATATTTGTACTTAAAGTCATAAATTATTCCTCAAAACACTTACAAAACACAAATCGGAAACAAAAGTATTTAAAAATTTTTATGCACCCATATAAAACGCACTCGCACCCATAAGTTGCTCTCGCTCACTCTTTTTTTCTGTCCTGTGTGACCAAAGTTGTCAAATATAATAAAACCATAATACTATAAAAAATAATTGTAAATTGCCTTTTTATATTTCGGGATTGGGCAACCCTAGTGTTGCAATCTGGCAACTGACAGCTCTATCGTCAGTGTTGCCAACGCAGCTATTTTCTAGCCAGTTCTAGCTATTTTGGATGACCAAACACTAGAAAATTTTCCATTTAGCTAGGAACGGTTTTTTAAGCAATTCTTATCAAAAGCTCAGCTAGTTTTTAGCTATATTTCACAATACAAAAATATTTACTTTTCGCAAAATAGTTCTGCAAAAAAATGCCCATAACTCTTCACAAAAAAAATAACCAGCAGCTGTTCTAATATGTATGTCGATTACTTTTTGATATACGAGTACTTGCATGCTGCCATCGCTGGGTTGCAATCCACGATGTGGATTCCACATCGTTAGAAGTTAAAAGAATGCTAAACAGAAATTCGGGCACGCACCAAAATGCCGAAAGAATATAAACAAAAAGCTCGTGATGTGTGGATGAACGATGGATGAACGGTTTAAAACATGTATTAAAAAAATACGTGAATAATCCTACAAAAGTGTTCTGCACTTATTGCAAGTGCACACTGAATGCAAAATTGTGGGATTTAAAATTCCATGTGGAAACAAAAAAACATAAGGGCGCTATTGCGTCCTTTAAACAAAATGCAACCATTGACTTCCCCCAAACAGAATACTTATCTTTCAAAGAAGGAAGCAGGTCTGTGTCTTTTTGAGGCACAACATTGTGCTATTAGTCCAATGGACCATTTAAGCGATTTGTGTACACACCTGTTCAATGAAAAGAACATGAAAATCCATCGCACCAAGTGTACAAATGTGATTAAAAATGTACTGGCGCCACACTTCCAAGAACGCCTGCACACCGATATTGGTGATGCCAAATTCAGTCTAGTGATTGATGAATCAACCGATATTAGCGTAACTCAGCTATAACTATCGGCTCAGAGTTGGCAACACTGTCTATCGTAAAGCTGTGACGCTGTTTGAAAAAAGCTGTTTAAAGCCTTCGGCTGAACCACTAAGCATCGAACATATAGAGTACTCAAACAGCGGAATTTACTCATACGGATGCTATGCTGAGACTGGTACCCCAGAACACGAAGTGTTTCATGAGTGAGCGATCGGCTCTCTTCGCACATCGGCAGAGAGAGAAGCGCACATCGGCATTAAGTCAGTCGCACAACGACAGCGGAACGATGAGCACGGGTATATTTCTTTGCTCTAGCCATCGTTTCCATGTGTGCGTGTATGCATGCACGGCCCGCGTATGAATGTATGCGGTGCTTGTGAAGTTTGGCAATAGGCAAATGCTTCGGCCAGCGCGCTGGCAGCCTGAAGTCAATTTTGTGTTTCGGCGTAGAGAGCCTAGAGACTGAGGCACAGGGCCGTAGTGAGGGTTTTACGGGCCCCTATGCAATACTTATCAGGGACTCCTACTTAAATGATCTTAATTAATAAATGTATTTGTGATTACCAAAGGAATTAAATTGTACAAATATATCCCCATTAATAACATTTTTATGTTTGGTAACAGTGAGCCCCTGACTGTTGAGAGCCCTTCTGTACCGCACACCCTGCGCACTTTTAGCTACGGGCCTGGCCAGCGTGAAATCAACTGTGTGTTTGTTTTTGTCTTTATCATTAAGAGCTAAGAGACCGAATTACAGTGATCCAAAATGGTTATTTGGCGGCAATAATTTTAGCATCAGAAAACATGTGTATTTATGTTTAATTTTTGAGAAGATGGATTGAAAATTCATAATTATATTATATTTTGTAGAGCATAATTATAATAACAAAAAAAAGTTGTGACAATTATAATTTTTTTTGTATATGAGTTTACCAATATTAACAAAATTTATGAATTAAAATAAAAAAATTCGGAATACATAAATATATAATTACTAAATAAAATTATCCTCATAGAAAAAGCCACATGTTTTCAAAAGTTTTAATATTTTCGCTGCAAGATAACCAATTTTGGCCAATGTGTCTGTCTCTAGGCTCTCGACGCCGAAACACAAAATTGACTTCAGGCTGCCAGCGCGCTGGCCGAAGCATTTGCCTATTGCCAAACTTCACAAGCACCGCATACATTCATACGCGGGCCGTGCATGCATACACGCACACATGGAAACGATGGCTAGAGCAAAGAAATATACCCGTGCTCATCGTTCCGCTGTCGTTGTGCGACTGACTTAATGCCGATGTGCGCTTCTCTCTCTGCCGATGTGCGAAGAGAGCCGATCGCTCACTCATGAAACACTTCGTGTTCTGGGGTACCAGTCTCAGCATAGCATCCGTATGAGTAAATTCCGCTGTTTGAGTACTCTATATGTTCGATGCTTAGTGGCTGAACGCTCGACCGAGGCAGCTCGCTGTTCGTCTCTCAGTACAAACCAGTGTTGCCAATTTAGCCTTTTTCCAGATAGATCTGTCTGGATTTCAACAGCGTCATCCGGAAAAAATTGAAAACAGCCCCTATCCGGAAAACTGTCTTTTTTTTTTTGGTTTGTCCTTTTTCTATCCTTTATTGGTTCTTATTAAATTGTTACAAAATCATCCAAATTGGTATAAATTTATAATCGATATGATCAAAAATGCAACCCAATGTTGAAATGGCGTATAATCGATATATATTGCGTTACTTTTCGTGAACATTTTTTTGATGTAATCAGTAAGAAAAGCAACAGTCGGGCAGCACGCGACAGTGTATATACACATATACATATGCACATTCTTTGAAATTAATCCCGACAGATGGCGCTCGCGCTTCCCGCTCGCCGGCCTCCTTTGTTAGCTGACAGAAGCACTTGGTTTTATGTTTATACTTTCTTAAATAACTTCTGTGTTTATTGTCCGATCGGATTGTAATTTGGAGACTACGTAGATATTCAACTTAGTATATGTTAAAGTTAGAAAGTTGTAGCTTTTATACAGCGCTTTCAAATTGAGTTCAAAAATTAATTTATTGATTTGCGGGGGCGGTGGGCGTGGCACCTAATATTTGAAATAAACTTGATCTGCGCCGAGTACATAGGAACCTTCATTCCAAATTTGGTGTTTAGCATTTATAATAGCTGAGATCTGTGTGTTTATCTGGTCAGACGGACATCCGGACATCCAGACAGACAGACACGGTTCAATCGACTCGGCTAATGATCCTGAGTAAGAATATATATACTTTATGGGCCACGCCTCATTCTGCCTGTTACATACATTTGCACAAAGTTAGTATACCCTTTTTTGACCATTTTCAATGGTCGAAGGGTATATAAATGCCAAAAGTAGTTTATAAACAAAAGTTTCGAGACGCATGGCTAAAACAGTCGGATCTGCAACAGTGGATTAATCGCAATGGGAAAGATCCCGATAAGGCATATTGCAAATACTGCAAATGCAGTATAAATCCCAAAATTGATCAGATCCGTGCGCAAATGACTACAAAAAAACATGTGCAGAATACGGTGCCTTTTGAACAAACAAACAAAATTAATTTCAAGTCTACAGTAGCCAATGAATTATGTTGTCAGGAAGCTGCACTGGCAATGTTTGTTGCTCAGCACGCTGCCACAAATTCTTATGGAAGTCTGGATTCATATATTTGTGAAGATGATATAGTTGACGAAGTTCTCAAAGAATTGGCTAATAAAAATTTATAAAATTTGCTTAAAATTTAAAGTTTCTATTGTTTTATTTCCATTTCCCCTTTTCATGTTTGAGCTATTTCTATAATTTTTTGACAGTTGAGCACCGAAAAAATATAAAATTAACGTATAAATGGTTGAAAAATAATCTGTCCTCTTTTTTGTACATTTTTTTTTATTTTTGTCCTTTTTTTAGCTCATCATTCACACAACGGCAGCGGAACGATAAGCATGCGCGTACTTCTTTGCCTTGCGCGATCGTTTCCATGTGTGCGTGTATGCATGCACGGCCCGCGTATGAATGTATGCGTTGCTTGTGAAGTTTGACAAGAGACAAATGCTTCGGCCACCGCGCTGGCAGCGTGAAGTCAATTTTGTGTTTCGGCGTTATGACATACGAGCGCTATTTGTGTTGTTTACAGTAACTTCAAAGATTCATCTCGCCCAAAAATTGATATTAAATCGTAAACATTTTTGTTCGATTTTTTTACAACTTTCGACGTGGATTAACTCAACAACAGTGCATCGATTAACTTCATTAAATTTTTGGCGATGAAGCTTTATCAAGGATCAGAGATTATCGATGCTATAGTGAATTTAACCGACGTCGTAGTTTACTCCAAGTTGAATTTTGTGAAGGTCCTTCAAAATCAGTTGTTGTTTATTTGTCTTTTGTTAAAATAAAGTAAACCGCGATCAACAAAATAAAAATCAATTTTATGATCGAGAAAACAAAAATCAAAAATCAAAATCAAGTTGAAATGTTTCATGTACCGATTTCAATAGAATTTAATTTGTATTTATTTTAGATTTTTCATTCCCATTTACAAAATGTAAATCAAATTCTAGATATGGAAATAAATCGATTTTTCGCAAAAAATGTAAAACTTCGATAATTCGATTTGAGGTCACAATTGTAGTTTCCGAGGCGCCAAGATCGACAAGATACGACGAAATTAATAAGAACAAATTTTAGTTTCGGAGATATAGCCTCCAAAAAGCCCCGATTTCCCCTACAAATTCACAGCAGTTCGTTCGTTCGAGTCTTTTGGTCTTCGAGTCTTTTAGTTCGTTATATAGTTTAATCTTTAGTTCGTTCGTTCGAGTCTTTCGGTCTTTAGTTCGTTCGTCAAAATCTTGTTCTTTCATTAACATCGTAAAATTATGCCATTCTCCGCGCATGTTTTTAACTGTCGATCATTAAAAAGTAAATGTTTTAAATAAAAAATACTTGCATGAGGTATTGAAAATATATTAAGCTTAATTATGTTTAAATTTAAATTACAAATAAAAATAAAAATCCAAAAGCCAACAAAAAAATATAATATATTATTACTATAATATTTTCTTCAAGTTAAAAAGGAACTTCATGTTTTTGGTTGATATTAATATGTTAGCTAAGAATATAAATTAAATAATGTAACTATTCCATATTATTATGCAGGAATGTGAGCTTATCGACCTTGTTTGGTTGCAACAAGCTCCTTCGGTCTGTTACTATCTATCGGTCTAACGGACGAACTAAAGGAAGGAACAAAATACTCGAAGACCAAAATGACAAAAGACCAATGAACTAAAGACCAATGAACTAAAGATCAATGAACTAAAGACCAAAAGACCAATGAACTAAAGACCAATGAACTAAAGACCAAAAGACCAATGAACTAAAATCAGGGATTTAGTTCGTAAGTTCAGTTTGCGGAGTAGTTCAAACGAACTAAGTCTGAACTAAACGGTACAACCACTAAGCAATGAACACATAGAGACGTCAAACAGCCCTTCGGACCTAGTACCCCAGAGAAGAAGAAGAACAGAAACAGACTTTGGCTGAACGCCCGACCGGAATACTTCGCTGTTCGGCTCTCAGTACAAACAGTGCATAGCATCAAAACTGCTTCAGTCGCACGATAAGCATGCGCGTACTTCTTTGCGCTGTGCGATCGTTTCAATGTGTGCCTTTATGTTTGCACGGCCCGCGTATGAATGTATGCGTTGCTTGTGAAGTTTGGCAATAGGCAAATGCATTGGCCAGGGCGCTGGCAGCCTGAAGTCAATTTTGTATTTCGGCGACGAGAGCCTAGAGACTAAGGCACAGGGCCGTAGTGAGGGTTTAACGGGCTCCTGTGCAATACTTATCAGGACTCCTACTTAAATTACCTTAATTAATAAATATTTTTTGTGTTTACCAAAGGAATTAAATTGTACAAATATATCTGCATTAATAACATTTTTATGTTTGGGAACCGTGAGCCCCTGACTGTTGAGAGCCCTTCTGTGCCGCACACCCTGCGCACTTTTAGCTACGGGCCTGGTCAGCATGAAATCGACTGTGTGTTTGTTTTTGTCTTTGTCATCGAGAGCTAAGAGACCGAATTACAGTGAGCCAAAACGGTTATTTGGCGGCAATTATTTTAGCATCTGAAAACATGTGTATTTATGTTTAATTTTTGAGAAGATGGATTGAAAATTCATAATTATATTATATTGTGTAGAGCAAAATTATAATATGTGACAATTATAATTTTTTGTATATGAGTTTACCAATATTGACAAAATTTGTGAATTAAAATAAAAAAATTTTGAATACATAAATATTTAATTACTAAAAAAAATTATCATCATAGAACAAGCCACATGTTTTCGAAAGTTTTAACATTTTCGCCGCAAGATAACCATTTTTGCCTACTGTACCTGTCTCTAGGCTCTCGACGCCGAAACACAAAATTGACTTCAGGCTGCCAGCGCACTGGCCGATGCATTTGCCTATTCACAAGAAACGCATACATTCATACGCGGGCCGTGCAAACATAAAGGCACACATTGAAACGATCGCACAGCGCAAAGAAGTACGCGCATGCTTATCGTGCGACTGAAGCAGTTTTGATGCTATGCACTGTTTGTACTGAGAGCCGAACAGCGAAGTACCCTGGTCGGGCGTTCAGCCGAAGTCTGCTTCTGTTCTTCTTCTTCTCTGGGGTACTAGGTCCGAAAAATCACTCTCAAACTGCGTCAGGGCTGTTTGACGTCTCTATGTGTTCATTGCTTAGTGGTACAACTCTAGTTTAGATGACGTATGAAAACCAATGACACTGTGTTGTATTCGTTGTGAATTTATAATAATAAGCAATATTATCGAATTAGCTTAAATAAATAAATGAAATAGAAAAGAAGTACAGTGTAAATGTGCACTGCACGGTGAGCGTGTCCAATCACTCGTGATTATCATTTGATTTTCATTTTAGACTGAGTTTAGAAAATATATCAAACAGCCAATTTTACTCATTTGAAGTAGAGGTGGAAATAAATCGATGTTAACTTAATCGATTTATTTTTAAACATTCAAGCAAAAAATCGATTCAAATCAAAAATTTTAAATATTTTTGACTTGAAATTAAATATTAAAAATATACAATATAATGAAGACCTCATATTGTTATTAAACAATTACCCTTAACTCAAAATTCTGTAAAAATAAATGTTTATCCGTAGCACCACTAAGCATCGAACATATAGAGTACTCAAACAGCGGAATTTACTCATACGGATGCTATGCTGAGACTGGTACCCCAGAACACGAAGTGTTTCATGAGTGAGCGATCGGCTCTCTTCGCACATCGGCAGAGAGAGAAGCGCACATCGGCATTAAGTCAGTCGCACAACGACAGCGGAACGATGAGCACGGGTATATTTCTTTGCTCTAGCCATCGTTTCCATGTGTGCGTGTATGCATGCACGGCCCGCGTATGAATGTATGCGGTGCTTGTGAAGTTTGGCAATAGGCAAATGCTTCGGCCACCGCGCTGGCAGCCTGAAGTCAATTTTGTGTTTCGGCGTAGAGAGCCTAGAGACTGAGGCACAGGGCCGTAGTGAGGGTTTTACGGGCCCCTATGCAATACTTATCAGGGACTCCTACTTAAATGATCTTAATTAATAAATGTATTTGTGATTACCAAAGGAATTAAATTGTACAAATATATCCCCATTAATAACATTTTTATGTTTGGTAACAGTGTTGAGAGCCCTTCTGTACCGCACACCCTGCGCACTTTTAGCTACGGGCCTGGCCAGCGTGAAATCAACTGTGTGTTTGTTTTTGTCTTTATCATTAAGAGCTAAGAGACCGAATTACAGTGATCCAAAATGGTTATTTGGCGGCAATAATTTTAGCATCAGAAAACATGTGTATTTATGTTTAATTTTTGAGAAGATGGATTGAAAATTCATAATTATATTATATTTTGTAGAGCATAATTATAATAACAAAAAAAAAAGTTGTGACAATTATAATTTTTTTTGTATATGAGTTTACCAATATTAACAAAATTTATGAATTAAAATAAAAAATTCGGAATACATAAATATATAATTACTAAATAAAATTATCCTCATAGAAAAAGCCACATGTTTTCAAAAGTTTTAATATTTTCGCTGCAAGATAACCAATTTTGGCCAATGTGTCTGTCTCTAGGCTCTCGACGCCGAAACACAAAATTGACTTCAGGCTGCCAGCGCGGTGGCCGAAGCATTTGCCTATTGCCAAACTTCACAAGCACCGCATACATTCATACGCGGGCCGTGCATGCATACACGCACACATGGAAACGATGGCTAGAGCAAAGAAATATACCCGTGCTCATCGTTCCGCTGTCGTTGTGCGACTGACTTAATGCCGATGTGCGCTTCTCTCTCTGCCGATGTGCGAAGAGAGCCGATCGCTCACTCATGAAACACTTCGTGTTCTGGGGTACCAGTCTCAGCATAGCATCCGTATGAGTAAATTCCGCTGTTTGAGTACTCTATATGTTCGATGCTTAGTGGTAGCACCCATACCTAAATAACTCTAATTTTATACCACCATTAGACATGTTTACTTATTAAGTTGTCGTAATTTTTTATTATTTTAAAATTTTCGATTAAATTGATTCTCAAAAATTAAATCGATGCATCCGAGAAAATTGAAAATATGGATTAATCGATTCGAGAATCGATTTAACTTCCAGCTCTACTAAGCAGTTTACTGCGCTTGCCTAATGCTGTCATCCAGGACCCAGCGAGGATCGAATGAAAAAACGGGCCAATGACATATCGACACGATTTCGCGAGGAGATTCAACATTTACTAAAAAAAGGGGAACCGGCTAATAATTTGAATAAACAAAAAGAGTTTTTAATTAATTATTTGCGTGTAGTTCTAATAAAATGAAATTGAAAATATGTTTGTATCATATGCCATGATCGAAAATATTTATTTAAAAATTGGAAGACTCACATTAAAGACAGTATTATGAAATACCTAAGCTATAATAAGAAATTAATGTATATGGCTTAAAGACGTAATTACTAAATTTGATTTAATAATGAGCATAAAAACCCAAAATATTAAGAGTCTGTCATGATGATGTATCTTCAATTTGTTAAAACTAAGTACATAAGGATTACAGTATATCTCGATGATTTAAATGCCAAATGTAGTTGTTGTAAGCGATAATTACTGCATCAATTGAAGGTATCGATTCTCCTCTAGCAGCGAACTCAACGATGTTGTCATATCATTCACAATCATGTTGACGCTGGGATGTGATTGCGGATGTGTCGAGCTGCTAACATCGGGCCAGAGTGTGTTTGGGGCCTGTGCATGATTGAAATGTGCATTGGTTCTCAAGGAGGCGGCGGCACTGCTGCTGCCACTGTTGGTCTCCATCCAGTTCTGACAGCTCTGCACGTATTCCAAGGTACGCAGATATGTGTCCGACTGCATGGATGACGATTGATGCTCGGGGTTTGCTGGAGAGCATCCATCAGCGTCAGTCATGTGCAGGAGATTGAGCTGGGCTTGTGGGCTGTGCTGTGTGGGAAAGTTAGCTGGCGACAGTTGGGACTGGCTGACATCGCCGCACTGTATCTCATTGTTTGCGGGGGCAGGCACGGGAACAGGTCGCACAGTGACCAGCTCGGGCAGACTAGTCATGGACGAGTCGACAATCTGCTGTGCCGTGCTGTAGGTGGCAGGTTGTTCTTGTTGTTGTGCTGTCTCCTTAAGCACAACTATGCCCGTATACGGTAGGACAGTGTCTTCGTTGCGCTGCGCAAATGGAGTATCTTGTGTGGACATGTTGGCAGCTCGATATGCCGACATTAATTGTGGCAAAGGAAAAGGAGGAGCAGCAGCAGGAGTGCTGCTCTCTGCTGTTTTAATAATTTGTTGCTCGCCATCTTTAACCAAATTCAAATACTGCAGCATCTCATCGGGCAAAATGAGCTCCTCCACCTCATCCAGATTGACACGCTCATTGGGATGATGCTGATCGCGTGGAGTGCTTTCGCTTGCCTGATATGCCTTCTTGCTGCAGTTACTCTGACAAGTAGTAGGCGCCAGCATTACGCTTTGTTGTGCCAACACTGGCTCCGATTGTCGCCGAAGCGTCACAGTCGATGTCGACATATTCTGCGATTTCTGTTGCTGCAATTCCGGTAGATGATATGCTAGATTGTTCACCGTGGGTATTGAGTAGCGACCACCACCACATTGGTTAGTCCTCTGGTTCTGGTTCTGATAGAAGCTACTTGCCTCAGAGGACTGCTGCAGGCGCTGGAGGTGGAGCTGAGTGGAAATGAGATGAGAAGATGGTGGAGGCGGCAGCGAATTGCTATTACGGGATTCACCAGCAGCACAAGCAGCAGGAAGAGGTGTGCCATGGAGGTGTGCCATGGAGGAGGAGGTATTAGCCACGTTTGACATTTGACTGGAGCGTCGTGAACAACCCGGTGAAATGGGATCGTAGAGAGAGGATGCAGTCGGAACATAATTATTATTATAGATTGGGCCAGCGCGCAGTGAGGATTGACTGCTACGTCGACTCTGCATGCTGCAGTAATAGGTGCTGGCATTCGAGGTCTGGCTGTCGCGCCTCAACTGCGTCGCGTAGCCCTGCAGCGAGGACGATTACTGATGGGTTGCAGCTCTGTCAGCTGCAATCGACTTGGCGGCGCCACCACACCCGGCTCCATTTTGAGCTCAGTTATGCGCTGGTTCAACTCGTTGATGCCAATGCCACGATTGCTCTCCGGGATGTTGCAGAGTATCGAGTTGGTGGCATGCATCACCTTGCTTTGCAAGCGACTGCGGAATCTTTGGCGGGCATAAGCTGTGGCCGACGCAGTTGTTGTCGCTGTGCCCGCATTGCCGTGATCCATGTTAATCATGGAGCGCAGCATGACGGGTAGATCGGCGGCATCGACGTCGTCGTCATAGGGCCAGCCCTCGTCCAGCGTGGGCAGTTCATCCTGTCGAAATGATGAGGAGTTTATTATGGAGTCGGCAACTCCTCCCAGCTGCTGTGCTGGCGAATTCACATCGGACTCGGACTTGATGCTGGGACTCGAGACGCTGGCTGCCTTGCCAGAGTTAAGGTCCTCGCTGCAGGGACTGGAGTCAATGTGCTGCTCCTGCAGCTTGTCCCTGTCTATGCCAGAATCGGCATCGTGCAGGGGCAAGCCTTTATGCTTCTTATTCGCATAGAACTCAGCTCCGTGTACAGTCTTTACATGCTTGCGCAGTGAACTTGGATCTGTGTAACGCTTAGTGCAGCCCGGTGCCTTGCAAATGTACGGTTTCTCAAAGGAAAATTGAATCGATTAATCCCTATAAATGTTGTTGAATCATTAATGAAATGGGACTAACCTCGTTACTGTGCGTGCGGTTCTGGTGTTTAGCGCGATCGCTGGCATTGCTAAATGCCTTGCTGCAACCGGGATACTCGCAGGTGTACGGCTTTTCACCCGTATGCGATCTTAAGTGTGTCTTCAGGTTCTCCAAACGTGAATAGGCCTTGTAACAACCCTCGAACTGTATAGTATAGACTGTTATTGTTGCTTTGAAAGTGATTATGAATATAATTACCGTGCACTTATGAGGTTTTTTCTCCCGTGTGGCGACGCATGTGCACCACCAGCATATACTGTGCCTTGAAGGGCTTTTCACCCCTCGAACAGCCTTCCCAGCGGCAGACGAAGGCTTTCTTGTTGCTTTGGATGTGATCGTTGTTGATATGCTTAACGAGTTCATCCTGCGTGAGGAACTCAACGTTGCAATTGTACCAGTGACAATTAGTCTCAATAAAATCACCGGGCTCATCCTTAATATCTGTTGTATCCGCTGTGGCGCAATCATAGTCGTTCATGGGGTACTTGCTGCCATGATGATTATATTCATTCTGTCCCATATTGACGACAGACAAGGCAGCTCCCGACTTTGTTCTCTGCCGTCGTTCCATTGCATTTGCTGAGGCGCTATCCGCCTCTACCTGCGCAACTCCCTCGGATGTGGACGATGGCTGCTCATGCGCCTTGTTGCATCTCACATTATGTTCCTTTTCCAAGCCACTACCCCGATCAGAGGGTCCATCTTCTATGCTCTGAAAATATGATGACTAATAAGCTCCATGTATGATATATAACAGACAAAAACAGAATTGTATAACAGTAGTGTATCTCACTGGTATCCTAGTACGCTCGACTGTTGCGTTCGTTCAGCGCTGTAGGTTGGACTACACCCTGCGAAGGTATTGTGTACGGACTACCATAAAGTTTACACTTGCTTGTTTCCAACGGGTAACCTTATTTCCTTTTTGAAAACTTTTTGTTACTCCAGTGTTACATATTTAGAAATTAGTTCAACTACTCGAAACACCTTTTCTATTCTTTGATCAATCCTGGCGCGATTTGTTGAGGTCGGCCGCAAACCCGTTGACGGGTTGTAATGGCCACCCAAGAAGAAGAAGAGAGATACACGGGTATTCTTTGGCGTTTTTTAGCCATACAAGCAGCGGCTTGGTATTGCATGAACTACTCTTGATGTGATGATACATTCATTGTGTATTAATATTCATAGATGATGTTTAATTAAAAACCCAGTGGTAATCAATCCTACGTGACAGCGAGCACACCTAGGCAAACCAGGAATAGAAGGCCGCAGTACATCTCCCACAAGGGGTACACTAAGTCTACAAGGTCGCATTACATCTCCCTTCCCTTGTTATAATAGGGAGCTCTAAGCCCTGCAAGGGGGTACACTTAGTCGCAGTACATTTCCCTCCCCCATATAATAATTGGGAGCTCTAACCTCTGCAAGGGGTACACTAAGTTTACAAGGTCGCAGTAAATCTCCCTACCCATATTATAATAGGGAGCTCTAACCCCTGCAAGGGATTCACTAAGTTTACAAGGGGAGTTCTTACCTTATTTGCGCTGCTTGGCTTAACGGACAGATCATCGGCGGGTACAGTTACAAGCGTGGATAGCGTTGGCGTTGTTGCCTGCCTGGTGTTATTTAGGCCCATGTTCTTGGCATTGCCCGGAATTTCGGTGAGGCCGAGTGCAGCTGCGCTGGCCGCGTGAGTCATGGCATAATTGGCGACTGCCGTTTGCTGCTGTTGCGACATTGTCGGATGCAGTAGTCCGGCGCTGGCGCGCAGCAAATGCGCCTGCAGCTGCTGGAGATGGGGTGTCATTGCTGAATGGGCATGCGCAGCTGCCATGGGACTGATGGCGCCGGCCGAGAGATGACCGTATGATCCGCTTGCTGTGCTGCTTGTACGGGATCCGTTCATTATGGTAGCCAAGGAGTTTGGGGGAGAAGCGAATCATTGAGTTTATATCAAACGAGTCCGAATATGGGGACGAGGAGAGCGCTCGTTTGCGACTAACGCTGGCGCGAAGGCTGCCAACGCCACCGCCACCGCCGGCGGTAGAGCGAGGACCGTTCAAGCGACCGTTAGCATCTAGACTAAAATGAAAATCGGTGCTGGCCAAAGATCCAGCTGCAGCCGCTGCTGCTGCCGCTGCCACTGCGGCATGATGCAGTTCCGTCAGCGATCCCACGCCACGTGCGCTGAGGTATTCACCCGATCCCAAGCCCAGGCCAGCTAGATGAAACGCTGGCGAGCAGTTGGCATAAGGATCTAGGGATCAATCAGGGAAGTCAATTACAAACTATACACATTGCCATGGAGTCACAATGTCGAGTCGCTACTCACCATGAAAGGATGCTGTGGGACTGGTCCGCTGCAAGGAATAAAACTGTTCCATGTACCCGGGGATTCTGTACGCAGGATGGAACTCGTGCTGCTGGTGTTGTTGCCCAACATGCACATGCTGATGATGGTGTTGGTGCCCTTGGTGCGCACTGCCCAGCACTGCATGATTGCTGGCAACGAGGCTTGAACCATTCGAGCTGGGCGTCGACTCTGCCGCTGACGGCAACTGCGACGAACTCACGGAAACTGTCACGGGCACCGAGCTGCTCACGTCCGCGGAATGCACATGGTTATTGAACTGCGGACTGGGCTGCACAGCAGCAACAGCGGCGGCAGCAGCAGCCCGCCTTGAAGCCAAGAACTGCAACTCCGTGTAGCTGAGAGAAAAGATAAACAAATACAGTTTGTTTAATTTCAACTACGAGTACAATTTAAATTTAATATATATCCTAAAATTAGACAGAACCAGTAAGAAAAGCAACAGTCGCGCAGCACGCGACAGTGGGATACCCTTCGACCTATCTATGTACATATATTCCTCTGTATGTACACATATATATATGCACATGCTTTGAAATTAATCCCGACAGATGGCGCTCGTGCTTCGCGCTCACCCGCCTCCCTTGTTAGCTGACAGAAGCAGTTGGTTTTATGCTCATACTTTCTTAAATAACTTCTGTGATTATTGTCCGATCGGATTACAATTTGGAGGATACGTAGATAATTCATTCAGCTTAGTATATGTTAAAGTCAAAAAGTTGTATCTTTTATACAGCGCTTACAAATTGATTTCAAAAATTAAATTATTGATTTGTGGGGGCGGTGGGCGTGGCACCCAACATTTGAAATAAACTTGATCTGCTTATAGTACACAGGAGTCTTCCTGCCAAATTTGGTAACTCTAGCTTTTATAATAGCTGAGATCTGTGCGTTCACACAGACAGACGGACAGACAGGCAGACAGACAGACAGACAGACAGACCGACATGGCTCAATCGACTCGGCTTGTGATCCTGAGCAAGAATATATATACTTTATGGGGTCTCCCACGCCTCCTTCTGCCTGTTACATACGTTTGCACAAAGTTAGTATACCCTTTTTGACCATTTTCAATGGTCGAAGGGTATAACAAGCATGAAAGGTTATATGCCTCCGTGGGGATTCAACTATGGTGCAGCCTTTACTGATTGTTCATATACATACATATTGTATAAAACAAGCCCGCTAAAACTTTGTTAACGAGGAAAAAAAGGCTACCCTTGTAGGTTCAGTGCCGCTCAACTGAATAGGTTTGACTATTTGTGTAGGTTTGAAATGTTGTATCTTAGTTATATGCAATCTGATTTAAGCGAAAACATTTTTTATGTATGAATAAATCTGTCATTTGTTAAATAGTAAAGTTTCTGAACTTAGTTTAGTTTTTTATATCATTTTTATTATACCCTTCGACCATTGAAAATGGTCAAAAAAGGGTATACTAACTTTGTGCAAATGTATGTAACAGGCAGAAGGAGGCGTGTAAGACCCCATAAAGTATATATATTCTTGCTCAGGATCACAAGCCGAGTCGATTGAGCCATGTCTGTCTGTCTGTCCGTCTGACCGTCTGTCCGTCTGTGTGAACGCACAGATCTCAGCTATTATAAAAGCTAGAGTTACCAAATTTGGCAGGAAGACTCCTGTGTACTATAAGCAGATCAAGTTTATTTCAAATGTTGAGTGGCACGCCCACCGCCCCCACAAATCAATAATTTAATTTTTGAAATCAATTTGTAAGCGCTGTATAAAAGATACAACTTTCTGACTTTAACATATACTAAGCTGAATGAAATATCTACGTAGTCTCCAAATTACAATCCGGTCGGATACAACTTTCTGACTTTAACATATACTAAGCTGAATGAAATATCTACGTAGTCTCCAAATTACAATCCGATCGGACAATAATCACAGAAGTTATTTAAGAAAGTATGAGCATAAAACCAAGTGTTTCTGTCAGCTAACAAGGGAGGCGGGCGAGCGCGAAGCGCGAGCGCCATCTGTCGGGATTAATTTCAAAGCATGTGCATATGTATATGGGTACATACATAGGAATATACATACATAGGTCGAAGGGTATCCCACTGTCGCGTGCTGCGCGACTGTTGCTTTTCTTACTGGTTTTTAATTTCATTTAGTAAAATTGTTGACCAGGCTTTTTGCTTCAACTAGGGTCCCAGAGTCACTAAATTGCCTTCCTCCTGCGTACACTCTTCTGGACAAAAATCCAAAAATTTTTTCAATTATGGAGTAGGGGAGTAAAGCGGCAATTTGATTTTGTACTTATCTCCTTCGATGCATCCAATACTAGCATATATTGTACAATATAATGCTGCAGAATTGAATGGCATGAGTATGTATATTTACTTTGATTGGCATTGATAAGTTATTTGCAAAATGAGAACTAGTCCTAATACAAAAATCCGATTGTTCTCAATATTATAGTGTTGGCTTATATAAAATTAAAACGAAGCTCTGATTTATCAAGAATCCTTTAGCTGTCCTACGACATTATTTTATTTTTAAAGATATAAAGATATATATTGCAAGTAAACTTACTAAATCGTCATTTTTATACCCTTCGACCATTGAAAATAGTTAAAAAATGGTGTCGAGCCGCCGACAATATGCAGGAAATGCCTTAAACAATCATTGACCGCCGTTGGCAAATGTACATCGAACAAAAAGGAGGGGCTGAATCAGTGGCGGATCTAGAGGGGGCTATGGGGACTGTAGCCCCCATAAGCCAATGAAAAAACGAAAGCAACAGTCGCGCAAAAAGCGACAGTGGGATACCCTTCGACCTATGTTCCCGTGTAGTTTAATTTGTTAAATTTATACACATATGCATATGCACATGCTTTGAAATTAATCCCGCCTCCCTTGTTAGCTGACAGAAGCACTTGGTTTTATGCTCTACTTTCTTAAATAACTTCTGTGATTATTGTCCGATCGGATTGTAGTTTGGAGACTACGTAGATATTTCATTCAGCTTAGTATATGTTGAAGTCAGAAAGTTGTATCTTTTATACAGCGCTTACAAATTGAGTTCAAAAATTAAATTATTGATTTGTGGGGGCGGTGGGCGTGGCACCTAACATTTGAAATAAACTTGATCTGCTTATAGTACACAGGAGTCTTCCTGTCAAATTTGGTAACTCTAGCTCTTATAATAGCTGACAGACGGACAGACAGACAGACATGGCTCAATCGACTCGGCTTGTGATCCTGAGCAAGAATATATATACTTTATGGGGTCTCCCACGCCTCCTTCTGCCTATTACATACATTTGCACAAAGTTAGTATACCCTTTTTTGACCATTTTCAATGGTCGAAGGGTATACAAATTGTCATGATCTGGGTATGCGGCATAAGCAGTTATATGTATTTTGGGTCGCTGAATCCGAATCCGGGGTCAGAAATTCTCCATAACGTCTGGATTTCGACCTTACCTCAAAAAACTGAAAAACCTTTGGATATCCGCCAAAAAGATATAGAATCGTGATCTGGGCATGCGATATATGTTTTAACATGTATTTTGTCCTTCTTAGTCCGAATCCGAAATCAAAATTTACATAGCACGTCTAAGTTTCGACTTAACCTCAAAAAACTCGACAAATTTGTAAAGCCCCAAAAAATAATGGGGGGTCATGATCGGGTCATGCGATATATGTTTCTATATGTTTTTGGACCTTCCGAATACGAATCCGAAAAAAAACTAGCCTATCACGTCAGAATTTTAACCTAACCTACAATTTTTTTTAAAACTTCCATTTTTATTTTTTTTTTTAACATTGGATTAGGGTGTATTTAAATTTAATATAAAAAAAGCTTTTCTGTTGCTATACCCCCTTTTGAGCATTGTTTTATCTGTATTCGCAATAGATTCATATGAGTAATGAATTTTTGCTTCAAAACTGTATTTTAACTAATAAAAAACATAAATCAAATACGTGATTATGTTATGTTGTATTATACATATTTGCATAAATGACAAAATAAATTATCAAAAAATTTCAAAATTTTGAAAGTTTTTCAACATTTTTTAGGTTATGTTGAAATTCAGACGTGATTGCCTGGTTTTAACATTGGATTCGGATTCGGAAGGTCCAAAAACATATAGAAACATATATCGCATGACCCGATCATGACCCCCCATTATTTTTTGGGGCTTTAAAAATTTTTCGAGTTTTTTTAGGTTAAGTCGAAACTTAGACGTGCTATGTAAATTTTGACTTCGGATTCGGATAAAGAAGGACAAAATGCATGTTAAAACATATATCGCATGCCCAGATCAGGATTCTATATCTTTTGGCGGATATCCAAAGGTTTTTCAGTTTGAGGTTAGGTCGAAATCCAGACGCGGATTCAGCGTCCCAAAATACATATAACTGCATATGCCGCATACCCAGAAAATGACAATTTTTTTTTTTTTGTGGTGTTGTGTTATAAGTGTTATGCGTGATCGCCGACTTTTTGCTGTCGAAAAATATGGATCAAAGGATTTGCATATAAAAATAAATTAAAAATAAAGTGCTCCGAAACACTTGAAATTTTGACAGTGGCATACGGTGAAACTGTTCTGAGTAAAAAAATGTTTACAATTGGTACAAACTCTTCCAAGATGGCCGAGAAGATGCCAATGATGAGCCCAAGCACGTCAACAACTGATGAAAACGTTTAAGCAGAAAATTGTTTTGGAAAATCGTCGAATCACTATCAGAGAAGTTGCTGAGGATGTCGGTATATCGCTTGGCTCGTGCCATGACATTTTTTCTATCGCTTTGGGCATTAGACGTGTATCAGCGAAGTTTGTTCCAAAATTGCTAAATGTTGACCAAAAGAACCGTCGCATAAGCATCGCTCAAGTGCTGTTGAATGACCCAGATTTACTCAAAAGGGTTATAACTAGTGACGAATCATGAGTATATGGTTATGATATCGAAACCAAAGCCCAATTGTCCCAATGGAAGAGCTCATGTGAGCCAAGACCGAAAAAATCTAAAATGGGCGAGCACGCAAAACACTTATAACCTTTAATTAAAAATTCGCGATACTTTTTGAGCACACCTCGTACATGGACATCAGAAAATTTTTTGCGAAGAGCCCCCATAGAAAATCCTAGATCCGCCACTGAGCTGAATGATGATGTTTTATTCTAGATAGGGAAATAATACAGTTTGTAAGGCATTACAAGACTTTAACCTTAAATGTAGTCACAAGTCTACATTGCGCAGTTTCTCTGCCCTTTTCCCTCTTAGATATCGCCAGACGAACTGATCTGACGCGCCAATCCTAGTTTAATTCCTAGATAAATCGGTGTGACCAATTACAACAACGATAAAAAACGCATAAAATAATATACTAAATCCAAGTGCCATCGATAGCCAGCTTATCCGTTCCGCGACAAAGGAGAAAGAGGCTTTTTAAGTATAAAGTAAGTATATATCTTACTTAGGATCACTAACCGAGTCGATTAAGCCATGTTCGTCTGTTTAAGTTTATAACAAATCAATAACTTGGGTTTTTTTTTCACTTAATAATAAAACGAATTAAGTCACAACTTTCTACTTTGTCGCACATATAGTTGGATACATACATATTTAGTATATGCACATTACAGTCTAACTTTGATTGCTTTGATTTTGTATTTATATAGTCGAGCAAGTCGTGACGTCATTGGAACGATTGTATATGGAAGAAAAGGATTGGCAATGCGAGCACGTACTCTTTTTTTCTATGTACACAAATTGTTTTGCATTCAATGCTTGGTCAATTCGGTAGATTCGTATACACATTTTAAATACATACATACATACATACTTGTGCGTTTGCATGTGAGGGCTTACATTATATGTATTTATTAAATAGTAGAGGGTATCGTACAATTAAGTACTCATTACATAGGTCGACTATCGCATGCCGTTAGACTGTTGCTCTCGATTTATATAAAAAAAAAATGTGGTCATAAAATTTCTTCCATAAGAACAATCAGTTAGGAATAAAGATATCTATTAACCAGTAAGAAAAGCAACAGTCGCGCAGCACGCGACAGTGGGATACCCTTCGACCTATGTTCCCGTGTAGTTTAGTTTGTTAAATTCATACACATATGCATATGCACATGCTTTACAATTATTCCCAACAGATGGCGCTCGCCCGCCTCCCTTGTTAGCAGACAGAAGCATTTGGTTTTATGCTCATACTTTCTTAAATAACTTTTGTGTTTATTGTCCGATCGGATTGTAATTTGGAGACTACGTAGATATTTCATTCAGCTTAGTATATGTTAAAGTCAGAAAGTTGTATCCGATCGGATTGTAATTTGGAGACTACGTAGATATTTCATTCAGCTTAGTATATGTTAAAGTCAGAAAGTTGTATCTTTTATACAGCGCTTACAAATTGAGTTCAAAAATTAAATTATTGATTTGTGGGGGCGGTGGGCGTGGCACCTAACATTTGAAATAAACTTGATCTGCTTGAAGTACACAAGAGTCTTCCTGCCAAATTTGGTAACTCTAGCTTTTATAATAGCTGAGATCTGTGCATTCACACAGACGGACAGACGGACAGACAGACAGACATGGCTCAATCGACTCGGCTTGTGATCCTGAGCAAGAATATATATACTTTATGGGGTCTTCCACGCTTCCCTCTGCCTGTTACATACATTTGTACAAAGTTAGTATACCCTTTTTTGACCATTTTCAATGGTCGAAGGGTATAAAAATTTGTATATATCTTGCGATTCGGGACTTAAGAGCTGTTAACGAATACTTAAGCAATGTTATGAAAACCTGCAATGGTATGCAATATGTATTAACAATGCACGCAGATCAAGTTTCTTTTTAAAATTTGACCCGCCTCCTTAAATCAATGAAAACCGCATTACTAATTATACCCTTCGACCATTGAAAATGGTCAAAAAAGGGTATACTAACTTTGTGCAAATGTATGTAACAGGCAGAAGGAGGCGTCGGAGACCCCATAAAGTATATATATTCTTGCTCAGGATCACAAGCCGAGTCGATTAAGCCATGTCTGTCTGTCTGTCCGTTTGTCCGGCTGTCCGTCTGTCTGTGTGAACGCACAGATCTCAGCTATTATAAAAGCTACAGTTACGAAATTTGGCAGAAAGACTCATGTGTACTATAAGCAGATCAAGTTTATTTCAAATGTTAGGTGCCACGCCCACCGCCCCCACAAATCAATAATTTAATTTTTGTACTCAATTTGTAAGCGCTGTATAAAAGATACAACTTTCTGACTTTAACATATACTAAGCTGTATGCAATATCTACGTAGTCTCCAAATTTCAATCCGATCGGACAATAATCACAGAAGTTATTTAAGAAAGTATGAGCAAAAAACCAACTGCTTCTGTCAGCTAACAAAGCATTATTCCCATCTGTTGGGAATAATTGTAAAAGCATGTGCATATGCATATCTGTATGAATTTAACAAACTAAACTACACGGGAACATAGGTCGAAGGGTATCCCACTGTCGCGTGCTGCGCGACTGTTGATTTTCTTACTGGTTTAATTTAAATAGTTCATTTTTGGTGAACACAATTGTTTTCCAAGACGGTCTCTAAAATATGCAAAAAAAAAATGTCTAAAAATAAAGGTTCTATGTTTAACAAATCGATCTGTTCAGCTAGGTATAGGTTATATCACAGTCGAGCACACTCAACTATAGTTTTCGTACTTGTTGATTGTTAAAATATGCCAAGATAATGGCGAAATGCGAGAGTAACAATGACGGAATGACGATGGTCTACGCAGCTAAGCTCTAATGCACATTCAGATAAATCGACATGACAAATTAAGTTCAAACAAACTCAATTATATACTAGTTTCTGGCCAAGATAGTTTTTATTATATTCATTTCAGGCACTTACTTCATTAGTTCATTATATCAAAGAACAATAGTTCACTATTTAGTTCGTTCGTTCGAGTCTTTAGTTCGTTCTATAGTTTAATCTGTAGTTTGTTCGTTCGAGACCAATGAAGTAAAATCAGTGATTTAGTTCGTTAGCTCAGTTTGAGGATTAGATCAACCGAACTAAGTCTGAACTAAACGGTACAACTCTAATACGCATATGTTTGTATGTCTGTATGTACATATACATATGGATGTACATATATCCATATAAATTTTGTACTTAATCATTTGCGATCATTTGTATTCAAGACAATAATCGTGGTATACAAATTTTAATTGTTATCATCTGACGCAAACCAATTGAATTACTCAAAATGATACCATATAAACTCAGTAGGTAAAACACTTGATGCATAAACATTTGTATAATATTTGCCTACATACCAGGAAAACATACAACGGAAAAAACCTCGCAGTTCAAGCAAAGATTCTTGAAATATATGTGGCAAATTTATATACTCGGATTAGGATTTATATACAACACAATTAATAAAATATATTCGATTACCGGACAGTAAGAATTCGTGACTTAACGGACAGCTCTGTGACATTCACCTATACATACATACATATATACAGACAGTCAAGTAACTCTTTACTCAAATGGACATGTTAATGTCATGTATACACATACAATATGTCAAGAAATAAACTACACATATGTACATAACATGAACATGTACATACATATATATGTATGTGTAAAGAGTTACTTGACTCACTGTACCCCCCGGTCAGGATCGATAGCTGAGTCTATTGAGCTTTGTCTGCTTGGGTTAACGGTAATTACCCCGCGGGGATTTTGACAAATTCTTATAAAATATAAATAATTATATACAAATAAAATATTTATCACTCCTACTAATTTCAATCAAATCGGACAATAAATACAAAAGTTATTGAATCCAACAGCAAAAGACTGTGATCGAGTGCCTGCACATGTGTGAAGGGTATCATACTGTCGAGCGTGTCCGACTTTCTTGAATAACTTCTGTGTTTATTGTCCGATTAAATTGAAATTTGAAGGATACATAGATATTTTAATGAGCTTAGTATATGTCAAACTCAGAAAGTTATATATTTTATACGCCGCCTACAAATCAACTTTAAAAATTAAATTGTTGATTATCGGGGGCGGTGGGCGTGACACCTGACATTTGAATTAACCGTGATCAGCATATAGAATACAGGAATCTTCCTGCCAAATTTGATATTTCTAGCTTTTATAATAGCTGAGATCTGTGTGTTCACACAGACAGACATGGATCGATACACTCGTCTTGTGATCCTGAGCAAGAATATATATACTTTGGTTTGCCACGCCTTCTTCTGTCTGCATAGGGCGTTTCGCTCGAGTTACGGTTCTGCATTCGTGTTACTCCATCGTATTCCGACTTGGTGTCTTGCATTTTATTTCTATTCTATATAATATTTAAAGCGCTCCAAAATGTATAAAATTTAAGGCCTTTTTGTTTAATGTAAAGAAGAATCGCGGTTTTTTGTGTTAATTAACTATATTGTTCTTCAGTAAGGTGCTTTTCATTAATATGTTCCAAAATAAAATCATATTAATACCGTTTTTTTGCGATTATATGTTTGCAGCTGCAACATATAGGTTTTTAGACAAAGGGGGGCAAAAAGGATAACAAAACGGAATGGATATCGATGGTGAATAGTTTATTTAAGAACTTCTCATTTTAACTTCGACTCAACTTAAGTTACAGACCACACAAATAACAAATACTTTATTAAGACATCGATTTAGTTTATTTTTAATGGATGATAAAACTGTTGCTAGAGACGGAAAAAATCGAAAAAACAAAATATTCAAGTAAATTATAAATTGAAAATGGTCAAAACAGGGTATACTAACTTTGTGCAAATGTATGGGACAGGCAGAAGGCGTGGCAGATCCCATAAAGTGTATATATTCTTGCTCAATATCACTAGACGAGTCGATTAGCCATGTCTATCTGTGTGAACACACAGATCTCAGCTATTATAAAAGCTAGAGATACCAAAGGGAGATTCCTGTATACTATATACTGATCAAGTTTATTTCAAATGTCAGGTGCCACGCCCACCGCACCGCAAATTAATAATTTATTTTTTAAAGTCGATTTGTAAGCGGCATATAAAATATATAACTTTCTGAGTTTAACATATATTAAGCTAATTAAAATATCTATGTATGCTCCAAATTTCAATTTGATCGGACAATAAACACAGAAGTTATTCAAGAAAGTATGAGAATAATTCTAAGTGCTTGTGTCAGCTAACAAGGGAGGCAGGCGAACGCGCAGTGCGAGCGCCATCTGCCGAGAATAATTTGAAAGCATGCACATATATGTATGAATAAACAAATTGAACTATACCGGAACATAGGTCGAAGTGAATCCCACTGTTGCGTGCCGCTCGGCAGTTGCTCTCGTCATTCTTAAAATAGGAGTTTATGCCAAAAAAAACATCTTTTTCACACTGTGGAATGATGAATGATACATATGTGGTGCGATTTAACGCCTTTAGACTATATATGTTGTAGGGTTTTGTTAGATCGAATGTCTATAGACACAAGCCCGCTTCAATTGACGCATTGAAGTACAAGTTTAAAGCATTTATTCGTGAGATACCGGCATGTACCGAAATATTGCAAGGAGTATGCCGAAATTGGAAATGGAAAGCGAATGGAACACTTAAGGCGCAGACGTGCTTAACATTTGCATGAAATAATCTTTAAACATTTAATTATATGCACCGTACTATCAATACGAATAAGCATTCCTCTTAATTTTATGTGTCTTTCTTTGAAAAACTTTTCTATAGCTTTTAAAAAATCACCCTTTATTTATTTATACATATTTACTGAATCAGCATCAACAGAGATGTCAATTTAGCCATATTTGTCTGTCCGTCTGTCAGTTTTAAGGCTAGTTGTCTCTTATATCTGCAGCATAAGTCGGAATGAGCAGGATCGAAGCGATATATTATATAGGTACCAAGCAATCTATCGTTCAATTGTCATAAAGACAGTATGCCGAAATGAGGGTATTTGTATAAAGATCTGTATCAGTAAATGTTATACAGTAATCTATATATACTTAATCCCTGTAGATCTGTATCAGTACCAATCTAAGTTATAAAGTTATCTATATATACTTAATCCCTTATACAGAACAGGCCAACCATACCCAATATCTTGAGTAGGAAAATACATGAAATTATTTCATAAAACAATCGTATTTGGTATGTCTAGAAGATTAGCAGTCAACGATTATATGAACAATGTTAGAAGATTCTCTTCCATGATATATGTATAACAATCAAAAGATGCTGCAGAGAAAGGTTCTCTATGTGGTTTGATAATTTGAATGGTGTCAGAAGAACTTACGCCAGTGGAAAGTATGTTGGTAGTGCGTATGCATCCATTATTCCGTCGTCAAAGTGATAAACAACTGTGTATGGGGGAGTGCAGACTATATTCGATTTAGATTTAGTGCAAGCACATAGCAGCTGCGTTTATTGTTTTGTATTTATTGATAACATGACACTAAGGCACTTGTAACTTGTACAACGTCGTTTGACTTCTGCAAGGCTGTGTTTATAAACATTTTAATATTTTTTTAAAAACTTTTATATCCGTTTATAGGCGTTTTTTGTTGGGCAGCCTTCTTCTTGTTGTTTGGCATCACAATGCGTATTTAAGTTTAGCATATGTATACAAATACACTTGTCAACTATATGTATGTAGTTACATCAATTGGAAACGTTCACTTTAATTGAACTGCATTTAGCGAGCGGCAAGTTTTAAATGATGTGTAACAGAGTCAATAATCACGGACCATCGACGATCGACGTGACGACGACGGAGACGTCTTGCTGCCGTGTTTATTCCGAGTGGACTGAGTGGCAGCAGATCTTGCAATGCCTCGCGTACTTTAGCTAGAGCACAACGCGAGCGAGAACGCACACTCATGTTTAAAGACAATAAAAAAAGAAACAAACACACATATATTGCTATGCACACAGATAGGACGCCGCCATAAACACACGTGCAACTACAGATTTTTTTTTTGTTTTCGGCCTCTCTCTCTCTTTCTCTCTCGCTCTCTCTCTTTTGCGCTTCCTCCGTCCGTAGTGCGCAGAGCGAAAGCGGCAGATCGAAGATGGCCATGCAGAGGCCCATGATCACATGTTCTCCCACAGCTCCAGTGTTGTACACTGCCACAAATTGTTGTTATTCGAATGATTTCCTAAAGAAATTGTTTAAGGTTGCACAGCTATGCATTAATTGCACTGCAGTTTTAATCGATATTTATCGAGTTTATAAAATATAAAATAATATATTTATACTCGTACATATACTTTCAATACAGCCTGAATGTGCCTGCTCAGCATTGCTCGCCGCTCTCTTGTGTTTTGTCTCTCTCTCTTACTAGCAGGTACTGTGTCTAAAGAAACACTTGTACATCTGTATGTATGTATGGATCGGTGTATCTGTATGTGTATTCTCTCGACCAAACTTCAACAACTTGCTACTTGTTATGCAGCAGACGTGCACAGACGATCTTTTAGGCGCACCCACATTGTGCCTACAGAGCGCTCTCTTCTCTGTTTCTTCATCTCTGTCCCACTGCCATTCCTACAGCTTGTTCAATTTCCCACATGTATTGCATCTCACTCTCAGGCAACCTCTCTTTGTTACCGTGAGGCATAAACATACCGAACACAGCTCATGTCTTTTTTATATGCGTATGTATAGTATGTACATATGTTTGTGAACACATACACAAATGTATATGTGTACATATGACTGTGCATACATACATATGTATATACATATGTATGTTTATGGGTCCGGATTTATCTGAATACTCAATTATTGCAAAAGAAGGCATTGTTACTATTACTATTTGTATTACTATTACTATTACTATTTGTATTACTATTACTATTACTATTACTATTACTATTACTATTACTATTACTATTACTATTACTATTACTATTACTATTACTATTACTATTACTATTACTATTACTATTACTATTACTATTACTATTACTATTACTATTGCTATTACTATTACTATTACTATTACTATTACTATTACTATTACTATTACTATTACTATTACTATTACTATTACTATTACTATTACTATTACTATTACTATTACTATTACTATTACTATTACTATTACTATTACTATTACTATTACTATTACTATTACTATTACTATTACTATTACTATTACTATTACTATTACTATTACTATTACTATTACTATTACTATTACTATTACTATTACTATTACTATTACTATTACTATTACTATTACTATTACTATTACTATTACTATTACTATTACTATTACTATTACTATTACTATTACTATTACTATTACTATTACTATTACTATTACTATTACTATTACTATTACTATTACTATTACTATTACTATTACTATTACTATTACTATTACTATTACTATTACTATTACTATTACTATTACTATTACTATTACTATTACTATTACTATTACTATTACTATTACTATTACTATTACTATTACTATTACTATTACTATTACTATTACTATTACTATTACTATTACTATTACTATTACTATTACTATTACTATTACTATTACTATTACTATTACTATTACTATTACTATTACTATTACTATTACTATTACTATTACTATTACTATTACTATTACTATTACTATTACTATTACTATTACTATTACTATTACTATTACTATTACTATTACTATTACAATTACTATTACTATTACTATTACTATTACTCTTACTATTACTATTACTCTTACTATTACTATTACTATTACTATTACTATTACTATTACTATTACTAATACTATTACTATTACTATTACTAATACTATTACTATTACTATTACTATTACTAGTATTACGATTACTACCTGCACGTGAGGCAGACGTACCTGATGCTGACACACAACATTTGTCACGTTAAAGGTAGTTTGGAAAGTCATCGTAAGGCCAGCCTTTGGCAACCTGTGGCGTGGTAGACTGCTTGTGAAGTCAGACTCGTCGGACCAGGCGCAATATGTATCAGAGTTGTTCGGCCGGAAAGAAGAAAAGAGCACAGCGGGACTGGAGGGTTCGCTTGCTGAGCGCGCTCCTCTTTTCTCATTATGTGTGTTCCTTTGTAATTTAACGTCTTATTCAAGTCATCCCAAATTCTTTATACACTATGAAAAATACGATAGCTGTCTGCCTGCGCAGTTCAGCTTGTCTGACCGGGGGGCTGGAGAATACAAAGCATTCACACTCACACACTTGCACGTTTCGTCTTATTTAACGAGGCAACTTCTGCTGGTTCCTGGAAACGACATAAAACCATACATATCTACATACATACATACACATGTAAGTATGTATGTCTGTACATCGAAACATACATACGAGCATCTGTACGTTTGTTTTTAGGTTTTGCATCAGCATTCGAGTCCATTCCTCCGGAATTTGCCATGCAACTAGAAACATACATATGTACATATGTACATACATATCGACATACACGTGTACTTAAATAAACATATACATATGTATGTATGTGTGTATGTACAGTTAGTACACGCATAAATATACTATCTACATATGTATATGTACATATGTATGTACATTGATATGTATTTATGCATACATATGTATGTATATGGGGTACATACATACATACATATGTACATACATTAATAAAATTCTCTATGCTATGAGAAACTTGGATTTAAAATAGCTGAAAATCTGCATATCGGATGTACATACATATGAACATATACAGACAGTCAAGTAACACTTTACTCAAATGGACATGTTAATGTAATGTACATACATACATACATACATTTGTGTAAAGCGTTACTTACCAGACTGTATATCTAGGCACATACATATATATGTACATATGTATGTATGTACATACAATATATATGTATGTACATATTTGTGTATATATTCATATACATATGTACGATATGTATGTATGTATATATGTATGTATGTATGTGATACTCAGTTACAATATGCATAAATGTATATGTACATATGTATGTACATATACATTTATGCATATTGTAACTGAGTATTACATTGATTGCATATACAAATCATACATATACGTACATATATGTATGTATTATTATATATATACATATAAATACATATGTATATATCATATATTATTAGCTTATCGAATTGATCAAGTACTCACAAAGAGGATACCAAGGCTCGATGGTAGTTAACTTTTTGCTAATGAGATAGTGCTGCAAATGTAGCTATTTTTTTACACTAGATTTAGCGGGTTTCAATTTGCAAACGCAGCATAACTTCTTAAATGGGTACCACAGAGACTATTTTATTATGTGCCAATGCATGGGATTTCCTCGGGCGCTCCATCCCCACGCGGATAAAGGAGAAACTAATATACAGATAATTAAGTATTTTTTACTCAGATGCATATGTTAATGTAATGTACATGTTTATAACTTGACTAATTTTGTATTTTTTCACTTTTATTTACATATGTATACATATATACATATACGTGTATATAGATATACCCGCTATCTGATTAAAACGATTTCTTCTAAATATAAAAGTTCTATTTTAAGCGTATTTTCTGTTCCATACTTTGAGGGAAGCAGCTTGAAAATCAGTATCTGTAGTCAAACCAACCAGTTCCTAAAATAATTTCCTTTATAACTGCTGTTAATTATCGGATCGCCACAACGTTTTAATAGTTAATATTCATTCATTCGATTTATCTTGAAGTGTTTATCGGTTTAAGAACGGACGGACAGACGGACATGGATGGCTATATTAACTCTTCTGTTGATGGTGATATATAGTGTATAGTTTGTGGGGTCTGCCACGCCTCTTTCTGCGGTTTTATACTCTTCTACCATATGATTCAAGCTAGAAACACAAAACTTGGGATGAAGGTTCCGGTACGTATTTCATTTCAATTTAATTTATTTAATTTGAATTTTATTTAATTTGTAAGCGACAGTTCAGTTAAATAACTATAATATCTAACTTTCCTGAAAATTTAAATTTACAGGATACGTTGTAATTTCAAGCAGCCTTGTTTATGTCAAAGTCAGAAAGTTATATCTTCTGAGTTTTCCGAGATTTTAAATGTTTTGAATACCATGTATGTATGTGCATACTTTTTGGAGTTTTGCAAAAAGGTCCCCGGAAAATCTAACGTATCTTGCTAAAGATATGCTTTCATTCGGTTTTTATAACCTTCGACCATTGAAAATGGTCAAAAAAGGGTATACTAACTTTGGGCAAATGTATGTAACAGGCAGAAGGAGGTTTGGGAGACCCCATAAAGTATATATGTATGTATATTCTTGCTTAGCATCACTAGACGAGTCGATTGAGCCATGTCTGTCTGTGTGAACACACAGATCTCAGCTATTATAAAAGCTAGAGATACCAAATTTGGCAGGAAGATTTCTGTATTCTATATACTGATCAATTTTATTCCAAATGTCAGGTGCCACGCCCACCGCACTCGCAAATCATTTTAATTTTAAAGTCGATTTGTAAGCGGCGTATAAAAGATGCAACTTTCCTACTTTGACATATATTAAGCTGATTAAAATATCTACGTATCGTTCAAATTTCAATTTGTTCGGACAATAAACACAGAAGTTATTCAAGAAAGTATGAGCATAACATGTGACAGCTAACAGGGGAGGCAGGCATGTAACATATGTATGAATAAAAAATTAAATTGAACCGGAACATAGCACTATGGGGACTTACATGCAAAATTTAATTATTTTCAAAATTCAATTAAAAAACTAGAAGAGTCCGAGACTTCTGTCATTCACCTAAATTCATCATAAATATAGCCCTACCTGTAAAAAAAAGTAAAAAGTATGTATGCTAAGTTTCACTTTGATATCTCTCTAGTGAAAGTGAAATATTGTTTTTTTTTCTCACGAACACACCATTGCATACGCCACAATCACGCATTTTTATCGAGATGTTGCTTCCTTAAAAATGAAATTTCTCAAAAACCCGCAAACAACGCAGTTGGGGACTAGATGTTCTGAATAATAATTAATAGCTCTACAATATGTGTATAGACACTTGCTGAACAAATTTGAACAATTTTTAGTAGCTCTTTTCAAAGTTGATATTTCTTTCCTAAAACTACATGTCAACACCACTCGCTAAATGTTCAAATTATCAGAAACACACACTAAATTATCGAAATATATATAACAACGCATAGTAAAAATTCTGAAAATGAATATCCATTTCAATTTTAAATGTTTTACATTGGCTTTTTGAAAACTGAAGAACTTAAAGTTCCACTTCAAAATTGAGCGCATTGACGCCAAGTTCTGTTCGCTTGCAAACGCTGACTTTAACAAGTGATATTTTTAACTTTGGACTGTTAAGTTAACATTTGCAGAGTGTAAGATGATAGTTTGGTCTATTCCTTATTCGTTAATACTAAAATACTGCAAATTTGCATACTTGTGAAAAACACATTATTGTAAAAAAAACAGGCCAAAGTCTCTATAGTGCATAGGTCGTAGGGTATCCCACTGCGAGTGCCGCTCGACTGTTGCTCTCGGTATTGAGTGGAGTTCATGTGTACATACATTCATAGGGTTGCCATATCTACTGGTTTTTTCAAAAAATCTACTAGAAAAAAAATATTTCTTATATGGATATGTATGTATGTATGTACATAAAACAGACATATTAAGTGTACATATGCTGTACGCCAAGGTTGTTTGATTTTCCCTTGTCATACTGTCTTTTATAATACATACATACACACACACATACGTATACGTATGTGAGAAACGCAGACGGGCAAATGACTTTATTTTCAATGTGTCTCGACTTTAAGCCCGGGCCTTTTTAAAGGGCTTAATTAGTCAGTAAATCGGAGACGAAAAGAAACGAAGTAGTCATCGGGATGGGATGGGTGCGCTTGATAGCAGCACAGAATCTCCAATCCAGTTTCTTCCATTAAGCGGCACTGCATGCATACGTTTTGATATTCATGCATACATACAAACATACATAAATGTATTTCGTATGTACATACGTACGTATATGTATATACTGTGTATGCAGGCTCACATATATACATACATTCGAAAGTTCACGTTTAACAAACATACATACAGGCATACATGCACATACAAACGTGTTACGGTGCAGGCATCATGTCCAGCCTGAGTCGAAGCTCGGAGAAGCGTGTGTTGTGTGTCTGTGTGAGTTAATACTTTAAAAGGAGACAAGAAGCATTATTATAGTATATCACTGAAAAATACCCTTTGAATTTATTTTTTAATACCCTTAAAAACAATGAAATTTTGGTAAAAGTTAAATAACTCTATGCGTCCCGAAATTTTTTCACTGACAGGGCATTATTTATCATGATTTTAGGTGAAAGAATTATTTGGCGGTCACTTTTAGTTTTTTTTAATTGAATTTTAAAAATAATTAAATTTACATGTATTTTGGTGTTGGTCAATTCTCAATAAAACGTCACAACGATGCGCACTGTGTCCCACAAGCGGCTTATTTCAAAAGAAATGTTATTCAGATACAATAATATTTTATTTTATGAGTTGCATATTTAGGCGCCTGCAACTAGAACTCGTTGGTGGGCAGACTGCCGCCAACGAAGATGTTGAATAGCTCAATATGCTTTCAGAATATCACGTGTGCGACAAACAAAGAATTTTGTATGTTGGCGATTAGAGCGTCGCAGTCAAAAATTAAAAAACAAAAAAATCGCGCGCGCGATTTTATTTTTTCAAACATTTTTTGACTGCAGTGCCCTTTTTCTAAACACTTTAAATTTTCTTGCTTGCTCAGTTTTCATTTCAAATGAATCGGCTTGTGGGACGTGCCGTCACAAAATGTTGCATGCAGACTGATGCCTTGCAGAAAAATGCAACAACAAAATACATGTAAATTTAATTATTTTCTAAATTTAATTTAAAAAAAACTAGAAGCCACCGCCAAATAATTCGTTCACGTAAAATCATGATAAATATAGACCTATCAATAACAAAAAATTTTAAAAAATTCGGTGACGCATGCAGCTATTTAACCTTTACCGAAATTTTAACTAAAATCGTTTTCTACTTTCCCAAGCAAGCATATCATACATTTTATAGTAATGTAGATATATTTAATAAATTTATATCATATACGAGTATATTTTATTTATATTTTCCTTTAATATGCATAAACACTGATCAATTAATTGGTGGAGGGAGTAATTCTTAATTTGCACTTGAAAATAATATACGTAGTTCACAAACTGAATGCGGGGTATATAAACGTTGAAATAACTGCAACAACTTTGTTACTCTAGTAAATTGTTTTAGCGAGGAGGGCTTAAAAAGTTGTGAATTCGAACTGTTTATTCAAAATGTGTTGGGTAAACAATTTGTAACAAAATTTATATAATTATATATTAAATAATATATATTTATTTTATAATTGTTTATTTTTATTGTATACGATACATTTCAATTACTTCTTCTTTTTTCATGTAAGGTTTTACCTATAATTTAAAATTATTCTTATTTTTATATCTTTATTTTTTATTTTTATATTTTAGTAAAAATTTACAAGCAATGAGGTTTATTAATTGTTTTTACTTTTAAACAGTCGACTGACCATAGTTCGACTATAAATTAAATTTAATTAATTAAATTAAATTAAATAAATCAATTAAATGTATATTATTAAAAATAATAATAAATGTAAATATTAATTAATATCAATGATTTCATGTTTTCTGGTAGATTATTTCCACCTTTACTCATTGAAAACTGCTAAAAAAGATAATTTATTTCAAAATGTATTAAAAATCATTTATATATAATATATTATATGTTATACATATATACTGCAACAACCGTAGTAATATCAGTTCCGGCCGAGCCTGACTTCTTTCGTCTATTGTTTCTCAAAAATCCAGTTGATATAATATCATTTTTATTCTTCGTTCAAATTGATTTGGATTAAAAAAATACTGTCAAAAAAAACAAAATAATGAAGCCAATTTCCACAATAATATAATTTCATTAAAAGCATTTAGCATCCCAAAAGGATTTCATTAGTGTATCATCTACCTCTATACAATCAGACTTTATGCTGACTGGGCCGTGAAATCTTTCGTTGGAAAGAAAAGAATACAAGTCTTGTAATGTTTCGATCGGCCCCGCAGAATGATTAGCTGCCTGAGGCTGCCAGCTCAATTTAAGCTCCATTCGATGCAATCGCTAGCTATCGTGACCCCTGTTGCCCAAACCCGCGAGACCCCCAAGACCCATCTTGCGTCGTGCTGCTGTCTCTACTCGCGCTGATGAAGACATTATTATTTATAAGGCCAACCGCAGCGAATGTTGCGTGTCCGTTCTGTGAGATTCGGTATCTGTATTCGTGTGCGTGTTTATACCCTTCGACGATTGAAAATGGTCAAAAAAAGGGTATACTAACTTTGTGCAAATGTATGTAACAGGCATAAGGAGGCGTCGGACACCCCATAAATTATATATATTCTTGCTCAGGATCACAAGCCGAGTCGATTGAGCCATGTCTGTCTGTCTGTCCGTCTGTCCGTCTGTGTGAACGCACAGATCTCAGCTATTATAAAAGCTAGAGTTACCAAATTTGGCATGAAGACTCCTGTGTAGATCAAGCAGATCAAGTTTATTTCAAATGTTAGGTGCCACGCCCACCGCCCCCAAACTCAATTTAAACTCAATTTGTAAGCGCTGTATAAAAGATACAACTTTCTGACTTTAATATACTAAGCTGAATGAAATATCTACGTAGTCTCCAAATTACAATCCGATCGGACAATAAACACAGAAGTTATTGAAGAAAGTATGAACATAAAACCAAGTGCTTCGGTCAGCTAACAAGGGAGGCGGACGAGCGCGAAGCGCGAGTGCCATCTGTCGGGACTAATTTCAAAGCATGTGCATATGCATATTTTTAAGAATTTAACAAATTAAACTACACGGGAACATAGGTCGAAGGGTATCCCACTGTCGCGTGGTGCGCGACTGTTGCTTTTCTTACTGGTTTTATGCTCTTATTGTGTGCGTGTGTTTGTGTGTATGCCGTTCTGTTCAATATACATATATACATACATACAAAATCATCACACTATGGGGTCTTTGGTCTGTTTTTTACAATAATGTGTTTTTCACAAGTATGCAAATTTGCAGTATTTTAGTATTAACATGTATGAAATAGATCAAACTAACATCTAACACCCTGCAAATGTTAACTTAACAGTCCAATGTTAAAAAATCAACTGTTAAAGTCAGCGCTTGCAAGCGAACAGAACTTGGCCTCATTCCGTTCAATTTTGAAGTGGAAATTTAAAATCCTCAGTTTTCAAAGAGCCAATGTATAACGTTCAAAATTCAAATGAATATTCAATTTTAGGTTTTTTACTATGCGTTTTTATAAATATTTTGATTAATTAGTGCTTGTATTTCTAATAATTTGGCCATTTAGCGATTACCATTTAGTGTTTACATGTAGTTTAAGGAAAGAAATTTAAACTTTGAAAAGAGCTACAAGAAATTGTTAAATTTTGTTCAGCAAGTGTCTATATACATATTGTAGAGCTATTAATTCCTTATTTAGAACATTTAGTCCCTAACTGCGTTTTTTGCGAGTTTTTGAGAAATTTCATTTTTAAGGAAGTAACATCTCGATAAAAATGCGTGATTGTGGCTTAGCAATGGTGTGTTCGTGAGAAACAAAATCCAATATTCAGTTTCACTAGAGAGATATCAAAGTGAAACTTAGCATACATACTTTTTATACCCTTCGACCATTGAAAATGGTCAAAAAGGGTATACTAACTTGTGCAAAATGCAAATGTATGTAACAGGCAGAAGGAGGCGTGGCAGACCCCACAAAGTATATATATTCTTGCTCAGGATCACTAGCCGAGTCGATTGAGCCATGTCTGTCTGTCTGTCCGTCTGTCCGTCTGTCCGTCTGTCCGTCTGTCCGTCTGTCCGTCTGTCCGTCTGTATGAACGCACAGATCTCAGCTATTATAAAAGCTAGAGTTACCAAATTTGGCAGGAAGACTCCTGTGTGGATCAAGCAGATCAAGTTTATTTCAAATGTTAGGTGCCACGCCCACCGCCCCCACAAATCATAATTTAATTTTTGAACTTAATTTGTAAGCGCTCAGCTATTATAAAGGCTAGAGTTACCAAATTTGGCAGGAAGACTCCTGTGTGGATCAAGCAGATCAAGTTTATTTCAAATGTTAGGTGCCACGCCCACCGCCCCCACAAATCATAATTTAATTTTTGAACTCAATTTGTAAGCGCTGTTTAAAAGATAGAACTTTCTGACTTAACATATACTAAGCTTAATGAAATATCTACGTAGTCTCCAAATTTCAGTCCGATCGGACAATAAACACAAAAGTTATTTAAGAAAGTATGAGCAACCAAGTGCTTCTGTCAGCTAACAAGGGAGGCGGGCGAGCGCGAAGTGCGAGCGCCATCTGTCGGGATTAATTTCAAAGCATGTGCATATGCATATGTGTATGAATTTAAGCAATTAAACTACACGGGAACATACTAGGTCGAAGGGTATCCCACTGTCGCGTGTTGCGCGACTGTTGCTTTTCTTACTGGTTATTACATCACTTATAAATAAGCCGGAACAAGGCGGATTGGGCCGATACATCGTATAGCTGCCATACAATCTATCGGCCGATTTTTGTTACATATCAAAATATGGCTTTCAAACTTATCTCATCTTATTTGTATTTGATCCTTAAAATGATCTCAAAATTTCATCAAGATCGGACTACTATTACATATAGCTGTCATACAAATTATTTGTCAAATGACGGATTTTTTACTTAGATAAAGAGTTATTAATTAAAAAAAAACAGGCCAAAGTCCCCATAGTGCATCGGGAGCAGCTCATATTTATACGTGTGTGTGTGTGTAAGTCTATGCATGTGAATGTGTGTGTGTATGTAGAGTACGAGTATGGTTGAATCTGGTGGATTTGTGCTGTAGTGCTCTGAATATCATTTAGATGTATACACTAATGTAGACCTTTATGTATGTACACACACATGTGCAAACACATGCAAGATGTAAACAAACAAACAAACATACATATATATGTATTTATGTGCTCGCTTCAGTTTTAAAGATGCTGCGGATGCTAAAATTTCTCTTACTTTAATTTTGTACCTCGCACAAAGCACAAATAATTCGATAGTCGTAATTCTATATCTTGGCTGATAATCTTCCTATTGATCAGTCAGTAGATATAGTAACCCTACCTTAGCTGTTTTGTTCAGTGTTGCCGGCATTTTTGAGCGAAGAAAAGGTTAATACCATTTTAAACAAACAAATTACACTTTTCCCTGTAAAATTACACTTCAACTAGAGCAACAGTCGAGCGCACAGTGCACTATGGGTAAAAAGCCGGAAATTTTGGTATTAATGTAATTTTTTTGTGATTGATATTTTAATGCTGCTTTCATTTTTTGATTCCTTAGTAACAAGATAGCTTAAAAATAATTTTAGAACATTTTTACGAGTTATCGTTTATTTTTGGCGCGCTCTCAAAGTCAGCTGATTCAGACGTGCTTTGAAATGTGAAAATTGGCGAAAAAAATGTAACAGCTTGCAGCGCAAATATTGTCTTCATAGCAAACTTTGAGTTTATTTTTAATTATGGAAAAAGCAAGTCAGAGTATATAAATTAATCGTTAATACATGTTTTCCGATAATTGTGTGTTGTTGTTGAATTGTCCCATGTATTGCTTGTGAGTATTTTCAATTGCTTACTAGCAAACGTTCTGGTGTTCTGTGGAATATTACTTTTGTATGGCACAAAGAATCACCAAGGTTAAAGTTGTATGTTTTTAACATATATATCTGGAATCAAAAGGTATTAATATTTTTTTGCCCCTTTTTGCCCCTTTTCGCGAAACATTATATGTTGTAGATGTGTATGAGTTCAGTCATGCAGTGCTGTTGGATGTTTGGAGCAACAACAAACGCGATGCAGATGCTGTTAACAGTTATATTTTGGAAAATATAGAATAGAACTATGTGACTAAAGAGCAAAAGATTACAATTTCAAAGAAAGTGAACCAATTTATTGCTTATGTGAACAATCACTTAAGGAAATGCAATAGAATGTTGGAGTGATTCAAACGAAATCATTCACTGTGGCTTGAGTCTAAAATTGTTGTCGTTATTGATAAGCCAGAAATGACACTATACAAACCTGGTCGGAAGCAGGACCTCAACTTAAAAGAAAATTAGCAAATAAGCTGGCTGCAGAACAAGGGCATTCAACACCACTTCTCGTACATGGTGCTTCAATTTCCAATCTCTATGCCAATGCCAATGCCAATGTCCCCAACTGTCCACAAAATATTGGTACATGGATTTCAAATTATTAACCAATTTATTGTTCCTGTTGGTGTCCTTGAAGAAAACGCGTCAGAAGCGCGCAACAAACTTTACAAGAGTGATAGAAAATCTCACGCTAGGAAATGTAGCCGACTAGTAAACATTACTAATGTTTTCAATAGAGTAATGGATTCATCTGATCCTTTGCTTTCAAGTCTTTGTTTAAGAGATCTAAGTAAGTTTGGACAAAAGAAACTCCTCCCAAAAGAAGTAATCGATATTCTTCAAAATCCGGATGCAGAACTTTATCAAATTATCAATCTAATAATGAAGAAGAAGAAGTGGAAGGGGAAGACGAATTCAATTGCCATAATATATTTTTAGAGCAGGAAGTTTAAGAATATTAATAAACTTAATAAAATATAAAAAATTTGTTGACTTTTATCTCATAATAATGCATCTTGTGTCCTCACTTCGCTCCCACGCCAATCCCCCAGGGAAGACACCTACGGTTGAACCACAGACAGTTTAACACCCAAACCTTCTTCGCCTCCCATCCATCTCTCTTCAAAACCGCTTTCATTTGTATATAAATACATTTTTCACTTTATTTGCAAGGGTTGTTTTTGTGGGCGATGATGTGGATGTGGAGATGAAGGCGTGGTCAGATAAAAAAAAAAAATTCCGAAATTCTATTTAATAATCCTAATAATACATATAAAAAATTCAAGTCTCTATCTTTAAAATTGTAATTAATACCAAAATTTCCGGCTTTTTACCCATAGTGCAGTGGTCGGCGTTGTATGGAGAGCGCGGCCATAAATACTTCCAGTTGAGGTAGAGGCTTGAAACTTTGCACAAAATTTTCTAATAATAGCTCTAATATTCGGTTACTTATATGGGATTTGCTCCAATATTATTGACAATTTCCTTCTGAAGCTGCAATATTCGTTTTGCAGTGTGATCCAGTAAACTTTGGAGTTCAACTTCAACCAAGGATTCCTTTATTTTAATACCATCTGGATATCCTTTTTGATTTTGGCAAAAGAATCTTTTCGTAGCGTGGAAGTAAGTCAAATCCTGCATTCATTCGTTTATGTTCGTTTAGTTCGGATCAACAAATATTGACCTCAGAACACCGCAAAAAAGAAGCAGCAGTCTCGTCCAGTTTGGAAATTTCAGCTACTCGTCTCCCCTTTGTCCTCTTTGAGCAACCCTCAAAGTCAATTTTCAGCCGTCCTCGATCACCACTAACTTTCTCAATGTAATTTCCACTTAACAAAATGCTCTCCTGCTTGTTGAGCCATTCAGAGTTTACTCCGACAGTCCTCACCTTACTTCTTCCACATTTCGTCCAAAATACGGCTAATTTTTAATAACAAAACATATTGAAACATATTTGAACATAAACAAAATACAAACACAATAACGGACTCACATCAACAAACCAAACGCACCGCTGTAACTAGAAATAAGACCTTGGAATAAAGGGAGACAGCGTTAGTGTATTTAATTTTTAAGTACTTTGCAGCGGCTAGCAGCAAAAGTCTTAAGTTTTTCTTTTATCAAAAAACATTGACAAATACACTAGTTAAGGTTTCATTAAGGGAATCGGGGGGGGAACACAACTTAAACTTTAACTAAACATAAAAAGACGTTCACAAAATGCACAAAAAAGGCTTAACTAATTTTAATGTCACATAAATGTATTATCAATTGAAAAAATATTACAAAAATAATTTATTAAAGTAAATTTTTTCAACTTTCAAAACCATTTTAAATTATACAATTCGATCAATATTAACCGGAGATTTAATGCTTTAAACTTTGAATTTGTTTGCTGGGAAATGCTGTTCGTACAATTGCACGCAGCAAAAAACACAAGCTCGCAACTTTAGTTCTATTTTTAGAAAGTATCGTTAGGTTTGCAGAAAAAACCGATTTGATCTTGATATGTTTGCACATTTTAGAGATGGTTTGGTTACTTTATGAACAAATTGGCCGTACTACGTTTTTGATTTTTGGCCTATGGGCGCAACCACTGTGCGAGCGGCACCTGACAGTGGGATACCCTTCGTATTTACATGTAAATACATGCTACCAAATTATGCTCGGCAGATGGCGCTTCGTGCTCGCCTGCTTTCCTTGTTAGCTCACACAAGCACTTAGAATTGTGCTCATGCTTTCTTGAATAACTTCTGTGTTTATTGTCCGATTAAATTTAAATTTGGAGGATACATAGAAATTTAAATTTAATTAGTAAATATGTTGACTTTAAAAATTAAATTATTGATTCGCGGGGGCGGTGGGCGTGGCAGCTAACATTTGAAATAGTATACAGGAATCTTCCTGCAAATTTGGTATCTCTAGCTTTTATAATAGCTGAAATCTGTGTGTTCACACAAACAGACATGGGTCAATCGACTCGTCTAGTGATGCTGAGCAAGAATATATATACTTTATAGGGTCTGCCACGCCTCCTTCTGCCTGTAACCCTATTATTTACAAATTGTAAATAATTGTCGGACTACAACAAACTGTACTACATCGTTTTTTAAAAACTTTGAATTCTGTCTCACTTAAGCAATTAAAGTAACATTCCTTAAAACATCTTTATTACACATAAGTTTTATCAATATGTTTTCGTGTATTCTTTTCGCGTATTCGGACGGTCAGTTGGGTTACTCGTTTGAGACCTCGCTACTCGGCATAATTTGGACATGTGTTAATTTTTAACAATTATTAACTCTACTAATTTCTTACTTTCCTGTTCTGATTGGGTTTTCCTGGCTACAAATGTTGGATCAGCTAATTCTTGTTTTCTGCAGTTTAAATTTAAATATAACCAGTAAGAAAAGCAATAGTCGCGCGGCACGCGACAGTGCACAGTGCAGTGGGATACCCTTCAACCTACGGTCCTATGTATGTCCACATATACATATGCACATGCTTTGAAATTATTCTCGATAGATGGCGCTCGCGCTTGCGCTCGCCCGCCTCCTTTGTTAGCAGACACAAGCACTTGGTTTTATGCTCATACTTTCTTAAATAACTTTTTGTGTTTATTGTCCGATTGGATTGCAATAAGTAGATATAACTATCAGCTTAGTAAATGTTAAAGTCAGAAAGTTTCATTTTTGGTATACAACGCTTAGAAAATTGAGCTCAAAAATTAAATTATTAATTTGCGTGGGCGTGGCACCCAACATTTAAAATAAACTTGATCTACGCCTGGTACATAGAAACCTTTATGCTTAATTTGGTGTATCTAGCTCTTATAACAGAGATATGTGTGTTCATCTGGTCATCCGGACAGACATGGCTCAATCGAATCGGCTAATGATCCTGAGCAAGAATATATATACTTCGGACGCCTCATTCTGTCTATTACATACATTTGCACAAATATGTATACCCTTTTTGACCATTTTTAATGGTCGAAGGGTATAAAAATATAGATTGCCTTAATGTAATTTTTATACCCTTCGACCATTGAAAATGGTCAAAAAAAGGTATACTAACTTTGTGCAAATGTATGTAACATGCAGAAGGAGGCGGGAGACCCCATAAAGTATATATATTCTTGCTCAGGATCACAAGCCGAGTCGATTGAGCCATGTCTGTCTGTCTGTCTGTATGAACGCACAGATCTCAGTTATTATAAAAGCTAGAGTTACCAAATTTGGCAGGAAGACTCCTGTGTACTATAAGCAGATCAAGTTTATTTCAAATGTTAGGTACCACGCCCACCGCCCCCACAAATCAATAATTTAATTTTTAAACTTAATTTGTAAGCGCTGTATAAAAGATACATCTTTAACATATACTAAGCTGAATAAAATATCTACGTAGTCTCCAAATTACAATCCGATCGGACAATAATCACAGAAGTTATTTAAGAAAGTATGAGCATAAAACCAAGTGCTTCTGTCACCTAACAAGGGAGGCGGGCGAGCGCCATCTGTCGGGATTAATTTCAAAGCATGCATATGCATATGTGTATGAATTTAATAAATTAAACTACACGGGAACATAGGTCGAAGGGTATCCCACTGTCGCGTTTTGCGCGACTGTTGCTCTCGTTCTTGTTTTTAATTTTGAATGTAAAGGTTTTAATTTTAGTTTTAATTGTACTTTAAATAAATAAATTTAATTTAATTAAATTATAAAACAATTGTACTTTAAATAAATAAATTAAATTTAATTGAAATATAAAATAAGCATTTAACAATAAACAGTTTGTAGCAACCAAAACACAACGCAATATAATTATGCAATTTGGCAAAAATGTTTACCTGATAATTACATATAGACACAATTGAAATTTTTAGCACATTTTTAAAAGAATTTATTGTGCGTGAAGAAAGCTAGAATTGACGCTAGCCACTGTTTTCAAGTTTGTTTTGCTGTTGGAACTTGTACGTAAAGCATATTAGGGTTGTTATATTATTATAATAACAGTAACATTTTAAATTAGCAGTATATACTTTTTAATCAAATTCGAAAAAAAAACAAAATAAATACATACATATATCCCCTAAAAAGATAGCTATTGAGAGCATAGCAGGCCCGCTGGACTGAGTACAATAGGTAGATGATTCACTAGTGACAACACTCATTAAAATGTGAAGGTGCAATCTTAATATTTCCCTAAATTCATAGACTTCAAATGAGATCCCCCAGACCCGGGGGAAAATCCCACTTTCCCACCCCCTTTTGAAGAAGACCAATAGTCATAGGAACAATCATTCAAAAATTAAAATTATCATAAAATCTTCTTTATTATATATATACATATATATATTATATTATATTATATTATTATATATATATACTCGTTTATATATATATATATATATATATATATAAATATATTTCATTCTTAATTTCCTTATGATATATTATGTCAGATATGTCAAACAGCCTCTTGCTGTATTTATTTTCATCGTCCTTGGGTATTTTATATATATATATATATATAAGACTATTAACTATAACTCAAAATACCCAAGGACGATGAAAATAAATACAGCAAGAGGCTGTTTGACATATCTGACATATATATATATATATATATATATATATATAAGACTATTAACTATAACTCAAAATACCCAAGGACGATGAAAATAAATACAGCAAGAGGCTGTTTGACATATCTGACATATATATATATATATATATATATATATATAAGACTATTAACTATAACTCAAAATACCCAAGAACGATGAAAATAAATACAGCAAGAGGCTGTTTGACATATCTGACATAATATATATATATATATATATATATATATAAGACTATTAACTATAACTCAAAACACCCATATATATATATATATATATATATATATATATATATATATATATATATATATATAAATAAATTAAATTAAATTAATTATATGGTATAAGAAACCGATGGCTTCTGGAAGACTTATTAACTATAACTCAAAACACCCAAGGACGATAAAAATAAATACAGCAAGAGGCTGTATAAAATGAATGTTTGACATATCTGACATTATATACCATAAAGAGATTAAAAACGAAATAACAGAAATACTTACAGACAATGACTTTCCAAAAAATGTATTCAAAAATCTAATTAAAAAATATCAGGAAACACCAAGAGAAACTACAAACAGACAAGTGAAATCATCATAGATCTCTTATCTATATACAAACATTATCGGAGCGATTAATGAGGTCAGATTGTTACAATAATACCGAAATACAAATAGCACATAAACCGTTCCACACATAAAAAACGGTTTTATAGTAATACTAAGTCAAAATAAAGAGATCCACAAGACAAAAACAATGTGATTTATAAAATTACTTGCAGTGGCAACAATACGGAAACATGCAATGGTGTATACGTAGGAACAACAAAACTAAAATTGAAAACAAGATTAACACAACGCAAATCCAATTTTGTAATTTTGTGTTTTAGCCCTGAAGACGGTTACCGAAGAGTAACCTAAATATATCGGAAGAAAAATATAAACAAATTGTTTTTATTTTTTTTTATTTATTTAATTTAATTAAAAGTCAACTAAATACTGTCGACTGAGTTGGAAAGAATATTAATACAAACAATTATTTAAAATTTAAAATAATTAAAGGTAATGTATAGGTTTACAAAATTTTAAGTTGATTAAATTTAAAATTAATTTAATTTAATTGAATTTAATTTAATTTATTATTTATTTATTTATTTATTTAGGAATACTTTGGCGACAAATGAAATTACAATTAAAAAGCTTTAGCTAAACCGGCTGGTGAATAAACTGTGTGTCCAACTAATGAAGACATTCTACATTATAGTAAAATATATATAGGAATTATACTAAATATATATAGGAATAATAGTAAATATATATAGGAATTATGGTAAATATAGAAATTGTTTACTTATTTTTTTTTATTTTTTTTTATTTTATTTATTTAAGAATACTGAAATGACAATTAAAGCCAAACCTAAACTGACTGGTTAATAAATTGTGTGTCCGACTTATGAAGACACTCCACATTATAGTAAATATATAAATATATATAGGAATTATAGTAAATATATATAGGAATTATAGTAAATATATATAGGAATTATAGTAAATATATATAGGAATTATAATAAATATATAAAAATTCTTTACTTATTTTTATTTCTACTTCAACCTTTAATTTTATTTATTTAAGAACTGAAAGTACAATTATAAGCCAAACCTATGTATAAGCTAAACTGACTGGTGAATAAACTGTGTGTCCGACTAATGAAGACATTCCACATTGATGGTCCGCCGAAGCATTCGAATATATTAGAAAGAGAAAACAATATCTCTAACCGGTCTTACCCGACTCTTTTTGTTTTTCTGTGATGACGCTTGTGTAAGTGTGTGTATGTAAAGGTGTGTGTATTTATCTCTCTCTGTGTGTTTCTGTATATGTGCGTTGTTTGCTGTGTGCATCGTTATGTTGATGTGTTACTCAACTAACAGAAATTAAAACAAATTAAATTTGTTTAAAGGCTAAATGTATAAAAAATAAAATAATTGTTTGTCACATTTGAATTTAGTATTAAGAAGGCATTCATACATACATATATTCATATATAAAATTCATATAAAGTTACTCCAGCTTCATCTGAACCATATAAGTTAACCTTAATAAACCTGTTATGTTACCTGTTACCTGTGAGAGAGCAAACGTTAGGCTGACCCCTCCCTTAAACACCACGAGCATATATTCTTTCATCATAATTATTTCATTTCGTGTAGTTTTTGTGTACACATTCCAATGTGTTTGTGTGATAACGAGTTTTCAATACATCGCTAATCGAACTACGTTAAAGGCAAGAACAGGTTAAAAAGGAGGAGTTTCAAAAAACAAAATGGACACCTAGGTACAATGCACCTACTCAATTTAGGGCATATCTCTTTGGATATTGGCTTGGCATTGAACGAATGTACCAAATTGCTGACTTCAGATTGTACCCCATTAAAAGTTTAAGAGAAAAGAATTTATTATTATTAATATTTTATATACACTGCTATAGCAGTCTATTTCATAAATTAATTATTTTAACTTTATTTTTTTTTTATTTATATATTTCATCCTTTAGCTATAGGTTTAACTTTATTAATTCAAACTAATTTAATCTGTTTAAGAACCGGACTAATTACAAAAAACATTTATATTTTCATATATTTGGCTCACTATTTATTTAAGACACTTCAGTTGCGGAGTACAGTATATATATTCATATATAATATATATGTATATTTATATTCTGTTTCAGCATCAACAAGGGGGTGCATTTAGTTTTTTCATACCCGCTAACCATAAAGATAAGGTAGTTTAGCTTAGTATACATAAACTAAGTTAAACTACCTTTCTAAATCCCGATCTCAGAGACTATAAGATCTGGGACTATCAAAACTAATGGGAATCTAGCTACAATCGCACCGCCCAACGATTTCTTCAATAAATAAAACTTCTGTTGCATATTTTGTATTGCATACTTTCAGGAAATCAGTACATCTGAAACTATTTCTTAAATATTATAACTTTTATGTTAATGAGACAAGAAATCATTTGCAGGTTGAAAATTATTGTGTTTACCAAAATTAAACTGTCTAGCATTTAAATTAAGTGGTAATTAAGCGTAAGTGGGCGTGGCAAAAATCTAAAACTTGATTTGCGTGAAATAATAACAGCTACCAAATTTGGTAGCTCTAGCTGCTATAGTCTCTGAGATCTAGGTTCTCAAATGGACGGACAGACAGACAGACAGACGGACGGCTTTTGGGGTCTGCCACGCCTTCTTCTGCCTGTTACATACATTTTCGGTAAATGTATTTAATCTCTACTAAAAGTCTAGACAATCGACGTCAATACTTAAGCAGGTTCCCACAAGAAGGAGTTCACTATCCTCTCCTATGGAGCATCCTTGTTAACGAACTACTTCAACGGGGGAATACAATGTCAAGGTCCTTTGTAATATGCTCCAACTAGGACTTAAGATCACATATGCACGACTGGAGGCTTGGTTTGAAGAAGGTAAAGAAAGTGTCACTGGTAAACTCCTTAGTTCCAACCAGAGCAATTACCTGAAGTGACCTTTGACAGTAGAATGAATTTAGCAAAGCCCGCTAACAAACACTGTGGACAAATGCAGCAAGGCTTTGTTTCTGATGGACCTCAACTCACATGCTAAGATGGCTATATCTGATGGTTGCCAATGGAAGACCAACGCTTACTCAGGCAGAAATTGCGTAGGGTTAATTAACTGAAAATGTTTCGAAAGCTCTCCAAAATACTCCTCCACGGCATTGATAATCTTCTTCATTGGTTTTAAGCGGAAAGAAAGATGTCCTTCGGAATGCGGAAAGTTCTGTACTCTTGCAGGCTCTAATCTGCTCCGATTGTTCCGATAATATGTTAATTATAATTAATGGTGCAGAATTCAAGAATATTGTACCTTTTTTAATTGACAGCATATCCAATTTCTGGTAACTTAACTTTTACAAACAGTGCAACTTAATATGAAAATCTCTGTTTCTATCTGTTCCTGGTGCAGGAGGCTAGCTCTGCACAAGGTAAAGAAAGTGAGACCAAATAGCCACTGTTAGTCCTAACCAGGGTAATTATCTGAAGTACCTGAAGTGACCATTGACAGTAGACCGTAATCTGTGGAATCATTTTATTTTTAATAAATTATTGATTGATTAATGTCTAACTCTGATTGACACTGCTACACTTGGAAAGCATGATACAATGGATAAAGATTTCATGCATTTCTCTCAATTTTATGTGTGTTTCTTTGAAAAACTTTCCTATAGCTCTTAAAAAATCACCTTTTATATACTATCGACTAGGGGAGTTAAAAGACAAAACCCTAAATGATATGCACCTTTTGTAGCATATCTGTCTGGTTCATGTTTTTTAGCATTCGAATTGAATGGTACAAGAACTAGAAAGAATAGCTAGCTTTGGCATACCGGAGTTATTATATTCGTACATCATTTAGCAACAATCCACTACTTATACATATAGTACAAATACTATACATATACAGAGTGGACATATAAAACATTGTATTTTTTGACTAATTCTTCTTTTGAAAGCAAGAGTATACGCTCGTCCGGTTTTACAGAGGTGAGAATAGTATACAAACGTTTCTATCAGGGACCGTAAATAATAAATTTAGTATGAGATTAAAACGAGAGCAACAGTCGCGCAAAACGCGACAGTGGGATACCCTTCGACCTATGTTCCCGTGTAGTTTAATTTCTTAAATTAATACACATATGCATATGCACATGCTTTGAAATTAATCACGACAGATGGCGATCGCGCTTCGCGCTCGCCCTCCCTTGTTAGCTGACAGAAGCACTTGGTTTTATGCTCATACTTTCTTAAATAACTTCTGTGATTACTGTCCGATCGGATTGTAATTTGGTGACTACGTAGATATTTCATTTAGCTTAGTACATATACATATGTTCAAAAATTAAATTATTGATTTGTGGGCGCGGTGGGCGTGGCACCTAACATTTGAAATAAACTTGATCTGCGCCGAGTGCATAGGAACCTTCATTCTAAATTTGGTGTCTCTATCATTTATAATAGCTGAGATCTGTGTGTTCATCTGGTTAGATGGACATCCGGACATCCAGACAGACAGACATGGCTCAATCGACTCGGCTAGTGATCCTGAGCAGGAATATATGTATATACTTTGTGGGTTCTGCCACGCCTCCTTCTACCTGTTACATACATTTGCACAAAGTTAGAATACTCTTTTTTGACCATTTTCGATGGTCGAAGGGTATAAAAAGCAAAGCTCTTAAAAATCTTTGAAAAATGTTGGAAAACCCCCTAACGTGCTAGTTTTTTGATTTTTTAAAATAAAAATCAATTTATAACTTTTATATTTGATTTTTAAAATAAAACTTATAACTTTTATATTTGATTTTTAAAATAAAACTCAACAATTATGAGTTATGAATTGATTTTTATTATAAAAATCAGAAATAAAAAATCAAATTAAAATTGCTTATACAACGAGCTAGATCATATATCGGCTTTTCAAAGCATGTCGCTATTAATCTTGAAGTTTTTTACGAGTTGATCGACTGCAAGTGTGTCTGATGAGGAGGTTCTCTTATGTATTTTATATATTTTGCCCTTAAACTTAGGTCACTAATAAGTCTAAACCATTGTCTAAACAAGTGAATTCATATACATATATATATATAAACTGATAGGAATTGCAGTGTAGATCATATATGTATATTTAACAATATATGATCTAGGACTCTCGGTTCATGAGCAATTTCAATTTAGTTTTTATTTCTGATTTTTATAATAAAAAATCAATTCATAACTTTCTTACTGTTTCATTTTTATTTTAAAAATTAAATGTAAAAGTTATAAATTGATTTTTATTTTTAAAAATCAAATATAATAATTAAAAATAATTTTTAAATTAAAAAATTAGTTTATAACTCTTATTTTTAAATTTTTTTAATAAAAATTATAACCGTTACGGTCCCTGGTTTCTATATAACATTGATTGATGGCTATAAGTTACACTTTATTTACTAAGATTGATTGCTCCTATGGCAGCCATATATGTTATAGTTACGTAGAGATCGAAAGCGAAGGATTTAACGATGATTAATAGCATATCGATAAATTCAACAGATTAAAATCACTAAGCATCAAAAATATATGTATGTATATATGTATGTTCGATGCTTAGTGTTAATATCTATTGAAAGTGAAGCGTGATTGGCAAATTGAGAGGGTTGCCAGATCGCCAGATTTCTATACCTGAAACGACTACGAATAATAAATAATTATCCGACTAGTTTATTATCCAGAATGTTTGACAAAATGTATTATAAATTGTTATTAACAGTTTTTCAAAACTTCAATTTAAGTAGAAACAAGCAAAACAACGGACGCATGCATTTTAACATTTCAACTGATTAATTCTTCTTGTCAGCTTCCTTCTCGACTTCAGGGTACTCCAATTTAACACCTGGTTCACATGTGAAAATGGGGCAACAGTATGGAAAGGGTGCCGTTTTGTTGGTCCTCTCAGTATCCAATTTACATTTGTCGTTGGCCAAGGATAGTGGCAGCGGTCCACAGTCCTCAACAAGCTCCAGGAGTCTAAATTATTGTTTTTTAAATTATTCAAACATTTAGTTGATGAATGATTTGATTTAAAGTTAGCTTCATACTTAGTTGAATTATCCTCGTTCTTCACACAAGTTGAGCGGCCGCAGAATGGTGTCAATTCCCACGTCTTTCCTGGCTCTACAGTAGCACATCGAGTCGAAGCGAAACACATGCCTGGAAAGTCTGATTCAAAAATATGCGACGATTAAGTAATGTTATCTTTAAGTTAAAATATTTTAATGAATTCTGTCTGTACTTTCCCTTCGAGCATTGATGTACAAATGTGTGTACATCAAATGTACAACAGACAGACCCCCACAAAGTACATATATATAAAATGTATTTATACCAGGGACCGAAAATAATGATAAATAAATAAATAAATAATAAATTTTATACTATTGTTTAGGATCACAAGATCATGAGTCGCTTGAGCTATATCCGTCTGTTTGAATGTCGATATCTCAGCATAAAGACTCCAAATTTGGCAATTTAAAAGTGCCTGTATACTAGTGCTGGAAGTTAAATCGGTAATCGAACCGATTAATCGATTTTTTCAATTTTCTCTGATGTATCAATTTAATTTTTTGAGAATCCCTTTAATCGAAAATTTTAAAGTAATACTAAATTACGACAACTAAATAAGTAAACATGTAAAGCGGTGGTATAAAATTTGAGTTTTTTAAGAATTTGTTTTGCAGAATTTTGAATTGGGGGTAATTGTTTAATAACAATATGAGGGGTCTTCATTATATTGTATATATTTTTATATTTCAAATTTTTGATTTAAATCGTTTTGACTAGATTTTTTTCTTGAATTTTTTGAAAATAAATCGATTCAGTGAACTTCGATTATTTTCACCTCTACTGTTTACAATACGCAGATCAAAATCAAGTTTAATATTCTATACTTCATTTATATTATAGACACTGAAATGATTAGACTTTGGGAATTGTAGCATCTTTAAAATCCGAATTTAAGCGGAAGAGTTTGACGGGTTTTTATTAGAGATGTTTTTGCCCGTTGATGCGCCTTTCTCTCTTCCCCCAAAAACCCTTTTGATGACGCGGCCTTGGTGCAAAGTGCTGTTGAACTCAGCTGCTTTCAAAGCACCTCAAGCGGATCGCGCTGTTAAACTGGCTTTCGATTTCGCGCAACTACGACAGACAATTGCTGCATGAAACTGTCATCAGTATCCCCCCCCCCCCCCCGTCAACCGCTTGACCGACAATGTCTTGCTGTGTCTACAGCCACGACTTTAGTGTAAGCTGCAGCCGTCTCCCTCTCTATTAAACCAAGTGATGAATTATTTAAGAACACACAAACACACACTTAATGACAGCCCTGACTTACCTCTGAGAACATCAGCGGGAATTAATCGTTTATAGATTTTGATTTCACCATCGCCCTTTGGCTCTTCTGTTTCCGAACTTTCAGCTGCCCACCCCATGAAAGGGGTTAACATGATGCCGATCGCAAGAAAAGAGCAAAAGTCAAATTGAGCTCATGCATTTTTTTTTCGGCTCTTTTGAGTTTTCTATGTATATATAAACAGATTTAAATGTTGATCGACGATTCCAAACGCCGACCAGAAACAAGTCTGCTTCAAGCGAAAGTCAACTTTAAATTGAAACAACCGGACCCCCGTTACCACTATTTATAGGCGAAATTGGGCCCACAAATGTATGCATATGCCATAATATGGTATTGCATGAATGCATTCAAAACGGTAAATGAATCATTTTTATTAAAAAGGAGGTTACATTTTTTTGAGTATAGTTTGTTAATGAATGTGAATTAATGTTGTAGTTTTGGCTGTTTTGTTAGCTAGTGTACTTATTCATTTCAATGTTGTAAAGTAACAAAATGTGTAAATTATTTGTACGGGCAGTAAACACTTGTATCACTAAGCATCGAACATATAGAGTACTCAAACAGCGGAATCTACTCATTTGATGCTATACTGGGACTGGGACCCCAGAACACGAAGTGTTTCATGAGTGAGCGATCGGCTCTCTTCGTTAGCAACCGCGAGAAGCGCACATCGGCATCAAGTCAGTCGCACAACGACAGCGGAACGATGAGCATAGGTATATTTCTTTGCTCTACCCATCGTTTCAATGGGCAAAAATGATTATTTGGTGGCAATAACTTTTAACATATGAAAACATGTGCATTTATAATTTATTGAGTAGATAGATTAAATATTCATATTTCTATTCTAATTTTTATATCAAATTTATAATATTGAAAAAAAGTTATGCAACAACTATAATTTTTTTATGTTTGTACTAAATTTGACAAAATTTATCAGCCAAAACTAAACAAATTCGGAATACATCAATATGTATTTACTAAATAAAATTATGCCATAAATCAAGCCACATATTTTCGAAGCTATAAAAGTTTCGCCGCAAGATAGCCATTTTTACCCACTGTGTCTCAGTCTCTTGGCTCTCGACGCTGAAACAGAAAATTGACTTCAGGCTGCCCGAAACATTTGCCTGTTGTCAAACTTCACAAGCAACGCATATATTCATATGCGAGCTTGTGCATGCATACACACACACATTGAAACGATCGCAGAGCGCAAAGAAATATACCCGTTCTTATCTTTCCGCTGTCGTTGTGCAACTGACTTGATGCCGATGTGCGCTTCTCGCGGTTTCTAACGAAGAGAGCCGATCGCTCACTCATGAAACACTTCGTGTTCTGGGGTCCCAGTCTCAGCATAGCATCAAATTAGTAGATTCCGCTGTTTGAGTACTCTATATGTTCGATGCTTAGTGCTTGTATAGTATTGTCAAGTACAAATTGAATGTGTTCATGCAGCTCTCTATGCCATAAACCATGTTTGTGGTACTCTCTACTGCGTCAAAGTCGATCTTTGTTGGCGTATATATTATCACATGCATTCATAAAATAGATACTTACATCTGTACATACTTATAAATACTTTTGGATATGCTCTAACTTTAATTTAATTTCAATGAATATACATATACATATACATATGTAGGTTTATTACATTATATGCTTTTGTATTGTATGTAGGTATGTAAACTCACACACATACATACAGTCTGTCAAGTAACGCTTTACACAAATGTATATTACATTAACATGTGTATTTGAGTAAGAGTTTCTTGACTAACTGTACATATATGCACATATGTATGTATCTATATATGTACAGACATACATATGTATATTATAGTACATAGTACATGGCGAAAATCTATGCAGACAAATCAAGAAACAAGCTAGCAACAAATAATATGGGTTTTACTACAACATATAAATAATAATTAACTTATATATATGTACAATATTGTATTGCGGTATACAAATAAAACTTAAGGGAAAAAACTGACCTGGAAGCAATGGTAATAAAGATACTAACAATACATTTCATAGGATATGAATAATATTGTTTACAAATTGCGTAAAATATTAGTTGTTCTGAATTTTAAATTCATTTTGGGAATTCATTCTAGAAAGTGCCAATTCGCGTTCAAATTGATATTGATATTTATATTTTATATAATAAATAATAATTGTTATTGCACTATTTAGCCGCGAAATCTAATATTTCATTTTTTGGTATCGAAATATTTATATATATATATATATATATATATATATATATATATATATATATATATATATATATATTTTTTTTTTTTTTTTTATATAATAAATAATAATTGTTATTGCACTATTTAGCCGCGAAATCTAATTCAATTATTGAAATGCTAATTATCGATACCAAAAAATAATAATTGTTATTGCACTATTTAGCCGCGAAATCTAATATTTCATTTTTTGGTATCGATAATTAGCATTTCAATAATTGAATTAGATTTCGCGGCTAAATAGTGCAATAACAATTATTATTTATTATATAAAAAAAAATATATATATATATATATATATATATATATATATAAATATTGAAATTCAATAGCAAACTGTAAAACACAGTAATACCATAGTCCTGCAACAAAATAATGCTGATTTTTTCGAAACCTGGTTACACTGGTAATTTCGGCTGATGCCACGATGTTTAGTGGCTGAAACCACTAAGCAATGAACACATAGAGACGTCAAACAGCCCTGCAACAGTTTGAGAGTGATTTTTCAAAAGCGCTGCCCCACAGAAGAAGAAGAACAGAAGCAAACTTCGGCTGAACGCACGACCGGGGCAGCGCGCTGTTCGGCTCTCAGTACAAACAGTGCATAGCATCAAAACTGCTTCAGTCGCACAACGACAGCGGAACGATAAGCATGCGCGTACTTCTTTGCGCTGTGCGATCGTTTCAATGTGTGCGTGTATGCATGCACGGCCCGCGTATGAATGTATGCGGTGCTGGTGAAGTTTGGCAATAGGCAAATGCTTCGGCCAGCCCGCTGGCAGCCTGAAGTCAATTTTGTGTTTCGGCGTCGAGAGCCTAGATAACAGGTACAGTGGGCAAAAATGGTTATCTTGCGGCGAAAATGTTAAAACCTCCGAAAACATGTGGCTTGTTCTATAAGGATAATTTTATTTAGTAATTACATATTTATGTATTCCGAATTTTTTATTTTAATTCACAAATTTTGTCAATATTTGTAAACTCATATACAAAAAAATTATAATTATCAAAACTTATTTTTGATATTATAATTTTGCTCTACAAAATATAATATAAATATGAATATTCAATCCATATTCTCAAAAATTAAACATAAATACACATGTTTTCAGATGCTAAAATAATTGCCGCCAAATAACCATTTTGGCTCACTGTAATTCGGTCTCTTAGCTCTCGATGACAAAGACAAAAACAAACACACAGTTGATTTCATGCTGGCCAGGCCCAGTGCGGTACAGAAGGTCTCTTAACAGTCAGGGGCTCACTGTTACCAAACATAAAAATGTTATTAATGGGGATATATTTGTACAATTTAATTCCTTTGGTAACCACAAATATATTTATTAATTAAGGTAATTTAAGTAGGAGTCCCTGATAAGTATTGCACAGGGGCCCGTAAAACCCTCACTACGGCCCTGTGCCTCAGTCTCTAGGCTCTCGACGCCGAAACACAAAATTGACTTCAGGCTGCCAGCGCGCTGGCCGAAGCATTTGCCTATTGCCAAACTTCACCAGCACCGCATACATTCATACGCGGGCCGTGCATGCATACACGCACACATTGAAACGATCGCACAGCGCAAAGAAGTACGCGCATGCTTATCGTTCCGCTGTCGTTGTGCGACTGAAGCAGTTTTGATGCTATGCACTGTTTGTACTGAGAGCCGAACAGCGCGCTGCCCCGGTCGTGCGTTCAGCCGAAGTCTGCTTCTGTTCTTCTTCTTCTGTGGGGCAGCGCTTTTGAAAAATCACTCTCAAACTGTTGCAGGGCTGTTTGACGTCTCTATGTGTTCATTGCTTAGTGCTGAAACTTTGTATGGGAAATCGGGAATCATCGGAGGCTATATCTCCTAAACTAGGCCGAAAAAAAACAATTGTTACTTCACATTTTCGTCTTATGTCATCGAGATCTTTAAGAATGAAAAAACAATAATAAGAATCAAATATTTGCGCTTTGGAAACTGCAATCTCGCCCCATATTGTGATGGCAACTCTAAAAAAACAAATAGACAAAATGTATCGATATGGGGATGCAAATCATCGATAATTAAAGAACTACAATCGTTACACGTCAATTTTACAGACAAATTTTGCGTGAAAATCGCTTTTTATTCTAAGTTTTCATAAATACTTAATCTTTTGCTAAGAACAAAGCAAAAATGGGCCTGACAATATCCAGTTTATTAACACGTTTATTTGGCAAAAAACAAATGCGCATTTTAATGGGTACGTTTTGCCGTCAAGTTATAAGCCGTAGCCGCAGTGTAGCACTCGCCACGAAAATGCGTAATGACAAATCTACTTGCCTTTAAATTCGGATAGCCACGCAGCTATGGTTGGCACATCAAAGTGTTGAGCTTTATTAAGTTTTAAAATGTAATAATAAATATTTAATTGTTATTGTTATTGTTTGTGCAGTTGGCCTCGACGCTGCCGGAAAGACAACCATATTGTACAAACTGAAACTAGGGGAAATTGTGACGACAATCCCTACCATTGGCTTCAATGTGGAGACTGTGGAATATAAAAACATATGTTTTACCGTTTGGGATGTTGGCGGCCAAGACAAGATTCGGCCACTGTGGCGTCATTATTTTCAGAATACACAAGGTCTTATATTTGTAGTCGATTCGAATGATCGTGACCGGATTAACGAAGCTGAAAAGGAGCTTCAAAATATGGTAGTATCTGTATATCTAACTTGACATACAACGTGTGCTATAATCTAGACTTTGTTTTGCTAACAGCTTCAAGAAGACGAGTTAAGGGACGCAGTCCTTCTTGTATTTGCCAACAAACAGGACCTTCCCAATGCAATGAGTGCTGCCGAGTTGACTGACAAATTGCATCTGAATCAGCTAAGGAATCGTCATGTATGTGCTGCATTGTTTTCTGTATAAGACATGTGTATAATCAAGTTCTTTTTTTTTAGTGGTTCATTCAATCGACATGTGCAACTCAGGGCCATGGATTATATGAGGGACTCGACTGGCTCTCAGCTGAATTGGCAAAAAAATGATGATGATCACAACTAAAGCAAACTGCAATAATTTCCAAACCGAAAGCTAGAAATATGTTTTATCATACAATTAAAAAACAATTACTATTGATTAGATTCTAAATAAAAATATATGTATGTGAATAAGTATTAAGAGTAACAAACGTCTTTACATTTTTATCTTGAAATACATTATGAGAAAGTTATATATTTTTATTTTATTCAAAACGAAGGTATGTATATATTTTGAGAGTATGTATGCTAGTGGATATTTATATCTATACACAGTTGTCCAATGGGACCGTCTTAAACCCACACGCCCCACTGCAAATTCATACACTCTAAACCAGTGGTGCCCACCCACTAGAGGTGGGCGCGGGCCGTGTTTTTTTTTCGTGGCCCGCGGGCTTTTGCCAAAAAAAACGTGCTCGTGCCTAAAAATCGAGTTTCGTTCGTGTTCGTGCGGGCCCCGGGCCTAAGAAAAAAGCCCGGAGGCCCGCAAAAGCCCGAAGGCCCGCAAAAGTCCGGAGGCCCGCAAAATCGAACCGCACAATCGGTAGGACTCAAGATAAAAAATTTTCCAAAAAACCAAAGTTACAATTAAATTCTTTTGATATTGAAATCGAAAAATATTTAAATGGCTGTGCAGCCATTTCAGACCAAAATGTGTTAGAATTTTGGAAATGTAGTGACCTCAAATTAATGAAAAGACTTGCCCGTTACATTTTAGCCATTCCGGCAAGCTCAGCTACGAGCGAAAGATTATTTTCTACCTCTGGAATAATATTAAATGAGCGTCGTACACGTTTAAAAAGTTCAAACTTAGAAAAAAATTTTATTTTTAAATAAGAACTTGCCATAAGTTATGTTTAAAAACCTGTATATTATAACACTGTTATTATTAATAAGTATTGGACTTAACTAAATTTCTTTTGTATATTACATACTATAAATTAAAAAAAATTGCATGGGTTTTTTTTTTGTTGAAATTTTCGTGTTTGGCTTGGGCCGGGCCGTGCTTTTTCAAAAAAATCGTGCGGGCCTCGTGCTTTTTTTTGGGACTAGGTTTCGTGCTCGTGCCGGGCCGGGCCTCAAAAAGTAGGCCCGCGCCCACCTCTACCACCCACACAGTTCCACATTTGTGTGGAACAAGCAAGCACAAAGTCTACTACGTGTTCTTGCTTTGCATTGAACGAAAAGATAAACCACAGTCCGAACATCACTGCAGTGCACTGCCGAACTCACACGAATGTGTTTGCATTCGTACATGTGTCGGCATTAAAGTTACCGTGTTAACCGACGACGCATGCTTTTTATACCCTTCGACCATTGAAAATGGTCAAAAAGGGTATACTAACTTTGTGCAAATGTATGTAACAGGCAGGAGGCGTGGGAGACCCCATAAAGTATATATATTCTTGCTCAGGATCATAAGCCGAGTCGATTGTGCTATGTCTGTCTGTCTGTCCGTCTGTCCGTCTGACCGTCTGTCCGTCTGTGTGAACGCACAGATCTCAGCTATTATAAAAGCTAGAGTTACCAAATTTGACAGGAAGACTCCTGTGTACTTCAAGCAGATCAAGTTTTTTTCAAATGTTAGGTGCCACGCCCACCGCCCCCACAAATCAATAATTTAATTTTCGAACTCAATTTGTAAGCGCTGTATAAAAGATACAACTTTCTGACATTAACATATACTAAGCTGAATGAAATATCTACGTAGTCTCCAAATTACAATCCGATCGAACAATAATCACAGAAGTTATTTAAGAAAGTATGAGCATAAAACCAAGTGCTTCTGTCAGCTAACAAGAGAGGCGGGCGAGCGCTAAGCGCGAGCGCCATCTGTGGGGATTAATTTCAAAACATGTGTATATGCATATGTGTATGAATTTAACAAATTAAACTACACGGGAACATTGGTCGAAGGGTATCCCACTGTCGCGTGCTACGCGACTGTTGCTTTTCTTACTGGTTTCATTTAATTCAATTCGGACAGCATATCCTATAGCATATTCATAGGAACAAATAATTTCGAATACAGATTGCTGCCATTAAATAATCTATATTATTCAATTATGCACCATTATATACACAACTGTTATTGGACTGATGGGGGAAATTAGAACCTGTAGGTCTGTAATAAAGGGTAATTCTTTAGCTATTATCTTTTTGGCAACACTGGTTTAAACAGCTGACGCAGGTTTCGTGTTTTGCATCAGTGGCAAAAATCTTCAGTTTGGTCTATAATTTTATCATGAATCGTCTCATAAACGAACAACGCGCTGCAAATTATTGCATTCCATTATCAAAATGCGTGCTCTGTTAAGAACATCTTTCATCGCGCGCTTCTTCTTTTCATTTTATGGTCAGTTTAATCGGTCGAAGCGGGTCTATTTGGGTATTGTGACTACATTTCTCACCAAATTTACATTGATGGAGTGAAGATCAGCCAGAAGCATTGCAAGAGCTACCAATGCATGCAGAACCAGTAAGAAAAGCAACAGTCGCGCAGCACGCGACAGTGGGATACCCTTCGACCTATGTTCCCGTGTAGTTTAATTTGTTAAATTCTTAAACATATGCATATGCACATGCTTTGAAATTATTCCCGCCCGCCTTCCTTGTTAGCTGACTGAAGCACTTGGTTTTATGTTCATACTTTCTTCAATAACTTCTGTGTTTATTGTCCGATCAGATTGTAATTTGGAGACTACGTAGATATTTCATTCAGCTTAGTAAATGTTAAAGTCAGAAAGTTGTATCTTTTATACAGCGTTTACAAATTGAGTTTAAAAATTAAATTATTGATTTGTGGGGGCGGTGGGCGTGGCACCTAACATTTGAAATAAACTTGATCTGCTTGATCTACACAGGAGTCTTCCTGCCAAATTTAGTAACTCTAGCTTTTATAATAGCTGAGATCTGTGCGTTCACACAGACGGACAGACAGACAGACATGGCTCAATCGACTCGGCTTGTGATCCTGAGCAAGAATATATATACTTTATGGGGTCTCCCACGCCTCCTTCTGCCTGTTACATACATTTGCACAAAGTTAGTATACCGTTTTTTGACCATTTTCAATGGTCGAAGGGTATAAAAAGTCGTAGTTTGGTGCGGTTTATGGGCTGGTGGCATCATTGGAGCGTACTTCTTCAAAGATAATGCGAATCGTAAAGTAACTTGACTTGCACGACATGTGGTTTCAACAAGACGGTGCCACATGACACATGCCGCATGCCACACAGCACACGTAACAATGGACTTATTGAGAGGCGAGTGAGAGGTGAACATTTTATTTCACGTTCGGAGCTAGATCGTGCGATTTCACAATGGACTTATTGAGAGGCGAATGAGAGGTGAACATTTTATTTCACGTTCGGGACTAGATCGTGCGATTTCACTACTTTAAACTATATATTTTGTGGAGCTATGTTAAAACTCATGTCTATAACGACAAGCCCGCTTCAATTGACACATTGGAGGACAACATTGAAGCATTTATACGTGAGATACCGAGATGCCGAAATGTTGGAAAGAGTATGCCAAAATTGGAAATGGAAAGCGGATGGACCATTTGAGGTGCATTTACCCTCAACAGTTAATCTTCAAACATTCAATTATATGCACCGTTCTATCGATTCAAACAAACATTTCATGTATTTCTCTCAATTTGATGTGTGTTTCCTATAGCTCTTAAAAAAACAGCCTTTAGAATTGTCAACACGATTTGTATTTTATTTATAATTGACAAAAGTTAATTACACATACAATAATATACAATCGAAAACAAGTAAAAAACTAGAAACAACTAGGATAAATGTACAAAGCGTATGTTGCTTATCAGCAAAACAAAACAATAATAATTATATTTATAATACGTAACAGTTTCAAATGATGATAAAACAAATAACGATCTGGACTACAAAAAGGTGTTGATGTTATCAAATAAAGGGGTGTACGTACGATAGTGTGTGTGCATGTGTCGTGCATTTGTTTATATTAAATAAGTACAAGATTAATAAAACTGGAATGCAACAATATGGGGAATAACACCTACACACACACACACACACACGTACACATTGCACATGGTGAGCAAAAAAACATTTAGCAATCTATATAAATTGTGACTGATTTGTCTATTAATACTTTCATTCATTCAAGCGATTATCTTTAGTTATTGAATATTCATTGCATTCATTTCAATATCTAGTGCTTCTCCTTTTTTTCCCTCAAGATAATCCTCAAAGATGATCAATATCCAATGCATCTGCCGGTACATACATGGACTCCGTGTGTACAGACTCGTCCACAAGCGACGATATTGAATCATTTATCATGGAACCCGACAAGTCCACTGAATTCTGTTGATCATCATCCACCACGACACCTCCACCTCCTCCCACGCTGCCATGTGAGCGTTGGGATGAGCAAAGCAATGGATCACTGAGCATACTAAATGCGCTGTGTTCACTTTCTCTGTGCGGATGATGATGATGATGATGGTGCGCCAGCTGATGCAGCTGCTGCTGTCGTTGTTGTTGTTGATGATGATGCAATTGCCTGCTTGAGTTGTTGTTATCGACTCTATCGATATCATCGTTGCCATAAATCACAGATGCATCCGATCGCGGCGAATGTGGTGCCGAGGACAGCAGGTGGCTGCTGTGCGAGGAGAGCATTGGATCGCCGCCCTGCACTGGATGCTTGCAATCCTCCATTAGCTCATCAATCTGATTAAGCGCCATACCTGAGAGCTGCACAAAAAGCATAAGTTAGACTTCAACAGTGTATATAAATGACTAGACTAGATTTCTGCATGAATGCACTCACTTTTGTTGAGTATGAGTGTATGTGTGTTGTGTGTTTGCCCTGCCTTGTGTATTACTACACTCATTTGTCGAGTATTTTATACGTGACACATCACAGTACTTTGCAGTTAATTATACATTATACACAGTTAATTATACATGTCATGTTGCGTTTTTAACTTTTTCTCGCTTTTTGTTAATACAACTAATATGTATAAGTTCAAAACCAGGGACCGAAAAAATCACTCATAAAAATTAAAAATCAAAAAATTATGATTATGTGCTGAGCTTTATTTTTTTCGTTAAAAAAATAATGATTTGATTTGTTGAGTGACAAATATCGCTCAAACTTATATTACACCTCTTATAACAAAGATCTTATAAAAATGTTCATGCAAGCTTATAAAGTGCTCCAATGGTATCCATTTCAATTATTTTTAGACCATTGGTTTTTCCTTAATAAAACAAGACCCAAAATCAGGCTATAGAGGGGCATAGTATCGACCGAAACAATAAAATGTTTAGGTTCAGAATTCAAAGGCATACAAAACGTGGCCAATTTAAATATTTTCTGGTCTAAATATACTATGTCGGAATCTTCCAGAAATGTAATAGATTTTTCTGCTTACGCCACGCAGAAACTACAGATACGTTATCATATATGTTATTTCATATATACACCTTTAAAAAACATTGATTATATCTCAAACTCGGGGCTCAAATTTATGTTGTCGGACAATAAGAGGACTAAACAATGTTGCATAAAATACAATAAATTGCGGTTTCTTAGTTAAAATCCAAGGTCAAAGGATACGAAAATAATTGAAATGGATATCCCTTGGTTCACTCTATAATTCAGCATCAAAAAAGTTTTTAAAAATATCTTCGGAAGAGAAATAATCCGAGATTGAGCGAAAAAAATAAAAATCATAAAATTTGGGATTACCTCGGATTTGTCAAAAGTAGGCCAGAGTAGAAACTTTCTGGTGCATGATTTTTTCATTTGAAATAAAACAATCAGCTTAAAAAACTCTCCTTTAGTCTTCTTTTCTCGCACCTTAACTGCTCGGTCAAACTTTACCGTGCTTAATGCTAAGTGTTATAAAAACATATAAACCGTTGCACTATGGTGAATTTGGCCTGTTTTTTATATTAATTGGTAACTCAAGCTGATGACATTCTAGCGAACCAGTTATATGTTGGTATCCTATACACTTTGTAGTTGTGCCTTGGAAAGAATTGACGATCTTGTTGTATTACTTAAGTTTTCGGAACATATTTATACTATAGTCAATAAGGCTTTATTAAACGAGCATATTAAGCAGTTTGACGAACCTTATTTAACAAATACCCTTTTTTTTGGCACCAACCTTAAAACAATATTTGCTGCTGTTACAGAAATATTATACTACATCTCTTGCTTCGGGAACAACTGTTTATCGATGGTTTGGTTGATTGCTTAAGGAGTCAGAGGAGAGAAGCTAAAAGAGGCTATGAATTTCGAAAAAAAGAGCATCGGATCGTGTTTAGTGATCAAAAAATAAACAAAATAGTTATAGTAAGTTTAGTCTGTGAAAATTTTAAATATGTAAATGTTACACGATGAATTCGAGGTGAAATATGATGAAACAATTAGGGTTCCATCATATTCTTATGATTTGGCTCCCAATTAATTCTCAATTCTGTTTCCGAACTTGATAAGAAAGCTCCAAGCAGATTTTTGCATCAAATAAAGAAATCATTGCGGAAAAATCTGCATTTTGAAGCCTTTACGATTAATTTTTTTTTAAATGAATGTTAGAAACATTCTTTTTTGAATTGAACTACATTGAAGAATCAATTTGAATTTGCTCAAAAAATACATTATTTCATTTCCATTCCCGGGCATTATTAGACCATGTAGTATAACTCCTTTCATTTCGTTTTTCTTGCTTGTTTTTGCCGACATGAAGTGACGCATTTCATGGTAATAGTAATAGGTGTGCAACTAAGTTCCCACTGTTTGTCAGTAGATGGTTCTAGAAGTGATGATTGATTTTGACTTAACCAAAAACAGCAAGCTGAGACATATGGTAAACAAACCATTTTAATAAATGATTTTGTTATTGTATTTTATATTTCTGGTTGTGCGGAAATGTCTATTTTAAAGCCTATAATCGTCATTAGCGGGATGTGAACAATTGGTCCAGTGGCACAAAAGAAAGAGTTTTCTTCGTCGATGAAAAATGGATTCACTGCAGCAACCCAAAGTGTAAAAAATCTTGGGGACTATTTGATCATGCTTCTACGACGTAGGCATCGGCTTAATATGCACGCTGCGAAGGCTATGCTGTGTATTTGGTGAATCCAGATTGGACTTTTCTTACTGTGAGTTGTTGAAACCATCACTGGGGGGAACGGCATCGAACTCAATTGATGCGATTGAGCCAAGCACTGTGGAAAAACAAAGTAAGTATACCCTTTTTTGACCATTTTTAATGGTCGATGGATATAAGCAGGACAGAATACGAGCAACGGGCACGATAAAGTGATTTTACTGCATGACAACTCTCGTATTCATGTTGTGAAAACTGTTCAAATCTACTTGAGAACGCTCTAATGAGAGGTGCGACCCCACCCGGCGGATCAGCAGTTCCATGAAGTATGTACACATTGAAAAATGTCTAGATTCCTGGATAAGCTCAAAAGACGAACACTTTTACCAACAAGGTATTCGAGCTCTGCCAGAAAGATGGCAAAAAGTTGTGTCTTGCGATGGCAAATACTTTGCATAATCCATTTGTAATAGTTATTTATATAATTAAATTTAATTTTCATCAACAAAAACAGCGGGAACATAGTTGCGCAGTTAATAATTAGTGCAATCAATTATTTTGTTGCGTGCACTCATCTAAAAAATCAATAATTTTCTTTTGAAGTATATAGTTAGTAATGAGTATTGTAAAAATGGAGTAAAGTGTGTACAGAATATTGTTGTCCTAATATGAATGCATTCATGCAGAAGAGTGTAGTGATAATATATATATATATATATACCTTGCCCTCGACAACGCCATCCATGCGTGTAACTGACGACGACGTCGGGGCAGCATTCGCCTTGTTGTTGTTGGTCATCGTATTCGTGGCAGAGACAGATGCAGATGACTTGAGGCTGGAACCCTTCAGGTATGAGCTGCTGCAGGCCGTGCTGGGTGCCGATACGGACGTCAGATTGTAGTCGGACAGTGGAATGCCGTGTGACTTTGCCTGAATTTCCAGCTCCTACGTAAGTAGTAACTGTCGTAATGTATAATTGTTAACAGCCCGAGCAACCCTACTTACCCGTATGCGAGAAATCAGTTTGCGGTTCTGCATCTCCATTTGACGTTGTCGGCTCTCGTTCTGCCGCAGCCGCGACACCTCGTGCTTCAGGCACTTAATATAATCAACGGAAGACTTCAATATCGTGCCTTTGTTGGGGCGTATGTCCCGTACCACCTCGTAGAAAGCCTCGCTGCCCTTGGGAAGCAACGTTCCAAGCTCCTTAATTCTATCATTTATATTAAAACGACGCCGTCGCTCGAC
>JAEIGD010000078.1:110000-362325 GCA_018903425.1 Zaprionus nigranus
AGCTTTCTTTTCATTAGCCACCAAAAATGTTCTATCGGGCTTAGATCTGGACTATTTGATGGCCAATCTAAAAACATTTGCTTATATTGCAGCCAAATTTTGGTTGTTTTGGCTTTGTGCGATGATGCTCCGTCCTGCTGAAAAGTGAATTCACCACAATGTGCCAGTTTTGGTATTGATGGCAGTAAACTTTCTTCCAAAATCATAATATATTTTTCAGCATTATCCATCCCTTCAATAAAATTCAGTTTTCCTAATTGTTTGGCAGACATACATCCCCATACCATAGCTTGCAGGAATCTTTACTGTCCTTTTAAGGCAATCTTTATGGTATGTTTCTGTTTTTGTACGGATGACGCGTTTTCTCGTATCACCGCCACTAACATCAAATTTAGCCTCATCGCTAAATATGATGCTGTCCTATTATCTTGGAGTCCAAGACATCCTTTCCCGAGCCCATTGCAAATGCTTTTTTTTTGACAAGCGTCAGCAAGGTTTTTCCTTGGCCTACGAGTCAGATACGTTATTGGGTATGATACATAAATATTAACAATACATACTTTATTGTAACCATATCCAATATTTTTTAACTGAGTCGCGTCCACTTTCGCTTGACAGTTTTGCCAATTTTCTGCGACCACTCTGAAGCCAAATTTCCTAATGATTGGCGACGATTAGCCCTTATAATTTTGGCCAGTTGCCTTTTGTCATGGGGTGTTATTGCTGATGTTCGGCCTCTATTTGCAATATTATTTGTAATGCACGCAGTTTTCTTGAATAATTGGATCACCCCATGCAACGACGATTTAGATAAATTGAATTGTTTGCTTATTTCAGTAATTATCTTCCCAGATTTATAATAATCTCTAATCAATACTCTGATTTCTGTGCAAATAGGCTTACCACGTGGCATCGTTGCTAAACCTTAATTTTTCTGCAGTAATTTTAAATTTTTTTACCTTCTGTATTGTGTTTTTATTTGCAGATTATAACTAGATAGTGATTCCGTTACATTGGATGCTTTTGCTTTGCTCTTCTTTTGAGATAACAGTAAACATGTGAAGCGTTCGAATTAATAGTGGTCATTTTTTTCTTATCTCTTAAAGCTACCTTTTTGAAAATCATATTTTTGTTGTTGTTGGAAATACAAGAAAATTTTTTTGTCATCGTAAAGAGAATAAAATTCTCTTTTAGACAAAATTCACTGGCATTCGTTATCTGTAATAGTATTGAAAATATCGTGTGTTGAACATTGCACACTGCCAAAAACACATGCTGTTCGAATTAATAGTGGTTGGGGCTCGTACTCTAAAACTCTTATACAAGCTGAGATCTTGACAGACGTACAGAAAAACAGTCGATTTACAAGCATATATATACTTGTACGGTCTGCCACGCCTCCTTCTGCCAGTTACGTACATTTGCACAAAGTTAGTATACCGTATGTAGTGCATTTTATTGCAATATCTTGAATGAGACCAATAGAGAGCGGCACGCGACAGTGGGATACCCTTCCGATGTAGATAAAGTTGTTATATTGATACATACATATGTACAATCCTTTCAAATTATTCTCGACAGATGGCGCTCGCGCTTCGAGCTCGCCAGCCTTCCTTGTTAGCTGAAACAAGCACTTGCGAGTTATGCTCATACTTTCTTGAATAACTTCTGTGTTTATTGTTCGATCGGATTGAAATGATTGCAGGAAAGATAGATATTATAGTCAGCTTACTATGTGTCAGTAAGTTGTATCTCTTATACGGTGCTTACAACCTCGAATTGATTTGATTGCACAGTTTACATAGACATTCATTTCAAATTTAATCTCTAGCTCTTTGAATAACTAAGATCTTGAGGTTCAAACAGACAGATAATTGACTCAATCGTCTCGGTTAGTGATGCTGAGCAAGAATATATATACTTGGTGTCTGTCACGCCTTTTTCTGCCTGTTACATACACTTTCACTAGCTTAATATACCCTAAGTTCACTTATATGTGATTTTTCAAATGTGATTTGTAATTATCATTTACGATCTTTTCAATTGAACTTACTCATGTTGTGATTATCTTTCTTCTGTCGATCCTTAGCTAACGCATTTATCTCAGCGTCTGTTAAATTTTGCGGTTCCTGCTTAATTGACAGTTCGGAGTTGAAGTTTTTATCAAAATTAAATGAATCATTTTGCAAAATATCGTCAAAGAGATCTTCCGCCTGCAAACAAATATATAATAGTTAAGAATATTTGGTTACAAACAGATTAATTCGCATGCAATAATAAACTCATGCGCGCCCGATAGAAAAATACCCTTCAACCAAATTTGACGAACCACACGAATTAAAATCAAAGAGAGAGCAGAAATTAAAAATAATATAGTTGAAAATATGAACAAAAAGGAAAAAGAAAGGGAGAAGGGAAGTTATACAACGGACAACAGTGAGTATGGAATTACGGAGCCCTTTAATGTTATATATTATATTATTATTGTTGAAAATGCATCTTGTTCGTGTCCTCTGATCACAGTAAACTGTGCAGTCAGTAGTAATCGTCCGGTCTGTGTATAACGGCAAGAGCACACGCCGTCAACAAATACAACACTAACTAAACTCTGTACATCCCCATAAACTAAATAAACCTTAAAATACAACAATTATCTTATCTTATTAATATTTGATAATACTACTTACATCACTGTCAAATGAGGGGAGCTGAAAATAGAGAATTCTCATTAACATCGACATATTAAAAGGTGAACACAGTTTTAACTGATGCATATTCCTACGGGCCCAGCATACTGTTCTATTCACTAACTGAGTCTATTGATTCAAATCTATCTGTGCGTCCGTCTGTTTGAACTTCAAGATCTCAGCTAAATTTGGTACAAAGGTTTATGTGAACTGTCCACAGATCAGTTTATTTATTTTAAGTTTATATTTAATTTTTTCAAGTCGATTTGTAAGCGCCGTATAAAATATACAACTTTCTTCGACACATAGTAAGCTGACTATAATATCTATCTTTTCTCCAAATTTCAATCCGATCGAACAATAAATACAGAAGTTATTCAAGAAAGTATTAGCATAACTTCAAGTGCTTGTATCAGCTAGAAGCGCAAGACCCATCTGTCGAGAATGAGTTGAAAGCATGTACATATGTATGTATGACGGAGACTTATTGTTTCCTTCTTCCTTAATTTGTATAGACTTTTGATTCGTGTAGTGAGTCCCCCATTTTGCCTTTTTCTTATTTCCTAGGCGCGTATTACTCTTGTTCTTTTTTACACACGCTTCGCAGCTCTCTGGCAACTCTACTGGGACCACACACAGTCTTAATATGTATCAGGATTTCACAATCAAATACAACCCTGGCTCTCTTATCGATAAGTCTTAAATAAAACTTCGATAAGGCGTCCACTGTCATTATATGTATGTATATATATATATTAAGAAATTAGTACTTATGAACATTGACTCCTTTTTCTGTACAGCGTATTGCATTAATTCAAGTCTGAAAGCACATTGCTTAATCCCGCTCAACGACCTTATCATGAAAGAGAAAAGGTACAGTCGAATGAGCCCGACAGTAAAATACCGATTGCTTTGCTTCGTTACAAATACATTAATAATATAATAAACATGTATTAACTTAAATCAGGGACCATAAATAATAATTATGAAATTAAAAAAATCAAAGCTCTTAAAAGTCTCTGAAAAATCCTACCGTGCTAGTTTTTATCGGCGAACACAAAAACCGCGTAAACTTTTTTTTTCCAATTTTTAATTTAAAAATTGGGTAATTATTAAATATGTGCCCTCAGCTCCGATAACTCTAGCAACTCTAGCTTTTATAATAGCTGAGATCTGTGCGTTCACACAGACGGACAGACGGGCAGACAGACAGACATGGCTCAATCGACTCGGCTTGTGATCCTGAGCAAGAATATATATACTTTATGGGGTCTCCCACGCCTCCTTCTGTCTGTTACATACATTTGCACAAAGTTAGTATACCTTTTTTTGACCATTTTCATGTCTGTCTGTCTGTGTGAACGCACAGATCTCAGCTATTATAAAAGCTAGAGTTACCAAATTTGGCAGGAAGACTCCTGTGTACTATAAGCAGATCAAGTTTATTTCAAATGTTAGGTGCCACGCCCACCGCCCCCACAAATCAATAATTTAATTTTTGAACTCAATTTGTAAGCGCTGTATAAAAGATACAACTTCCTGACTTCAACATATACTAAGCTTAATGAAATATCTACGTAGTCTCCAAATTACAATCCGATCGGATAATAATCACAGAAGTTATTTAAGAAAGTATGAGCATAAAACCAAATGCTTCTGCCAACTAACAAGGGAGGCGGGCGAGCGCGAAGCGCGAGGATTAATTTCAAAGCATGTGCATATGCATATGTGTACGAATTTAACAAATTAAACTACACGGGAACATGGGTCGAAGGGTACAGTTCCTGACTTAAACTGCTTTCCTACACAGATTTTTAATAAAGCCTTATTTTACATCAGAAACTGATCATAGTATACTTTAAATAAATAAATACAACTAAATAAATAAAAATAAAATTCCGAGAAACAAAAGCTTTTCCTGCCTCAGTTCACAAATGTAACGCAATATATAAGTTGCAGTACTGAAAAACTGAGTAAAAAAAGTACTACAAGAATGAAATAATGTATGTACAATTTCCCCATCTATAAATGTATGTTACAATAAATGTAAACAGGTTTATATGTCATAATGGTATTGACTTTTGAAAAACTATACTGAGTTTCGACAAAAGAACCTTTGATTTCCTCGTCGATAGCAAATTATCGGTTAGTTTATCGGAAAATTCGAACACGATTTCAAGTTGGATAATTCAAAGTACACTCAGCTCCAATATAACTATATTTTTTCTAATTCGTTCGTATAATAATTATGCGGTTTAAGTTTATTATGTGATAGTGTCAACTGTATTCATGATTTTTATGTTCATTTCTGTTCAATTAAAATTTTATTAATTGATTTTTAAGCTCCCCACTGTTGGTAGAGTTTCGTAACCTTCTTTTTTAATTGATTTCGTAAACGACGAGCTCCATTTCATTTTGTTGTTGTTTAAATATGTCAAAAGACATACACATGCAAAGAAAGCTTCTGTGGAGAGCTTACTCGACTATGAGCTACCCTCGGTGTGTATTTGAAGTGACAATACTGAAAATTATTTTGACAGCACAGGATTTCATTGTTTTTTAACTATTCTTATTGGATTAGGTTATACAAATTTGAAGGTTTTTAAAACTATGTATATATTATGTCCGATTATATAATATTTGATTAAAGATATTCAGTTTAAATGAATTATGTGTTTGATCGGTTTAAAAACTTGAAACTATGAAACTATATTTGTTCTTGATGTTCTCTTTACATGTTAATTAACTGAACCAGCACCTTGAAGTACGGGGTATAAATAAGAAAAACTGACACAGTTCGCGTTATCAACGAAATAAATCTGATTGTCAGAATATCTTCAAGCAAACAGGTAAACAATAGTGAAAAGACGCTAACACATATATATGTGCACATACAGTGGTGCAAAACACATTGTTATTCATTATAATAACAAAATGTATGCATGTAACTAACTCAATAAAAATTATAAAAAATTAGGTAAAAACTTATACTTCGATACATATTATACGTGTATACATATGTACAAATATACATATGTGTTCAATAAATAAATGTATTGGCAATCATTTAGCAGTTTGCCGGTTGAATTCCAAACCAGTTTGCAAAGCCCAAAAATTGTCCAAGTGTTTAATTTTAATTTTTAATTTCTGTTATAGGGTTATCAAATTTGAAGGACCGACTTAATGTGTTATCGTTATCGAATTCATCTCGAGAGCTTACCGGTTAACACATTTTAATACAAACATATCAAATCTATCGATAATTGAAAATGTCGTCAAAGCAAACTTGAAAATTTGATAAATAAGCAATGATACATAAGCTCATCCACACGAACACATATACACATACGAACAACATTTGTATGCATGGATTCAAGTACACATGCGTATTGTGTACACGCAATTGTGCTTTTATAGATTCAAAAGCATTAACAATAAACGTCAACAATGTCAACAATCGTATTAACATCTGTACTACTGTGTGTATTTAGATAATTATGTATGTATGTATTGTACACACAAATGCAAACGTACGTGTTACACAACCGTTATAGCCGTTCGATAATATATAAGTTGCAGTACTGATTTTAGTACTGGCTTAAATATTTTATTAATATACATATGTAGTTGTTAATTTTAAATATTTCGTATCACACACCCCCGGCGATTTTCTTATTTGTTAAATTAATTAGCACTGTACAGAAATTGCACTAGTTAAATTAAATGATTTTAATGTTAACGCCCAAATTTATAAGTTTTTGTTAACACTCCATTAGAGATCTGCATGAATACATTCAATTCTTTTCTGTTCAGTATTTAAACAACTGTAAACAGTCTCCAAAAATACTATTATTTTTTATTGTACAACATTAGAATAAATAAGTACACTAGCTGTCAAAACTACAACAGTCATAAAAATCTGTACCCAAAAAATATTTAATGAATTTATTTGGCTATTTGAATGCATTCATGCGTTCTCTTATATAGAATATATACAAATTCATTTTTATATAATGATATAAAAACCTTGTAAGATCTCGAATATAAAAGCCTTAAGATTAGAGATGGGAGCGGGCCGGGCAGGGCCCCGGGCTTCGACAATTTTAGGCCCGGGGCCTAAAACCAGCTACCGGGCCTTTTACCGTCGGGTCCCGGACCTAGGGGTAAAAACCCGGAATGCCCGGCGTGCTTGAAATATAATGATGTTTTAATCGATATCGGCCTCAACAATTCGAGTCTGGTTCGGGCCGGGCTCCCCTTTAAAAAAGTTCCGGGTCGGGCGGGGCCTCAAAAAAACAGGCCCGCGCCCATCTCTACTTTAGAACCTTTGTACATGCATATTGTTGATAATATTCTCCAAATTGAAAGTAAGTTTTACCTTAGCTTGTCGTCTTGAAATTAGATTAAGCACCGGCATAGTTATCCACGTTTTTACAGAAAAAGTTGTTTTTGTTTTTGCTTTTTTTTTATCCGGCAGACTGCGGGGCAGCGATATTCCAAATAAGAATATGCATTAAGAACTTGTGGGGGTTTTAAAACTTGTTGCATGAGTACGTTTTTTTTTTGTGGGTCTGCTAAATGAACTGAAGCCACTGTTTGCTGTTTCCCTTATGCCTTGTAAAATGCTCGAAATATTGCATCATTTTCAGTCATTTCATTAAACTGATCACATTATAATAGTGTTTTTTTTTAACTACATCTACGGGTAGCAGAGTTAGGAACTCTTTACGCCACTAAATAAAATATACAACTACACATACTCAGAAAATCCGACTGACGTTTGGAGCTGACAACTTGTTTTTAGGCCAATAAATACCAATAAGCAACGATCGTAAGAATACCAGTAAAATACCAAATGTTCGCTTACAAATGCTGAATAGTAGAATAACAATCGTCGTAATAATCGATTAATGGAGAAACTCACCTCAGAAGCACTGGTCGCCACCGAACTTAGACTGGGGGACAAAGGAGCAGATCTGGCACCGGTTTGCACTGGACTGGCGGTGCTGGTACTCGAATAATTTGAATCACGCATAGTATTTATGACGCCTCCTCCTCCTGCGTGATTGCCTATCACATTTCCATCCCTTCCGCCTCCTCCTCTTTGATACAAACTCTTTTGTAGTGCATCAACTTCAGCGACTTGATCTATGCTCGAACTGCCATAGAAGCTTGAATTACAATTGCCGAAGGGTGAAAGATGTATGGAGTCGGAATCGGCGGAATGCAACGATCTTTTCTGGTATCCATTCGAACTAGATACATCCCCAGCAGCTCCAAAGCTGCGCGGCCGCTCACCCAGTCCACTTCCAGTTTTGTCAAGTGCCGACGAAGAAGCGCACTGCAGATTTCTTGACGATGCAGATTTATTCTGAAATGACTAATATACCCGAAATTAGTATTCACTACACATTGAAGCAGGCAGCATTAGAGTACACAATAATATGGCCATAGGCCGGAACATGATGCAGCTTATATGTATAAGATGGTTTCGTCTGCATTCTGCAGTGTCTTCGTTGTAGACCAAATTGTCAGTGCTCGTTTCACTCGGCGACTTATTGAAGGGCAATACAATAAGTGCTTGCTTTGCACGTGGAGACTTATCTTATATATGTATGTACATACATCATGAAACACTACAGGGTAGTACCTGAGATCAGAGCTGACAAAGTTGAGCGAATAAGACTGTCAAAACGAGCACAAGGTTTGCGGAAATCAAAGTGGCTTTTAGGCTGCTACAACCCTAAGAGGTACATATGTATATGCAGTTAATGAGGATGAATAAATGAATAAGAGCCCAGTGGGAGTTATCACTAATGAGCTTTGTAGATTCTGTCTCTGGATCCATAAAAGAAGTATGTCTCCTAGACAAGCACCTTCTCGGACGTCGACTAGTGTAGGAAAAAAGGATGGACTTCCTTAGAATCACTTGACTTGATAGGGGGAAATCTAGACTCAGTTCGAGGATAACACAAGCCTTCTGAGAACTTTTCGTGCTTGCGCTTATTGTCTAAACAATTCATAAGATCTTCTGTGGTTGTCTATATGAAGGCACAGAGGTTGGTGCTAAGATTATTTGTGCCTGCTTAATAACTTGGCACGTCTTTCGTTTTCTGCTTTTTGTACTGTATCGTATAAGGTTTATCTAAGATGATTTCAGTGCAATAAAGCCAGACAGCATTGGCGCATGCCATTTTGTAAAAGATTTCCATTCCCGTTCATAATAAATAATAGTATATATAATATACTTATAATATACTATACTTAGCATTCCACATGAATGGTTTATGCTCACCTCAAAGTTCTGGCAACCCCACATGGATGGCTTAAAAGACTCGCTAAGATATTGTCGTACTTGGTTCTTTTGCTTTTGTATGACGTGGTACCTCGTCGGGTTCTCCAGCACCGTGCTGACCTTAAATGCATTTAATTGGTAATTAGTACATGTTGGCCATTATATTATAATTCCTGTATTTATTTTACCTGCAGCACTTGGGGTGGCACATCGACTCCTATGCTCTGTAGCGGCATCTTGAGTGTAACCGGACTGGAAGTCTGCTGCTGTCGTTCTCGTTGCCCCTCCAAGTGCAACTGATCCAAGCTGGAGGCACCACTGCCACAAGCGCTGTTGCCATCAATTGCATCCGACTCCATGCAGTTATCGGACATGTTGTTGAAGCCATTTAAGACGCTTTGCTCCTGCACATGTTGCTGCTGCTGTTGCTGCAGCAACAGTTGCTGTTGCTGTTGTTGCTCCTGTTGCTGTTGCTCGCGCTGTAGCTGCAGCTTGAGCTGTGTGCGCGACGTGGGCGTGGCAGTTTTAAACGAAGGTCTGCAATACAAAAGGGAGATGGGTTAAATAAAAGTAAAAAATATGTTAATTGTTTTGATATCATTGCCACTTATTCAACATTGTGCAACTCTATGGAAAAAGCTAATCGAATGTTTTAGTTTATGTTTTCTGTACAGTATTTGTTTGTTTTTAGAGCTTAGCTAAGCTTAATTAACTCATTTAGAGAATACCTACCCACCCGCTAAAGGTGGCAGCCCAACAACGCGTGGTTCCGTGGTCTCGCCAGCGGATATATCACCCAAATCCACAATGCTGGGATCCATCTCAAGTATCATTTCCAAATCCTTATCAATTCCCACGTTGACGCGTATATTTGCAGAATTTGAAATGAAATTGTTTCTTTTAGTTGTTGTCGTTGATTCCTTCGTCGCTGAAGCATCTTTTTCATCAAGTTCCATTAGCATCGATGGTTCCACACCAACTTCAATTGGTGTCGGCATAAAGTAATTCTCTGCCGATTCAAGATTATCTATTATTGTCGGTGACATCTGCAGAGTTTGCACACGTTTCAAAAATTGCTGGAATTCCTGTAGGCGCTCATCACTTGCTTGTGCATGGGGCATAATGGATTCCATTCCTTGATTTTGCTCTTCGCCTTCAATTGTTTCATTGCCCTTTCGCTCAGTGCTCTTATTTGTCGTTTTCTTAGCCCAGTAGGAGAACATTTTTGCATTTATTTAATTCCGATTTACGATGGTTTTTGTATTATCAATTTTTACAGGCTCAACAAGGGCCTTGATCTTGTCGTCTATTATCGTTCAGGGAATGCAAATTGAAAGGCGGAAAAGTGATATTTTGGTCTATGTATAATATATATATACACACATATACATACACATGTGCATACATACAATGGTTACTATATTTCTTTTTCTTCTTTTTTTCAAATTGTGAAATTAATTTTTTTACACTATTTTTCATTTACAAAAAAAACTTCAAGTACGTGTTCAAATAGAACAATTTGTGTTAACATAAAAACTTTAAATTTTGTATGAAATACACCGTTTAACTTTATGTAAATAAGTACAAAACATTTAACATATTGTTTTAGACTTATACATATACTGATCAAGCCTTTTGGCTAAAGAACGCACTTGCGCGCTGTGCACATTTAACAAAAAATTCTCTCACTTATTCTTTTTAAATTATCGTTATCGTTTTGTTGTACCAAACAGCTTTTGTCAGTTTGCATTGACTGACACTTGGCAGTGTATGCACACCGAAAAAAATTATTGTTTCTATTTAATTTTTTTTAGACGTATAAACAAAATAATTTTGTGATTTAAATTATATATTTTTAATATTTATATATATGTAGGTATATTTAAGCCTTAAATCATTTAAGCTTATGATCACACAAAGATATGTGCAAACAAACATAAATATGTAGATATGTACATGATCGACAGTTAGCTTTAAATTACACACAATGTATCTACATATGTACATACATATATCGTGCACTTGCCCATACATACAAACACACATACACTTGCGTGCAGAAGTCTCACACGCCGATAAGATACTATAAAGCGCTAATCATACGAAAAATACAACTGAATACCCGTACACAAATAAACATACATACATGAAGATATACATAAATACATATGTATGTATGTATATGAAACATACATGTAGTGTATGTGTTGGTATGTAGTCCGTTACTTACATTTCTGTTCGCAGAGATCGCGTTGACTTTAATTCATAAAATTCAACATTTTCCGTACTGCCAGCCACCGTCACATTAGGCAAAAAGTCCATATTTGAGTCGTTTTCGTTAAATAAATGAAGATTCAAATCGAACTCCAAATCAAAGCCCAGATCAATTCCAGACTCAGCCATGACTATATCAGAAGAATATTACTTTTGCCGCGATAAATTCTTCAATCTTTCACTTCTACTTTGATCTATTTCACAGACTACGAAACGAAAAACATAACTCTTTTACTGGCTTAATAAATATCAGCAACAAAATGTGATTAAGACTAATTGACGATGTGCGTTGCCATATTTTCGCATTATTCGCGTGATTCTACACGCGTGCTCGCAAACGCACAAAGTGCACAAAAAGTGAACGAAAGCTTTTGAAAGTCAATGAGCAAATCTAGGCATTTAATGATCTATTACTAACTGTTGAAAATGTGTTATGTGAGTCAATTAATGTACATTAATACATAGTTGATTTTTTCAAACATCGGTATTTTGATTATAATTGTTTATTTAACTCTTACAACAATTATGTATGTTGTTATAATTTTAATTAATTTTATAACTTCACTTTGAAGTTACGTTGTATTATCGGTATCGGTATCTCGATCTATTAATTATAGTTGAGTAAATTTTCGAAAAATAAATATATTTTTCTTCATTTTGTTACGTTTTATTATCGGTATCATTATCTCGATCTTTTACCGATAGTTGAGTTATTTTCCGATAAATATTTTATTGACAATCAACCATGTTAATTCTATCGAAGGCAGTGCCGATACACAATCTTCGTCTATAGACCAACAAAGATTATTGTAATTAAAGTTGAACTTGAACAATATTCATGCATTGGTGATTTTATTGTAAGTTAGCTTAACATTATTGCATTCCATGCAACATATTATTTGTGTACTCTTTAATAAAGGCAGACTTCCTTGATGAGTAGTATGATTACACCTATGCGTAGGTACATTTGTATGTATGAACATATACAATTGCATTTCATGTACCTCTATATTTGTGTTTGTGTGACTTGCGTGTACCTGTATACATACAGGCATGTGTATGTGTCTTCGATTTGCTAAAATGAGGTTTAAAAGTGAACTGCGCTATAAATGCAATAAACATTGTTTCTACAAATAGAAAATATATATGTACTTAAATACATGACACGCAGGTACAATAACCAATCACATTTACTGCGTATGTGTTATTATTATTTAACCCCTACTATAGATTACCCCCATTTTTTTTTATTTCATTTACAGTGGTATTAATTAGTCGAGAATATGGATAAAAAGATCTCGTCGACATCGCAGCCGCGAATATTAAAGAAGAAGCACTTCAGAGTAAAGCATCAAAAAAGTAAAACTATTCCGAGCAAATGAACCAATTCTTAGCGTATTCATGTGGGGTATAAACCATACTGTATGTTTGTATATAAATCCTACCCTATACATATGTATTAATAATGCTCATTTATTCTTTCAGATAAATGAATTAAGTCATGTAAACATACCAGTCATGCTGTTGCCAGACGACTTCCGAGCATATTCCAAAATTAAAGTTGATAATCATTTGTTTAACAAGTAAGAAGAAATCAAATTTTATCTAATTGTCTAGCAAACCACCGTACAACTTTCGCGTTTTCAACAAAATAAACTAATTAATTGCCTGGATTTATAATCCTCCAGCGCAATATTGGGTTACATATGTTCATATATTTGGTAATTATTAAATATGTTCCCTCAGCTCCGATTTTTTTCAGCTAAAATTTTTTTTACAGGTAGGGCTATATTTATGATGAATTTAGGTAAATGACAGAAGTCTCGGACTCTTCTAGTTTTTTTTTAATTGAATTTTGAAAATTATTAAATTTGCATGTATTTTGTTGTTGCCTTTTTCTTCAAGGCGCCAGTCTGCCTGAAACATTTTGTGACAGTACAGTGTCTAATAAACCGATTCATTTGAAATGAAAACTGAGCAAGCAAGAAAATTCAAAGTGTTTTAAAAAACAGCGCGCTGCAGGTAAAAAATTTTTTTCCTGCGGCGCTCTATTCTTCTAAAAAAAATTTTTTTGCAGAACACATATTATATTATAAAATCACATTGAGCTATTAAACATCTTCGGTGGAGCCAGTCTGCCGATCTCCGAGTTCTAGTTGTAGGCGCCGAAATTTTCGACCAATATGCAACTCATAAAATAAAACATTATTGTGTTTAAATAACATTTCGTTTGAAATAAATCGCTTGTAGGCCACTGTGCGCATCATCGTGACGTTTTACTGAGAATTGGCCAACAACAAAATACATGCAAAATTTAATTATTTTCAAAATTCAAATAAAAAAAACTAGAAGAGTCCGAGACTTCTGGCATTCACCTCATCATAAATATAGCCCTACCTGTAAAAAAAAATTTTAAAAAAATCGGAGCTGAGGGCACATATTTAATAATTACCGTATATTTTAATTTGTACCAAAAAAGTGTAAAAATAGTAAGAGATTATAAGAAAGGGGCATATAAACATACCCTATATTCCAGCCATGGTTTTGAAATAGAAATTAACTAAGTTTTTGTGTCTTCATCAATCACTTTAAATTTGAAATTTAAATGCTTACACACCAACAATTACAGTATGTCAAGAAACACTTTACACATACATATGTACATAACATAGTGCACTAATTTTTCAGTGGGTGTAACATACATTTTCGTACCTTATTTTTAAAATTTGTTAACTTTTTCTAAAGTAATTTATTTACTGAACATGCAGAAATTTGTACCTTGATTTTTCCAGACAATTGGCCAGTTTTATTTACATATATATCAATATATGATATATTAATTCCATCTGTTTAGAGAAAACATGCCATCACATTTTAAAGTTAAGGAATACTGTCCTTTAGTATTTCGTAACTTGCGTGAACGTTTTGGTGTCGACGACGTGGACTACCGTGAGTCCTTAACCAGATCACAGCCATTGGGTATCGACTCGTCTGGGAAATCAGGCGCACAATTTTACCAGAGCTACGATAAATTCTTTATAATAAAGAGTTTGACATCCGAAGAAATAGAGCGCATGCATGCCTTCCTTAAGCATTACCATCCAGTGAGTTTACCCTTTTATACCCCTTGAATAATGTTGCAAACACACACAGACCCCACACAGAACATTAACCATGACTGTTTGTCTGTCTGTATAAACGTAGAAAGAGAGCTTAGGAGGTTTGGGTAGAGGTTTAACTGTATTTTTAAACGTAAACCTGTGCAATCCAAACTGCAATAATAAAAGAAAGAAAATGGACTTGATATGAGAGCCTGCTATTTGAAAAAGAGGAGGGCTGCCATAAATACTTCATTCATAAACATCTGCGTCCTACCTTGGGGGGACAAGTCTCGTAAGCTCGACGTCGACGTCTGTCTTACTCAAAACGATATCTTGTCGTGCCTTAGCCTTGTCCGGAACGGTAGTCAGCACAGCCGGCATGACCATCAGCAATGTTGACAAGCAGTCGGTGTAGTTTAAATTGTTAGATTCAGACATATGCATATATACGAGTATTCTTGAATAACTTTTGTCTGTCTTTAGTCCGTTTGTATACTTCCTACTTGGAGGATATATAGATATTTCAATCAGCTAAGTAAAGGCTGATTTTTTTCAGAGCTATAGGAAAGTTTTCTCAAATATAGACACATCAAATTGAGTGAAATGCATGAAAGTTTATTTGAATCGATAGTATTGAATTGAATCTTTGAAGATTAATTCATGCAAATGTGGAGCGTGACTGCGCCTCAAATTTTCCATCCACTTAGTCCAATTTTTGCATACTCTTTCAAACATTTCGGTACATGCCGGTATCTCACGAATAAATGCTTTAATACTAACCACAAAAATGAAAGAAGAAGCGCGCGATGGACTTTCTTAACAAAGCAAGCATTTTGATAATAAAATGTAATAATTTGCAGCGTGTTGTTCGTTTGTAAGACGATATATGGTTATAGAAACGTGCGTCAACTGTTTAAACCAGTGTTGCCAAAAAGATACTAGCTAAAAAGTCACCTTTTATTCGAGAATGTGCAAGCCAGAGATTTATTTAGATGCATTTGAATAGGAAACTCAATAGGAATAAGAATAGGAAACTTTTAAAACTAACTTCCTTTTATTGTTTTAATTCTTATTCTGCCTTTTATTTCCACAGTACATTGTTGAACGACATGGAAAGACACTTTTGCCTCAGTATTTGGGCATGTACAGAATTACTGTGGAGAGCGTACAGTATTACTTCGTTGTTATGCGAAATGTGTTTAGCTCGCAGTTGATAATACATAAGTAAAGCTAATTTGAAACAATTTAAGCAAACAATATTTGTAAATATTTAATGAATGTTTTCAATTTTAGAAAATTTGATCTAAAAGGCAGCACTGTGGATCGTGAGGCCTCCGAGAAGGAATTGGAGAAACATTTGCCGACTATTTAAGGACAATGACTTCATAAAACAGAAGGTCAAACTGGAAATTGGCGAAGAAGCAAAGACTAAATTGCTTGATACACTTAATAATGATATTAATGTAAGGATTATTCAAAATCATTTAAATTTCCTTATAAACTACCTATATATCTATATGTATATATATGAATTTGTTTAGCTTCTAACAAAGTTACATATCATGGACTACTCTCTGCTAGTCGGCATACACGACTGTGTCCGTGCCGAGGAAGAGGCTCTGCAGGGGGATAGCGCTCTTGCCACAGGACGCAGCGAGAACAGCGAGAGTGAGGAGTGTGATAGTGGTGAACGGTATATAGATTATCATATATTTGATATATATACATATATTTATATATATATATATATATATATATATATATATATAAAGTATATATATATATGATCAATACTCTTACAGCTGGACGTATAACACACCACCCGATTCGCCAAGAGGTGCACAATATAAAGAAGTCGTTTATGAAGTTGATATTTACGCAATTCCAAGTATTGAAGGTGAGTTTGTATTTTATATAAATGTAGGTGTATCCCAACGAAATTCGATTTAGCGCTTTCAACGTCTCTATTTCAATATATTAGTTTTGACAATTCTGACCACTGTTAATTGTTATATATCAAGACAGTCCGTACAAAATATTGAACTTTGTGGCAATAAATGGTGATTCTCAGACATCTCTGATCATTATATTAGGTCCGCAATTAAGTTCTCGCTGTTTTTGTTGATGAAACTGCAACTTTATTATAAAAAGAACTATTACAAATGGATTATTCAAAGTATTTTCCATCGCTAGACACAACTTTTGCCATCTTTCTGTCTGAGCTCGAATACCTTGATGGTTAAAGTGTTTGTCTTTTGAGCTTATCCGCGCATCTAGCCATTTTTCTATGTCTACATACTTCATGGAACTGCTGATCCGCCAGGAACCAAAAAAAGTGATAATCGGACGGCGCAATATCTGGGAAATATATAGCGTGGGGGGGTCGGACTTCCTAAAAGAGCTTTCTCAAGTAGATTTTAATTTTGAGTTTTCGCATGCCATGCAGTAAAATCACTTTATCGTGCCCGTTGCTCGTATTATGGCCTGTTTTTCCGCAGTGCTTGGCCTCAATCGCATCAATTGAGTGCGATACCATTCCTCCCGGTGATGGTTTCAACAACTCACAGTAAGAAAAGACCAATCTGATTGCACCAAATACACAGCATAGTCTTCGCCGCGTGAATATTAAGCCGAGCCGATGTCGTAGAAGCATGATCAGATATCAGATAGTCCCCAAGATTTTATCCACTTTGGGTTGCTGCAACAAATCCATTTTTCATTGACGAAGAAAACTCTTCCTTTTGTGCCACTGGAGCAATTGTTCACTTCCCGCTTTAAAACAGATATTTCTGCACAACCACAAATATATAATACAATACCAAAATCACTAATTTATTGAAGTGGTTTGTTTACCATATGTCTAAACTTGGCTTATGACGTTTTGGATAAGTCAAAATCAAGCATCACTTACTTCTAGAGCCATCTACTGGCAAACAGCGGGAACTTAGTTGCACACCTAATAGTTTCTAGTTGAAAAAGCGCTGCCGAATTCCATGAAATCGGATCGATCGGGATTACTGTATTTTAAGTAGTTTTAATGGTGTCCAAGGTACTAAACTATTCAGTGGATCGTAAGAACTTCTGATATTCGGCAAAGCTGTGAAATCTACCGCTTTGCTTCGGGAAATTAGCCCGTTTTTGATAGTCTGAATCAAAAACGGGATAATTTACGTTATTATTTTTGACAAAAATGCATTGTCACTGAACGGATAAGTTGGCTACCGATAGTTAGTTAAGTAATTTAAATTAAATTAATTCAGATCAGTCTGTCTAATCGCCAGTGACGATATCCAAGAGTGAGGGAGGGAAGAGAAACTGTGCTATGTAGACTTGGGACTAGAGATGGGCATGGACTGTCATTTTTCGGCACGACACGAAAATTAAATTTTTCAACACGCACAAACACGCTCAAAAATTTTCTCAACACGGTCCAACATGAAATTTTATACGTTTTTTATTTTTTTATCTTTATTCATTCATGATATTTCTTTGGAAATACCTTAAAATTAAAGAACTTAGCATTAACAGATTAGCAGGCGGCAGATCTTTTGCCACATATGCAATTTCCTTCGTGTTGGTATTCATTAGTACTTTTTGAAACATCGATTAAATTCACGACAAGTAACATAAACAATCGATATAACATTTTTTGCAAAAGTAAAAATATGTGCTACATGTGTTCGTGTTATTTCGTGAAGAATTTCAAAACACGAACACGCACGCCCATGGACACAATCGTAATTTGGCACACGCACATGCATGAGCCGGTCGTTTCACGATGTGACACGAAGAAAACACGGTCCATGCCCAACTCTACTTGGGACTAGATTTAAGGTTAAATTCTTGTAATGCTTAGCAAACTTTATTATCTCCGTTTTAGATGGCAAACTGTATTATCTCCCTATAGAATAAAACATCATTATTTAGCCCTTCATTTGTTCAATGACACTGGTTAAAAGGAACTTAGGGAATCGATGGGGTGCTTAAATGGGAGAGCCCTTACCCATGCGAATTACACACTAGACTTAGCTAGTAAAATGGCTTGTTAAGGTTTTCTTCGAAAAAAATATCGAATTTCATAAGTATACAGCTGGTAATTTCGTATGCATTAAGAGTTGGAGGAACAACTTGAATTAATTATAAATTATGTATTTAATTTGTCGATTATAGAGAGACGAGAAATCTACTTTATAGCTATAATCGATGTTCTCACTCAGTATGGTGTTAAAAAGCAGGTGAGCAGAATGCAAATATAACAAATGAATTAATTTAAAGTTAACATAAATTCGAATATTTGTAGGCAGCGAAAGCGGCAAAGACAGTTAAGTATGGTAGTAATGTTGATGGTATATCGACTTGTGATCCTGAACAATATGCCAAAAGATTCCTGGAATTTATGGATAAAGCTATAGTTTAATGTATTGTATTTAATTGTAATTGCCACATATATAAAAAATGAATCATATAGTATACATATTAAAAACTGGTGTTTCAATTAGTTCGCGCAGTAATCGATAAACACTTGCGAAGGTGGAAATGAGACCTTTTATGATCATTCAAAGATCGATTGATTTAAATTAAACCTACTTCCAATTCATATTCGATTTGTATTTGTTACATATATTCATTTAAAGTTCATAAGTACTTTTGTATAATGTTTCCGTTCCATTTCATTTCATGTTTGCATCGTTTCATTACTGAAATTAAATTAATATGATCAAAATGTGAAAAGAAAGTTCATTTAAATAGGAGAGTCATACGCACCACAAAGCGATTCACCTGATAGCCATGGCCAGCTGACAATTTTTTGTTTTCAATATTCTTCATATTTTCAAAGCGCTCCCCGTATACTACAAATCATAATATAGAGTATGTGATAAATGTGGTAAAGAGTATCTGTCGCATTTGTTAGCTTACGTTTTAGCGCTCTCTATGGTTGAATCATCTGAGACATTTTGTGAGTAGATGTCCACATAACCCTCATTTAGTTCACGTTTTATTTCTTTTGCCTGCCATTTCTCGAATTTAGCCCGCAGTTGTTTGGCACGAGCTGCATTTTGAACCTGCGTAAAGTCAAAGTATATTTATTGAATGAATACTAAAACCAGAAAGAAAACATATTTTCGGCATGCCGAAGGTTTTATACCGTTAACTTATATAAATATATCTGTTAAGTTTATCGATATGCTTTTAATCATCGTTAAATCCTTCTCGATACTACGATCGCTGACTGTCAAGCACACAATACTCGTGCCGCTCCGTAACTTTTTACACTCTTATATATTTAATCAAAATAAATCTTATGCATCAAACACCATCCATTGCATTTGATTCCATAAAGCGTTCACCACAGATAGTTTCTATACTAGTTACATATAATGCTGCAAAATTAAAGAAAATATTGTATGTGTTTGTTAACAGCTATGAAAATCATAATTTCCAACTGTTGTTCTTATGAAAACTATAAGATATTATATAGTTGTCCTTTAGAAATGTAAACTTTATAGATATGTAAACAGTATATCGATATTTCTACGTACAAAAAGCCTTCTTTGGCTAACTGTTCCTATGACAGCTCATTATATGTTAAAGTGGTGCATGTTTAATCGATATTTTGTAAGCAAGTTATCTATAGCTTATGTAGTGAATTTGGTTTCAATATCATGGAAAATAAATTATCTATAACAACCAATATGGCTCTAAATGGCTCTAAAACTGAGAGACTACGGACACTGACGGACTTACGGACAGTTCGGCTAGTTCGACTTCCTCCCCACTTTTTAGTTTCGAAGCACTCTCTCCTAAGGTGCGCTGTAAAATTCATATACCCCATGCAAGGGTATAACAATCATATATGGATACGAACTTCTTTGAGTGCATCGTCTGCGGCAGCCAGAGTCATGCTGCCTTTATCGACATCGCTGTCATCTTCCTGATCATCATCATCGTCCTCGTCCTCATCATCATCGTCTTCGCTATTCGATCTGTCGCAATAACGACTTCTGTCTTCAGGTGGTGGCGTAAAACATTTAAGCGGCCGTAGGCCATTGAACTGCGACTCCTTGGACTTGTTCTGCTCCATTTCGCGGAACTTATTTAGCATCGCCGATGTTGTCTGTGTCTTCTGCAGCACATTGTCCTGGAACGATCTTTTTTCTGTCTCCTCACTTGATTGTTCTGCATCCGACTCAGGCGTCGGCATTTTGACAACCCCCTCACGAGGTGGTGTAATGCGGAAGGGACGCTTCTCCCCATGGTTGGCCGGTGGCCGGTAAGTTTCGAAAAACTTAAACTTTTGACTTATCTCCGCTGTGGCTACTTGAATCTGTTCCGGCTTTGAATCGCATTTAACCACATCAATGTCCACATTCTAGATTTGTATCAATAGAAAGAAAAAAAAAACTATGTTGAATCTGAACTTCGATCATAAAAAAAACTGGGAAAACCTTTCAATATCCCCCAAAAGATTTATAGAATTCTGGTCTGAGCATGCATTATATGTTTTAACATGTATTTTCTGTTTCTATATATTTTTTAAACTTTGAATTCCAAATCCAAAGTCAAAGCCTGCTTTTCACTTCTAAATTTCAACATAACCTAAATTTGTATTATTCCCATAATTTCTTAAATAACTTGTGTGCTTATAGTTCGTTCAGATTGACATTTGGACGATATGTATATGTATGTAGGACCGTACTATCGATTTAAATAAACATTTCAAGCATTTCTCTGAAGTTTATGTGTCTTTTTTGCAAAACTTTCCTATAGCTCTTAAAAAATCAAATATTATATAACTTCATTAAAATAATAAAATTAATTGTTCGCTGTTTATCAATTTACAAGTGCGAAAAACTAACTTGATCTACATGCAGCAATAGGACATAATAATACCAAATATGGTATTCCGAACTCTGATACTCTCTGAAATCTAGCCACTCAGACTAACATGGATAAATCGAAACTGGCTGTTATATAAGTTATCGGATGAAGCCAGGGACAACACCCTTTAACTTTAATTGCACAAAGTTATATTGTATTGTATTATAAAGGGAATCGAACCTTACCTCCTGTCCACATTGGATTTGATTTTTACTATGATCCACTGACATATTCCGTTTCAAATGATTGTTGGCATTCGTATTGGAGGCATTATTCGCATCGAGTTCCATGAAAATGTTACGAGACTCTTTGCTTATAGCTATTGGAAAAATAAAGAAGCAAAAGTAAATATTTAAATTTTAATATATATATACATTTTTAAATCGTATGTGTATTTACTTATGTATATGTATATTTGTGGGAACAAAAATAAAAACAATTTAACTCACTTGGCGCTGTCATGAACTCTACGATGAATGATGCATATTTCGATAGCTATACGATATATGTCTAAAACTAAGAGACTTGCTTGACTTTGCGTTGCAAAGCAGAGAAAGACGGAGAGAGAGAGAGACGCATGACGAGTTCGACTCACGCGTTGATGTTGATCAAGAATATCTATACTCTAACTACTTTACGTTAACTTAATTTTTACTTTGATTGCAAATATAAAAGTTAACGCGACATGTGTATGTATTTTTTTAAAACATCGTTTTAATTATTCGGATAAGTAGCCTCTATAATATCACTAAGCAATGAACACATAGAGACGTCAAACAGCCCTGACGCAGTTTGAGAGTGATTTTTCAAAAGAGCTGCCCCACAGAAGAAGAAGAACAGAAGCAGACTTCGGCTGAACGCTCGACCGGGGCAGCTCGCTGTTCGGCTCTCAGTACAAACAGTGCATAGCATCAAAACTGCTTCAGTCGCACAACGACAGCGGAACGATAAGCATGCGCGTACTTCTTTGCGCTGTGCGATCTTTTCCATGTGTGCGTGTATGCATGCACGGCCCGCGTATGAATGTATGCGTTGCTTGTGAAGTTTGGCAATAGGCAAATGCTTCGGCCAGCGCGCTGGCAGCCTGAAGTCAATTTTGTGTTTCGGCGTCGAGAGCCTAGAGACTGAGGCACAGGGCCGTAGTGAGGGTTTTACGGCCCCCTGTGCAATACTTATCAGGGACTCCTACTTAAATTACCTTAATTAATAAATATATTTGTGATTACCAAAGGAATTAAATTGTACAAATATATCCCCATTAATAACGTTTTTATGTTTGGTAACAGTGAGCCCCTGACTGTTGAGAGCCCTTCTGTACCGCACACCCTGCGCACTTTTAGCTACGGGCCTGGCCAGCGTGAAATCAACTGTATGTTTGTTTTTGTCTTTGTCATCGAGAGCTAAGAGACCGAATTACAGTGAGCCAAAATGGTTATTTGGCGGCAATTATTTTAGCATCTGAAAACATGTGTATTTATGTTTAATTTTTGAGAATATGGATTGAATATTCATATTTATATTATATTTTGTAGAGCAAAATTATAATATCAAAAATATTGAATAAATATTGGTACCAATATTGACAAAATTTGTGAATTAAAATAAAAAATTCGGAATAAATAAATATGTAATTACTAAATAAAATTATCCTTATAGAACAAGACTTATGTTTTCGGAGGTTTTAACATTTTCGCCGCAAGATAACCGTTTTTGCCCACTGTACCTGTCTCTAGGCTCTCGACGTCGAAACACATAATTGACTTCAGGCTGCCAGCGCGCTGGCCGAAGCATTTGCCTATTGCCAAACTTCACAACCAACGCATACATTCATACGCGGGCCGTGCATGCATACACGCATACATGGAAACCATCGCACAGCGCAAAGAAGTACGCGCATGCTTATCGTTCCGCTGTCGTTGTGCGACTGAAGCAGTTTTGATGCTATGCACTGTTTGTACTGAGAGCCGAACAGCGAGCTGCCCCGGTCGAGCGTTCAGCCGAAGTCTGCTTCTGTTCTTCTTCTTCTGTGGGGCAGCTCTTTTGAAAAATCACTCTCAAACTGCGTCAGGGCTGTTTGACGTCTCTATGTGTTCATTGCTTAGTGATAATATCAATATATGTAAGTTCGTTTTGTCGTTTGTCACTCTCCTATCGAGGGCTTGTGAGAAAAAATGTAACACCGCAACATACGCGCGAAATTTAAGCTCATCTTAATGTAAAAAAATACTATTAAAATAAAAGTGTTTGTGACTAATTATTATTTAATAACGGAAGCAGCTGGTAATGGTTAATATATGTGTATAATGTTATATTACGCCCTGTAATTGCAACATCAATGACTCTCAGTCAACAGTGTGATAATATCGTATTATTAAGTCGGTAACAAAATAATCGATTTGATAAAATGTTCATAGGATCATCTGGAGTAGAATCTTCCTTCTCTATGTGTGGTCACTAAGCAATGAACACATAGAGACGTCAAACAACCCTGACGCAGTTTGAGAGTGATTTTGCTGACCTAGTACCCCAGAGAAGAAGAAGAACAGAAGCAGACTTCGGCTGAACACCCGACCGGGGTACTACGCTGTTCGGCTCTCAGTACAAACAGTGCATAGCATCAAAACTGTTTCAGTCGCACAACGACAGCGGAACGATAAGCATACGCATACTTCTTTGCGCTGTGCGATTGTTTCCATGTGTGCGTGTATGCATGTACGGCCCGCGTATGAATGCATGCGTTGGTTGTGAAGTTTGGGCGTTCAGCCGAAGTCTGCTTCTGTTCTTCTTCTTCTCTGGGGTACTAGGTCCGCAAAATCACTCTTAAACTGCGTCAGGACTGTTTGACGTGTCTATGTGTTTATTGCTTAGTGGTGTGGTGCAATAAAAAAACTTAAAACATAACCAGACAATAGGATACTCTTCGCCTAGTTATAAAAAACGTTATAAATACACTGACAATTGCAAAGACAATCTTCAAAGAATCTTCTGCCGCGAGCGATAGTCAAAATGTAAATTAATTTGGATATAATATCTGAGACCGCTAATGTGATTTTCATAAGAAAATCATCTATGTATGTATGTTATTTCATAGTTCGTGGGTTGGCTTACACTAGAACGGGCGAGCAGGGAACAGCGTCCTATTATATATAGAAAATACATAGTATATACATATACAGTATGTCAAGAAACACTTTATACATATGTATATACATAACATTAACATGTATGTACATACAGTGTAAAGAGTTACTCTTTACTCAAATGCACATCTTAATGTTGTGTATTGTACAATACATATGTATGTAAAAAGAGTTAATTGACAGACTGTATATATGTATGTATATATAAACCAGATATATACGTACCGGACTCAAAGACTTCAGCGTCTTCGGACAACGTTGAGGCATTTTGGGATTTTAGATCGACATTAGCCTTGTCAGCGAACATTTCGCCCTTTTCGAAACGCTCTTTAATAACTTGGGCAGCAGCTCCGATCTCGATATCGGGCTTCTTGCCAACGGACGTGACCACCTGCTCTGAGTCAGCAACGGCCTGCTGGTACATCTCCTTGATTTTCGCCTGTTTTCCCATAAATAGACGAGATCGTATATTCTGAATCTCTTGTTTACGTTCTTCGCGACGTTCCTCCTTTGCATGCAAATGTCCCTTCTCAAATTTGGTCTTAATGTCGTTCATAGCATCGCCAATGCCGATGGGTCGCTCCTTTTGCATGTTGGCTGAGCGTCCAAAATTCGGATCGCGTTCGTTTTCCTCATCCTCTCCCCTCAACATCGTTTTCGTCCTTTTCATCTTCAAGCAGACCGAATTCGTTTTGTTCGTTGTCAATGTTGTTAATGCGGTATTTCGTAAGGATTGAGTTGCCACGCACAATCGTTGGACGTTGCTTTTCTTGATCCTTGCCTTGGTTATCTCCATTCTCGAATACCTGAAATCTCGAACGCACATTCAGCTGGTAGAGCTCGTTGAGGCCCAAGTCAGGTTTGTCAGATGCTTTAATAAGGGAGAGAGACATCGTTATAATTAGAACTTTTTTATAACAAGAATGAATAACAGAAAGTTTAAAAGGAAAGGAGATCTGGCAATCCTCTCTCAATTTGCCAATCACACTTATTTAAAATTTCACTTTCAATAGATTTTAATCTGTTTAATTTATCGAAATCTTTTCAATCATCGGTAAGTCTTTCTCTTTCGATCACAAATTGAGAGGGGGCTGCCACAACTCTATAAATCCCGTTCAGCACAAAACGTCAACTTTCCTGCTTGTTATTTCTCATAGGGTGTACAAAGTTCGTACTTACCACGTGCCACATCCGGTGGGAGTTCGATTGGCTGGCTTTCCCGTATAATGAGCTCAGTCTTACGCGATTTGGGCTCCGTAGATTCCTGTACAACCTTGGGTGCAAAAAGTCTTCAGGTACCGAAAGATGATGATATCAATGTTTTGTTAAATATGTTAGATATGTAACGGAAGTTACACTCAATACAAAGAAATACCTATAAAAACAGATTGTCATTCTCGACAATTTCTTATTCTCTCTCTTATACATAAGAAAACCGTTGACTTAATTAATTTGCGGCTTATGTGCCGACCGGATCTGGTTGAAAGGTTTGTATTATTGCTGATCTAACAATATGCCAAAACAGCAAGATGAATTAAGAATATAAAGGCAAACAGACGAATCGGCTATTGATTCCGATAAAGAATATATTTATACTATATCTCTTGCTGATTTCAGTAACTACAAAGTGAGTGATTAAGGCGTATAAGGTAGAGCTGGAAAGAACATCGACGATGTATCGATACATTGATGTTTTCAAATTTCTGAAAACGTCGAAGTTGTTAAACATCGATGTTCGACTGAGAATTTTATTTGGGAAATCAGGACTTTTCGAAACTAAGCTGAAAACAAAAAATTATTACTTAGTATTTTCGTCTTATGTCGTCGAGATTTGGCGCCTCGGAAACTTTAATCTCCGCTTTTGATTAATTAATAAATTAGCAGCTTGCTCTCTGAGAAACTTCGATATATCGATGTTTTGATATGATAAACATTGAAGTACGTAATCATCGATGTATTTCCAGCTCTTATACTATAAGGCAGAGATGGAAGTTTATTCGATGTTTTCAATTTTCTCCTATGCATCGATTTAATTTTTGAGAATCGATTTACTCGAAAATTTGCAAATTGTTCTAAATAACTACAAATAAATATATACATAAACATTTCTAGTTTAGTTTTTTACCTATAGTACGACGGATAAACATTTGTTTTTGAAGAATTTTGAGTAATTGGGGGTAATTGTTTAATAACAATATGAGATCTTTATTATATTGTATATATTTTTCCTTAATTTAAAGCCAAAAACACTGTTTTTTCTATAATTTACAGCCAAAAAAAAAAATTTTTTTTACTTATATTTCAAATTTTCGATTTAAATCGATTTTTTTGGCTGAATCTTTGAAAATAAATCGATCCAGTGACTATCGATTTATTTCGAGTATGGAACTTACAGCTTGAAGTGTACAATACAGTAGAGATTCCCCTCATGGGTTTGGTAATTATCAAATCTAAAAATATATGTTTGTAAATAAGTTGATAGACTTAAGTTATTTATAATCTTAAAAATACTTAAGCTGCTTCGCACAATCCTTACAGCGTACGCAAGACTTGTGATAGATTCCCGTCTCGGTATTGAATTTTACTATAACCTCTTCCATTTTGTAGACAGGTTTATCGCATAATCGGCAGTTTGACTTCTGTTCGACATTGGGATTCTTTTGATGAAATTAAACAAAATATATATATTATATTATATATGTGTAAATTATTAAAAGAAAGTCTTTTGTGAGGGAATGAAGTATATACTAAATAGTAGCAGGTGGATTTGATATGTTTGTGTTAATATATGATTTGCTTACACTGAACATTTCTTGAGCTTTGCTAGAATCACTGGAACGTACATGAATCAGATTTCGCTTTTGCAGAGCGTCGAACTTGTTGAAGCTGCTCTTCTGTGAAAATCATAAATATATATATAATATATATGTGTATGTGAATTTGCATAAGTATTACACACCACAGATATGTTCTCATTGTTGTATTCGCATTTCTTTTGCTTTTTCGATTTTTCTTTCTTCTTGGTGACAACAATCGACAACTCTTCTGATTTTTCAATCAAAGTCCCCTTAGTCTTGATTATTTCCACTACATTAGTTTTTTCTTTGCGTGATTCCATTTTGAAACTTATCAACGACGGCTTCTGAAATCAGTAACAGTTGAACCTTTAGAATTGATAACCCTTCTAGGTTAGTAAACGGGAAAAGTCATGCACTTCAAATAATCATACATATTCTAAATATATTTAAGCTTTTTTAATACCCGCTACATATAGAATTTAGAAGTATTAGAAATTTAGAAATTCTAAAGTAAAGAATTCCATTCTCTTCTGTTATTCTAAAAGATGATTTTTTAAGAGCTATAGGAAAGTGAAAAACAACGAGAGCAACAGTCGCGCAAAACGCGACAGTGGGATACCCTTCGACCTATGTTCCCGTGTAGTTTAATTTGTTAAATTCATACACATATGCAAATGCGCATGATTAGAAATTAATCCCGACAGATGGCGCTCGCGCTTCGCGCTCGTCCGCCTCCCTTGTTAGCTGACAGAAGCACTTGGTTTTATGCTCATACTTTCTTAAATAACTTCTGTGATTATTGTCCGATCGGATTGTAATTTGGAGACTACGTAGATATTTCATTCAGCTTAGTATATGTTAAAGTCAGAAAGTTGTATCTTTTATACAGCGCTTACAAATTGAGTTCAAAAATTAAATTACACAACCCCACAAAAAAAACAGTAAGAAAAGCAACAGTCGCGCAACACGCGACAGTGGGATACCCTTCGACCTAGTATGTTCCCGTGTAGTTTAATTTGTTAAATTCATACACATATGCATATGCACATGCTTGGAAATTAATCCCGACAGATGGCGCTCGTGCTACGCGTTCGCCCGCCTCCCTTGTTAGCTGACAGAAGCATTTGGTTTTATGCTCATACTTTCTTAAATAACTTTTGTGTTTATTGTCCAATCGGACTGAAATTTGGAGACTACGTAGAAATTTCATTAAGCTTAGTATATGTCAAGTCAGAAAGTTCTATCTTTTAAACAGCACAAATTGAGTTCAAAAATTAAATTATTGATTTGTGGGGGCGGTGGGCCTGGCACCTAACATTTGAAATAAACTTGATCTGCTTGATCCACACAGGAGTCTTCCTGCCAAATTTGGTAACTCTAGCTTTTATAATAGCTGAGATCTGTGCGTTCACACAGACGGACAGACGGACAGACGGACAGACAGACAGACATGGCTCAATCGACTCGGCTTGTGATCCTGAGCAAGAATATATATACTTTATGGGGTCTCCGACGCCTCCTTCTGCCTGTTACATACATTTGCACAAAGTTAGTATACCCTTTTTTGACCATTTTCAATGGTCGAAGGGTATAAAAATTGTCATGATCTGGGTATGCAGCATATGCAGTTATATGTATTTTGGGTTGCTGAATCCGAATCCGGGGTCAGAAATTCTCCATCACCTCTGGATTTCGACCTAACCTCAAAAAACTGAAAAACCTTTGGATATCCGCCAAAAGATATAGAATCGTGATCTGGGCATGCGATATATGTTTTGACATATATTTTGTCCTTCTAAGTCCGAATCCGAAGTCAAAATTTACATAGCACGTCTGAGTTTCGACCTAACCTCAAAAAACTCGAAAAATTTGTAAAGTCCCAAAAAATAATGAGGGGTCATGCGATATATGTTTCTATATGTTTTTGGACCTAGCTTTTATAATAACTCTAGCTTTTATAATAGCTGAGATCTGTGCGTTCACACAGACAGACGGACAGACAGACAGACATGGCTCAATCGACTTGGCTTGTGACCTGAGCAAGAATATATATAATTTATGGGGTCTCCCACGCCTCCTTCTGCCTGTTACATACATTTACACAAAGTTAGTATACCCTTTTTTGACCATTTTCAATGGTCGAAAGGTATAAAAGCACATACAATTGAGAGAAATACATGAAATCTTTATTTGGATCGATAGTAAGGTGCATATAATTGAACGTTTGAAGATGATTTCATGCAAAAGTTGAGCGTGACTGCGCCATCCGCTCCAACAACTTAGTCCAATTTTGGCATACTCTTTCCAACATTTCGGCATCTCCGTTTTTCACGAATAAATGCTTCAATGTTGTCCTCCAATGCGTCAATTGAAGCGCGCTTGTCGCTATAGACATTCGATTTAACATAGCCCCACACATAATAGTCTAAAGGCGTTAAATCGCACGATGTAATCCCGAACGTGAAATAGAATGTTCACCGAACTCGCCCCTCAATAAGTGGCATGTGGCACCGTCTTGTGGAAACCACATGTCATGCAAGTTAAGCTTTTGCATTTTGGCAAATATAAAGTTTGATACCATTTACAATTACCATACGATTCGCATCATCTTTGAAGAAGTACGGTCCAATGATGTGGTTTATGGGCTAATCACATCAAACTGTGACTTTTTACACCCTTCGACCATTGAAAATGGTCGAAAAAAGGGTATACTAACTTTGTGCAAATGTATGTAACAGGCAGAAGGAGGCGTGGGAGAACCCATAAAGTATATACTTGTATATTCTTGCTCAGGATTACAAGCCGAGTTAATTGAGCCATGTCTGTCTGTCTGTATGTCCGTTTGTCCGTCTGTCTGTGTGAACGCACAGATCGCAGCTATTATAAAAGCTAGAGTTACCAAATTTGGCAGGAAGACTCTTGTGTACTATAAGCTGATCAAGATTTTTTCAAATGTTAGGTGCCACGCCCACCGCCTCCGTTGATCAAAAATTTTATTTTTGAACTCAATTTGTAAGCGCTGTATAAAAGATACAACTTTCTGACTTCAACATATTCTAAGCTGAATGAAATATCTACGTAGTCTCCGAATTACAATCCGATCGGACAATAATCACAGAAGTTATTTAAGAAAGTATGAGCATAAATCCAAGTGCTTCTGTCAGCTAACAAGGGAGGGCCATCTGTCGGGATTAATTTCAAAGCATGTGCCTATGGATATGTGTATGAATTTAACAAATTAAACTACACGGGAACATAGGTCGAAGGGTATCCCACTGTCGGGTGCTGCGCGACTTTTGTTTTTCTTACTGGTTCTGCATGCATTGGTAGCTCTTGCAATGCTTCTGGCTGATCTTCACTCCAACAATGTAAATTTGGTGCGAAATGTAGTCACAATACCCCAAATAGACCCGCCTAAGTGGGTCGATTAAATTGCCCATAAAATGAAAGAAGAAGCGCGCGATGAACTTTCTTAACAGAGCACGCAAAATGATAATAAAATGCAATAATTTGCAGCGGAAGGCTTTATTATTTATAACAACAAATTGTTTGGAATTTCTTCATAATACTTCACACATATTACAAGCACACAAGTGCGTGTTTAATATCCGATCACATTGAAATGATGGTGATTGCACTATTCATCACAGGTTGTCAAATATCTTCCTTCCGCCTTTTTGTCTTTTTGAAAGCGCGGGCAATACTATACATCATTTGAAAGGTCTTGACATACCCTACATCACGAAGCAATGCATTATTAGTGTGCGATCAAAAGTTATAGACGTCTAAACATGATGTTCACTAACGTCGAAATTCGCGCTATTTTAAAGATTTCCTTCGTTCCGCTCGAGAAACGTTCCGTGAGACTAATAGTCTTTTGTGGGATGGTACTCTATCACTTCGAACCGTGGAGCAAGGGATTTGACGACACTATGGATAAACCAGCTGTGTGGAAGCCCTGTGACAACGAATACCGATCAAATCATGGAATACATCGAGTTAGACCTGTATGTCGCAACTCCTGACATCATCCAGGAGATGGCAGTTAGTCAGCAAACCATTTTGAATCATCTCCATAAGGCTGCATACAATAAAAGCTTGATGTTCTGAAGCGAATCAACGCCTGCGATATATACTCCTGACCCATTTTTGAAGCGGTGACCGTAAAAAATGGATCACATACGACAATATCAAGCAGCAACGATCATGATCGAAGCCTGTTGAATCATTCCGAACAGTGGCCAAGCCGTCATTTACGGCCAGGAAGGTTTTGCTGTGTGTTTGGTGGGATTGGAAGGAAATAATCTACTATACGCTGCTTCCATATGGCAGGACGCCTAATTCTACCAACTACTGGACCGCGTGATGCAGGCAATCGACCAGAAGCGTCCAGAATTGGGCAACTAGATAAGGTGTAGTGTTTCACCAGGATAATGCCAAAACACACACTTCGTTGATGACTTGTCAGAATCTACTGGAGCTCGGATGAAAGGTTTTATTGTATTCACCACACAAAACGGCGCATATTTGAACTAGATCCGATCACAATAACATCTTTTATAAAGCCTTGCATAATGAGCTAAAAACCGGAAGAGACAACCTTGTATATTGGATGATGATTTGAACTAAATCCGATCACTACAACCTTTTATAAAAGAGCACAAAAGCGGAAGGGAGAACCTTATATAATATTATATATTGGATGAGTTCGTGCCCAATTCGACCCTTTGCTGATTGGCGCTCGTGAAAGAAATGTTGACAGTCCGGAGTGTCGATTAAGCATAAAATCATTTCAGTTGATTAGTTAAAAGGCGTATTGAAGATGGACAACGCAAAAGAGCACATTCGTCATATTAATTTCGTAATTTCGCAAAGGAAATATTGTGGGCGCTGTATCGTAATACGTGAGTTATTCACAGCTAAAGTGTCTAGAACGTCGTAATCAACCTCAGAAAGCCGTCCACTGCGAGGATGATCTTCGAACTTAAAATCTTCTGAACGAAACTCGACCGAGGCTGGTGCACGGTTCAAATTAACCTCGCAAATATCATTGTGACGCAGTGAAGGTTGATGACGATATTCTAGACACTTTAGCTGTGAATAACTCACGTATTACGATAAAAAAGGTTGCCATTTGAATTAAACGTGAAGAAATCAACTGGGTTTCATCATTTGAAAAACGTTGGGTACACTTTGAAGCTCAGTTGAGTGTAAAAATCAAAATGTAACGTGAGACAACAGCAATTTTTTTGCTTTAACCTATCAAAAACGAAACTCTTTTGGATTGGCTCCTGACTGGTGATGAAAACTGCATCCAATACAACAATGTTCAACGCAAAATATCATGGAAAAAGGCACACGAAGGGGAGCAACAGTTGTCGAAAAGAGGACTGCATCCGATGAAGAAGAGTACCTTCATGTAAGAAGTGTCATACAGCAGGCGAAACGATTGTCAGCAATAGGTCGAATTGAGAAATACAATGTATGTCTGTGTGACAACACAGATCTCAGCTATTATAAAAGCCAGATATACCAAATTTGGCAGTAAGATTCCTGTAGGTGCCACGCCCACCGCCCACTTAAATCAATAATTTAAGTTTTAAAGTCGATTTGTAAGCGGCGTATAAAAAATACAACTTTCCTGCTAGTGCTGCTAAAACATCGGACAACTATCGATGTTATCGATGCTGTGTTGCCTTCGATGTACATCGATGTTTATATTTCAATGTTTTCGATAGGGTCCAATACTTATCACGTTACGTTAATATGTTCTTTCAATAGCGAATCTATGCATAAGGAAAAAGGCGATTAGGTCCCGTTACTTTTAGTTTCAAACATTCAAGCTACATGCACAAGTCTAGTTTCAACATGGACAAATGTTTAGCAAGTGCACAAAAAGCCAGTAAGTATAGTGTGCGAAGTGAACTTTAAAAGCATTTGGTGGTAATTCAACGTACATACGTACTTTTTCAGATCATTTGAAACGAGTTCACACAAACACAAAACTTGAGAATGTTTTCAAGCAGATTACATTCGAAAACAGACGTGGCCAAATTTATTGTATCCGAACTTCGGCCATTTTCGGTTGTAGAAAACAAAGGATTCAGGGACTTAATAAATTCCTTTGATCCCCGATATGAATTGCCCAGCCGTCGTACATTACAAAATGTACATATTGCATAATTATATATAACACTATTAGTTAAGTAACACAGTCTGATAGTTATCGATATCTATCGGAACTGCCTTCACTTCAATTCTTCTTCTACTAGATAGTTAGTAAAAGTTCGCTCCCTATTTATGTCACAATCATTTGACACATTATAAATAAAAAGTGTTTTACTTATTAAAATTTAAAGGCCATACATGCGAAGCGCAAGCGCCATCTGTCGTGAATAATTTGGAAGCATGCACATGTACATATGTATCTATATATACATATATTTAACAAATTAAACTGCATCGGCACATAGGTCGAAGGGTATTCCACTGTCGCGTGTTGCTCAACTGTTATTCTCATTTGTTAATGAAAAGTAACAACTTATAGTTGATACTAATATTCATTAAATATATTGTGAAATAATATTTATAAACATACAATTTTCCAGTTGTAAAGGCTAGATTTACTTTTATAAAAGTAAAGTGGTTTTTATCATTTTTAAAAATGCATTATCGCTGCAAGATGTGAAAATATGGATCCCCTAATGCAAGAGCTTTGCGTGTTTTAGTAAACCGATTGAAAAAGTTTTGATCATTCCTGAAAGGCAATAAAATTCTTAATGTCACAAGCCTAAATTCGAATTACATATGTGCGTAATGAACGTTCAAAAACAATAATGGAGATCTGGCAACCTTCTCAATTCTTAATCACACTTAATTAAATTTATATCACTAAGCAATGAACACATAGAGACGTCAAACAGCCCTGGCGCAGTTTGAGAGTGATTTTGCGGACCCAGTACCCCAGAGAAGAAGAAGAACAGAAGCAGACGTCAGCTGATCGCCCGACCGGGGTACTGAGCTGTTCGGCTCTCAATACAAACAGTGCATAGCATCAAAACTGCTTCAGTCGCACAACGACAGCGGAACGATAAGCATGTGCGTACTTCTTTGCGCTGTGCGATCGTTTCCATGTGTGCGTGTATGCATGCACGGCCTGCGTATGAATGTATGCGGTGCTTGTGAAGTTTGGCAATAGGCAAATGCTTCGGCCAGCGCGCTGGCAGCCTGAAGTCAATTTTGTGTTTCAGCGTCGAGAGCCTAGAGACAGGTACAGTGGGCAAAAATGGTTATCTTGCGGCGAAAATGTTAAAACCTCCGAAAACATGTGGCTTGTTCTATAAGGATAATTTTATTTAGTAATTACATATTTATGTATTCCGAATTTTTTATTTTAATTCCCAAATTTTGTCAATATTGGTAAACTCATATACAAAAAATTATAATTGTCACAACTTTTTTTTTGATATTATAATTTTGCTCTACACAATATAATATAATTATGAATTTTCAACCCATCTTCTCAAAAATTAAACATAAATACATATGTTTTCTGATGCTAAAATTATTGCCGCCAAATAACCGTTTTGGCTCACTGTAATTCGGTCTCTTAGCTCTCGATGACAAAGACAAAAACAAACACACAGTCGATTTCATGCTGACCAGGCCCGTAGCTAAAAGTGCGCAGGGTGTGCGGCACAGAAGGGCTCTCAACAGTCAGGGGCAGATATATTTGTACAATTTAATTCCTTTGGTAAACACAAATATATTTATTAAATAAGGTTAAATTACCTACCTACCTAGTAGGAGCTCTGATAAGTATTGCACAGGAGCCCGTAAAACCGTGTTTATTTCACTAAGCAATGAACACATAGAGACGTCAAACAGCCCTGACGCAGTTTGAGAGTGATTTTGCTGACCGAGTACCCCAGAGAAGAAGAAGAACAGAAGCAGACTTCGGCTGAACGCCCGACCGGGGTACTACGCTGCTCGGCTCTCAGTACAAACAGTGCATAGCATCAAAACTGCTTCAGTCGCACAACGACAGCGGAACGATAAGCATGCGCGTACTTCTTTGCGCTGTGCGATCGTTTCCATGTGTGCGTGTATGCATGCACGGCCCGCGTATGAATGTATGCGTTGGTTGTGAAGTTTGGCAATAGGCAAATGCTTCGGCCAGCGCGCTGGCAGCCTGAAGTCAATTTTGTGTTTCGGCGTCGAGAGCCTAGAGACTGAGGCACAGGGCCGTAGTGAGGGTTTTACGGCCCCTGTGCAATACTTATCTGGGACTCCTATTTAAATTACCTTAATTAATAAATATATTTGTGATTACCAAAGGAATTAAATTGTACAAATATATTCCCATTAATAACGTTTTTATGTTTGGTAACAGTGAGCCCCTGACTGTTGAGAGCCCTTCTGTACCGCACACCCTGCGCACTTTTAGCTACGGGCCTGGCCAGCGTGAAATCAACTGTATGTTTGTTTTTGTCTTTGTCATCGAGAGCTAAGAGACCGAATTACAGTGAGCCAAAATGGTTATTTGGCGGCAATTATTTTAGCATCTGAAAACATGTGTATTTATGTTTAATTTTTGAGAATATGGATTGAATATTCATATTTATATTATATTTTGTAGAGCAAAATTATAATATCAAAAATAAGTTTTGATAATTATAATTTTTTTGTATATGAGTTTACCAATATTGACAAAATTTGTGAATTAAAATAAAAAATTCGGAATACATAAATATGTAATTACTAAATAAAATTATCCTTATAGAACAAGCCACATGTTTTGGGAGGTTTTAACATTTTCGCCGCAAGATAACCATTTTTGCCCACTGTACCTGTCTCTAGGCTCTCGACGCCAAAACACAACATTGACTTCAGGCTGCCAGCGCGCTGGCCGAAGCATTTGCCTATTGCCAAACTTCACAGCAACGCATACATTCATACACGGGCCGTACATGCATACACGCACACATGGAAACGATCGCACAGCGCAAAGAAGTACGCGCATACTTATCGTTCCGCTGTCGTTGTGCGACTGAAGCAGTTTTGATGCTGTGCACTGTTTGTACTGAGAGCCGAGCAGCGTAGTACCCCGGTCGGGCGTTCAGCCGAAGTCTGCTTCTGTTCTTCTTCTTCTCTGGGGTACTCGGTCAGCAAAATCACTCTCAAACTGCGTCAGGGCTGTTTGACGTCTCTATGTGTTCATTGCTTAGTGTTTATATGTTTCATTTATCGATATCCTTTCTATCATCGTTAACTTATTTAAATATATCTGTTAAATTCATCGATATCCTTTTAGTCATCGTTAAATCCTTCTCGATCCTTCGATCGCTAACTTTAATCAAAACCAGTAAGAAAAGCTTTACACTTATTCCCGACAGATGGCCTCTTGTTAACTGACAGAAGCATTTGGTTTTATGGTCATAAACTTGATCAGCTTATAGTACACAGGAGTTTTCCTGCCAAATTTGGTAACTCAGCCAGACAGACATGGCTCAATCAACGCGGATTGTGATGCTAAGCAAGAATATGGGGTCTCCCACGCCTCCTTCTGTCTGTTACATACATTTGCACAAAGTTAGTATACCCTTTTTGACCATTTTCAATGGCCGAAGGGTATAATAAATCTTATGCAGCAAACACCATCCATTGCATTTGATTCCATAAAGCGTCTACCTATGGTCTTATTCACCACACAAAAAACTGATTTAGATAAACATTTTTGTTTACCTAAACCTCACCAATACATTATAGATAAATTACTTGCATTTCTAAATTTAGGTTTAGCAGGTAAAAAAGTATTTCGTCAGCAAAGCACTTTGAATGAAGTCAATCGTACCAGATGATATTCAAATTCGAAAAATAACATACGTTTTGCTTCAATTCTAACTAAACAAAATAGAAGAAATATTCGACTTTAAAGTGTAGAAAAAAGGCTAAGAATCACGGAAGAACTAGGACGTATCTCATTTAAAATAACTGCATATTGAATAAATGTTCTGTGTGTTTCATTCAGAGAAGCAGAAGTCGCACAAACTGATGTGAACGGGGTTAAATCCGCTCGGCAAACATACATATGTACATTTCAATAATAAATTTGCCATAATAATGCCATATGTACTATATAGAATCGTGGCACACAAGACTAAATTGAAAGTATACCTGCCTAATCGTTTATTTTTAATACATCGGCGCGTTTACATGAAACCTAAATAAACATATACACACACACATGTATATAATATATATAAATATACATACATTCCACTGATGCATACATGATGCACGCATTCTTTAGGAAAAAGGAGAAATACGGGGGAATTGGCGAGTGGGGCTGTGGGGGAAATTCTGTAACATCTGCCCATCAAAAATAGTATATACCAAAGTTTTAACAGTATGTTTAATTTTCATACAGTATTTTATTACTAACAATTATTTTATGCCGTAGTTAATTACCGCTAAAACATGCAGAATTATATAAGTATACTGTTTTCTGATCGCTCCCAATCATAATCGATGTACAAACGTCTTATATATATATGTATTTATATGCATCAGTTAGTTTTGCCTTTGGCTCATTCACATGCATATTTATGTGTACATAATTTATAGCACTCACATTTCAATTTGTTGATGCGATCAAACCTTCGATATATATCAAAGAAACCGAAAAGAAGTTAATTATTTGAATTGAAAATCGTATAGTTAATTGTTTTTTGTAAACTGCCTGCGGTACCCAAAAAAGTCGACTGTTCGGTAAGAAAGATCAACGCAAAATTACAAGATAATACTATTTGGAGCTTTTTTAGCCACACTATATGAATTCGGTATGAGCTTTCAGAACACACAGTATGCTGTCCGCTAGAAATTCTTCTCTTCTTTCTCTTTGTTTTCTTGCTATGAAGAAGATTAAATGAACCAAACAATTGTTTTATATGTTAACACTTTATTCAAACGCTGAAATTTATAATATTACAAAGTTACATATTTTTTGTATATTTTCTATGGTTCGTCATTATAATGATGTAGTTTTATAAAAGCTTAAATTAAAAATTGAATATGAAGTCGACAGAGGAAAGGAACCACAAAACTATAAATAGTTATCGATAATAATTACTGTCATGCAGTGAAATGTAATGTATTGTCTGCAAACTTTTATGATATATATATATATAAATATATATACATATATATCTATATATATCATCTACAAACTGAATTCAAATACAACTGCAATAAAAGGAACAAAAGCTTATATATTAACAGTAAAGTAAACATTTGCTGTGAAGTTTTTAATTAGATATACAATATACAATAACTAATATACAAAATGAATTGCACTAATTATTAATTTAAATAATTATCATTCCAACTTTGTCTATTGCTGTTTTCAAATAATAATGAGAGTAATGGAACAATTTCGATGATTTTGCAAGAACGCGGTGTGATATATTGAATAGAAATCTTAATTAATCCGTCGATATTATTGTATGTGCCTATTTTAGTTCACTGAATTTAAATGCGCGTCAAATCTTAAATGTATGTTCTTTATGTATTTATTATAATCTCGCTTGGTTTCATGAATTAGTGTATGTACTTTAGATTATTCGTAACTTTTAATTTATGTGTCTTTTTATGTGTTGAGATCTTTGCCTGTTATATGCTGGGAAGGGGGAGGGGGAGTGTAAAAGGAAGAGGAGCTGTCGAGTCTTTAAAGTTTATCACTGGTTTTCTGGCAGTAGATTGGGACTAAATACAATTACACTACCAATTGCCGCATATTTAGCTAAATATCCTGTGAAGAATTTGATTGAGCTTTTAGTACTGTATTTGAAATCTCTGGTGTATTATTATATGTTGTCTTATAGCAGTCCATATCAATGTCCATTCCTCTTAATGTAGGCGTAATCGATGCTGCCGCTGCATAGACAGGTAATGATTTTGTTGTTGACATTGACTCGGTTAGTTGCGACAAGGATTTTGTGCCAGCGCTGGCAACTTCTCCAGTTGGTCCTCCAACTCCCCGTGTTGCTATTGACCGTCCTACAAAAGTGAAATAATAAATATATAGATTTAATATAAATAACAATTGCATTACAATTATACATTTCAACTTCAGTAAATAAAACCAGAAGCTCCTATACAGGTTATATGTATATATGTCGGATTTTGATTAATTTCGTCCATATTTCACAACTCAAGCACTTGATACGGCAGAACAATGTAAAAGGTGCGTCAGCTAGGTCTCCAATTGAATGTCACGCGCTGCAGTATTTCTGCACTCCATATCCCAAACAACAGACAATCACATCTGTCCCACGCCAAGCAACTTCACATTAAATATTGATGCTGTTCTACCACTGTTATAATACTGTTATAACACCTTTTTTTTAAATCATGGACCTGACATATACATATATATATATGTATATGTATATGTATATATGTATATATATATATATATGTATATGTATATATATATATATATATATATATATATATATATATATATATATATATATATATATACATATGTATATACATTACCAGCTATTGTAATTCCAATTAACTTAATACTGCCTAACTTTTATTCACACTGATAAGTGATGATTATTTCGAAAAAATTTGTCCGATTGTTTCTATTGCAGCTATATGTTATAGTAGTTTGATTTGCATAAAATTTTAATTGCATTTTATGTATATATATAGTAGAATTACAATATAGTAAATATAGTTGCATCAAGAAGGCAACAGATAGACGGACAGACAGACTTGGCTAGATTAAATCCCCTGTGCGTGCTGATTCTGAATATGTGTAAAAAGGCTCGAAGATGTCTACATACAATAAGTGCATTATAAACTGCGGGCCCAATTAAAATATGGGTGTCTCTAATAATAACAGCTAAGATCTCGACGTTCAAACAGATAGACAGAGCATGGGTTAGTCGTAGTCAGAGCACTAATATATAGACTTTCTGAGATCTGGCATTCTTCTGCCTATTACATACATTACATTACATACAACAGTCGCGCAGCACGCGACAGTGGGATACCCTTCGACCTATGTTCCCGTGTAGTTTAATTTGTTAAATTCATACACATATACATATGCACATGCTTTACAATTATTCCCGACAGATGGCGCTCGCGCTTCGCGCTCGCCCGCCTCTTCTGTTAACTGACAGAAGCATTTGGTTTTATGCTTATACTTTCTTAAATAACTTTTGTGTTTATTGTCCGATCGGATTGTAATTTGGAGACTACGTAGATATTTCATTCAGCTTAGTATATGTTAATGTCAGAAAGTTGTATCTTTTATACAGCGCTTACAAATTGAGTTCAAAAATTAAATTATTGATTTATTGAAATAAACTTGATCTGCTTATAGTACACAGGAGTCTTCCTGCCAAATTTGGTAACTCTAGATTTTATAATAGCTGAGATCTGTGCGTTCACACAGACGGACAGACGGACAGACAGACAGACAGACAGACATGGCTCAATCGACTCGGCTTGTGATCCTGAGCAAGAATATAGATACTTTATGGGGTCTCCCACGCCTCCTTCTGCCTGTTACATACATTTGCACAAAGTTAGTATACCCTTTTTTGACCATTTTCAATGGTCGAAGGGTATAATAAACTCTGAACTCATCGAATAATTTATAAATAGAGAGCACAATAAGGGTCACTGAAATAGTTGCACTTATTTCTAAAACAAACAGTGCACAATAATATTGAAAAGTGGAATCTGTACGGCGACTTATAAGTTCTATTGTACTCTGGATGAGCTTAGAGCTTCATGCTGACTGCAGTGTCTCTTATGAATGCCAGTGTCTCTACTGCACCTCTTCAATTTAAAAAGGGTACCTGCTAAGTGTTGTGGTTTGCTGAGCAGTGCGTTTATCCTACAAATGCCCTGTGCAAATTACCAGTAAACTAGAAGATCTCTCCTGAAGAACTAAACTGTACTGTACAAATTTGTAATAACAAGTTTCAAGTATGTTTACCAAAGTTGGAAATAGAAAACGAGCGAAATATTTTAGTATTTACGTTCAGTGGCATAAAACAAAGATGATGGATATCGTGAGCAGGCGCTCTCTGTGACGCTTGTCTTGCTGATGATATCCGTAAGCAAATCAACTGGAGATTCCGTGCTAACACTTTGTCCAACGTGATTAATCCGTCCACTGCAATTGCTATGTTCCCTTTCTCTCGCATTCGACACTGAGACAATGGCCGACGTCTCCGTTGCATTAGCAGCTGAAAGATGATTAAAAGTGATAAAGATAAAGATAAATATAGATATAAAATATCAAGAATATTGAGTTACACTTACCCGTACCAGCCGTCACTGGGGACTGATCTGTGCTCATGCTACCGCCGCCGCCTCCGGCAGAGCTTGTACTACTTGGCGGCCTGGGCAAGCGTCGTCGTAGCCAAGGATGTTTAAGGGCCTCAGCGGGTGTAAGCCTCTTCTCCGCGTCCCATTCAAGACAACCACGTATAAAATTAAGAAAAAGTGGATCTTTGCAGCCGTCCAGCGCTTTCGACAGACTTTTCGAACAGGGCGGGCCACGTGGCTTGCCGCGACGCGACTGTCCGCCGATCAGTACGACCATACCGTCTGACATAGTACGTACCGTGCAGTATCGTGGATAACCCTTGGGACTAAAGAACGTTTTTGCCCGCTTCGAATTTGCCATCAGAGTCTTGCTGGGCATGCCGAGCACCTCGATAATGCACGCCAATTGATCACTTTCGTTTTCACCCGGAAATAAGGCGTGTCCAGATAAAAGCTCTGCCAGTATACATCCAAGGGACCACATGTCTATAGCACGGCCATACTTTGCGCCCAATATTACTTCGGGAGCCCGATAGAATCTCGATTGTATATATGTGTATACTCGCTGGCTTTCAAAGCACGAAGATCCAAAGTCGATAACCTGGTAAGTTGGAACAGAACAAAACACAAATAATTAACTTTAAAGTAAAAAAGTTTAAATGTACTATAAGCTAAAGATAAGGTAACACTACAAATACCAATAAGAAACAGGCACTCGATATATTTAAATCACGATGCACGATGAAGGAAGTGCGATCAGTCTCTCGAGTAGAGGTGAAAATAAATCGAAAAAACTCGTTTTTTTTTGAGATGAAAATAAAAATAAAAACGTTTTCTTTGGCTTTAAATGACAGCAAAATAATTAAGACAATTTAATGAAGAGCTCATAATGCTTTTAAATAATTAACCGACTGCAGTACTTCAAAAACAAATACTTATCCGTCTCACGATCTCTAAAAACTACAATTTTGTACCACCACAAAACATGTTTAATAATTTAGTAGTAGTTATTTAGTACTTGTTTCAAATTTTCGATTAAACCCATTCTCAACCAGTAAGAAAAGCAACAGTCGCGCAGCACGCGACAGTGGGATACCCCTTCCACCTATGTTCCCTTGTAGTTTAATTTGTTAAATTCATACACATATGCATACATATGCACATGCTTTACCTTTATTCCCGACAGATGGCGCCTCCCTTGTTAGCTGACAGAAGCACTTGGTTTTATGCTCATACTTTGTTAAATAACTTCTGTTTATTGTCCGATCAGATTGTAATTAGGAGACTACGTAGATATTTCATTCATTATGTTGAAGTCAGAAAGTTGTATCTTTTATACAGCGCTTACAAATGGTTCAAAAATTAAATTATTGATTTGTGGAGGCGGTGGGCGTGGCACCTGACATTTAAAATAAACTTGATCTGCTTATAGTACACAGGAGTCTTCCTGCCAAATTTGGTAACTCTAGCTTTTATAATAACTGAGATCTGTGCGTTCACACAGACAGACAGACAGACAGACATTGCTCAATCGACTCGGCTTGTAATCCTGAGCAAGAATATATATACTTTATGGGATATCCCACGCCTCCTTCTGCCTGTTACATACATTTGCACAAAGTTAGTATACCCCTTTTTTGACCATTTTCAATGGTCGAAGGGTATAAAAATTAAATCGATGAATCGGAGATATGTAATTTAAAACTTCGATTAATTGATACCAGCATCGATTTAATTTTCAGTTATACTCTCGAGAAAGAACCAGCCGAATGGATGTGATAGAATGAAATTAAAGAATATACAATTTTTACATATTAAACATTTTCTTGTTCTCTAATGCAACGTTATAATGTCTGGCGGAGCAGCAGTTCCATGAAGTATGAAGAAATTGAAAAATGGCTAGATTCGTGGATAAGCTCAAAAGACAAACAGTTTTACCAACAAGGTATTCGAACTCTGCCAGAAAAATGGCAAAAAGTTATGTCTAGCGATGGCAAATACTTAGAATAATCCATTTATAATACTTCTTTTTTATAATTTACTTGAAATTTCATCAAAAAAACGAGAACAACAGTCGCGCAAAACGCGACAGTGGGATAGCCTTCGACCTATGTTCCCGAGTAGTTTGATTTGTTAAATTCATATACATATGCACATTGTCACATATATGCATACATACAAGGTGCGTTCCAAAGTAAACATGACTTTTTAAATCTAGAGCCCTCTAGTGGCGCCATCTATATGTCGACTAGTGCGTTAGAATCTGCTATCATTCATTGACTTCCAGTATAACATTCATAACATTCCATTTATTAGAAGTGAAGTTATTGCGTTTTAAGTGTCATTACTTTTTTGTCATCGGTGCGAAATGAGCTTCGTTTAACATTAAATTTTGTTTTAAAATTGGTAAAACTTTCACTGAAACGTTTCAATTGATGAAACAGGTTTATGGCGATGATTGCTTATCCCGTAGCAGAGTGCACGAGTGGTTTCAATGTTTTCAAAGTGGTCGTGAGGAAATAAATGACGATGAGCCGAAACCCAAAAAATCGCGCCTGGAGAAGTCAAAAGTGAAGACAATGCTGATTTGTTTTTATGATTCCAAAGGTATTGTCCATAAAGAATTTGTTCCACCCGGACAAAACGTTAATGCGGTATTCTACCTTGGAGTTTTGAAGCGTTTGGTGCGCCGTATTCGACGTGTTCGGCCCGAATATCGCGAAGATGGAAGTTGGCGTTTGTTGCACGATAATGCGCCGTCTCATCGATCGACGCTTGTGACCGATTATTTGACCAAAAATTACATTTTAAGGATCAACCACTCCCCGTATTCACCTGATATGGCACCGTGCGACTTCTACCTTTTCGGAAAAATTCATTTTCCGATGAAAGGAAAGCGTTTTGCAGACGTGGAGGCCATTCAAAAAGGCTTGCACCGGCATACTGGCGGCCATACCGGGCAACGAGCTAAAATACTCGTTCGACAAACTTTTGGACCGTGCAAAAAGCTGTATTGAAGCAGACTATTGAAGCGGACTATTATGAATAAAATTAATTGATTTTGCCGCTAAAACCATTTGTTCTGTCTATTTTTTAAAAGTCCTGTTTACTTTGGAACGCACCTTGTATATGCACATGCTTTGAAATTAATCCCGACAGATGGCACTCGCGCTTCGCGCTCGCCCGCCTCCCTTGTTAGCTGACAGAAGCACTTGCTTTTATGCTCATACTTTCTTAAATAACTTCTGTGATTATTGTCCGATCGGATTGTAATTTGGACACTACGTAGATATTTCATTCAGCTTAGTATATGTTAAAGTCAGAAAGTTGTATCTTTTATACAGCGCTTACAAATTGAGTTCAAAAATTAAATTATTGATTTGTGGGGGCGGTGGGCGTGGCACCTAACAATTAAAATAAACTTGATTTGCTCCGAGTACAAAGGAAACTTCATTCCAAATTTGGTGTCTCTAGCATTTACAATAGCTGAGATCTGTGTGTTCATCTGGTCAGACGGACATCCGGACATTCAGACAGACAGACAGGGCTCAATCGACTCGGCTAGTGATTCTGAGCAAGAATATATATACTTTGTGGGGTCTGCCATGCCTCCTTCTGCCTGTTACATACATTTGCACAAAGTTAGTATACCTTTTTTTGACCATTTTCAATGGTCGAAGGCTATAAACAGCATGAACTTAGTTGCGGTCCTAATATGTATATATATAGCTAGTAAAGGAAGGATTGGAAAAGATAAGCACCTGAGAAGGGTTTAGAATCTGAGAAGGGTTTAGAACCTGAGAAGGGTATAAACCTTCTTTTCTTATATTCCTTAAAGATATGTTATCTTTTGAGTGTCTTAGCTAACCTTAGATAACTAAAAGTACATTTTTGGCAATGTTACTGTATAGAGTGAAATTATAAGTTAAAGAAATACATATTCAGGCATTCAATTGTCATCTCAATCAAATTAATAAATAAAACTGAATTTCAAAGTTGTAAATATGTAAATATATGTGTATATATAGCATACCTTAATTCCAGAGCGACCTTGTTGCTTTAGTAGAACGTTTTCTGGCTTCATATCACAATGAATAATCTCATTTTTATATAGTGCATCCAGGCACTGAAGCAGGGAGTGAGCAAATTTGCGTACAAGCTGCAAGCTGAAGCCCTTGAAGCCGTTCTTCTTGATCAATTCGTATAGATTAATGCTAAGCAGCTCGAAGGTGATGCAAGTGTGATTCCGAAATGTGAAATAATCATACATATGTATAATATTCATGGTATTGTATTTATCGTGACGTCGCAAATGATGTAGAATCCGTATCTCCTCCTGAGCTTGCCGATGGAATCTCTTCTCGTTGCGTACAATCTTCAAAGCGACATGTTCATGCGTCTTATGGTCATAGGCCTTGATCACCTGCCCGAAACTGCCTTTGCCAATTATCTTTAACATCTCATAGCGATAGGCAACATGATCGTGCGGTATATGTATATAGGCGCCCTGTTCGTTATCATAATCCGAATTATTTGGACCATATATACCCGGACGTTTCTTGGCATTTGCACCAATAAAATATATCTGTGGATAAACTTGAATCTCTGTACGCTCGTATGGAGTCAGCTTGTGCATATAGAGTATCATCACTTGCTGCGGCGAGACAACCAGCGCTTTAGGTTTATTCTCCAGCGCACTCTTCTGCTGTCCCGACATTGTAATCTGCTCATGGAACGTATAATTATCGCCAACGAATATACTCTTCGGATTATGTTGTGACACTAGCGCCAGTGTATCCACTGCATTCGCGTTCAACGATGAATCCTTTATGGGGGGCGAAACGGACGACACTTCTATCTTAGCCACAGTTGTAACATTCGATAGAGAATTGGCTGTAAATGTAAATATACATAATACGAGGTGTGTTCAAAAAGTAACGCGAATTTTTAATTTTCGCGGGTTACGTATAATCGAATTTCAATTTTTTTTGTTTTGTTATGTTGGTACACTCTTCCCGAACATCAGTACCAAGTTTCAAAACTGATTTTAACCAACTCTTCCTCACTTAATAATTATAAATAAATTACTTAAATTCCCCCTTTAAAACATACTATTGCACACGTATTTTACAGATACTAATGGTTGATTTTGTAGCTATTATCTTTTTGCCAACACTGATTTAAACAGCTGACGCACGTTTCGTGTTTTCTATCACTGTCAAACATCTTCCGTTTGGTCTATAATTTCGCCATCGTCTTACAAACGAACAACGCGCTGCAAATTATTACATCTTATTATCAAAATGCGTGTTTTCTTAAGAAAGTTCATCGCGCGCTTCTTTCATTTTGTGGTCAGTTGAATCGACCCACTGAAGCGAGTCTATTTAGGTATTGTGACTACATTTCGCACCAAATTTACATTGTTGGAGTGACGATCAGCCAGAAGTATTGCAAGAGCTACCAATGCATGCTGAAAAAGTCGTAGTTTGGTGCGGTTTATGACATGACATGCATGACATGTGGTTTCAACAAGACGGTGCCACATTCCACACAGCACGCGTATTATGGAATTAAATGGAATTATTGAGAGGCGAGTTTAATGAACATTCTATTTAAAGTTCGGAACTAGACCGTGCGATTTAACGCCTTAAGACTATTTTGTGTGGGGCTATGTTAAATCGAATATCTATAGTGACAAGCCTGCTTCAATTGACGCATTGGAGGACAACATTGAAGCATTTATTCGTGAGATAGCAAGATGCCGAAATGGAAAGAGTATGCCAAAATTGGACTAAGCGGATGGAGCATTTGAGGCGCAGTCACGCTCAACATATGCATCAAATAATCTTCAAACATTCAATCATATGCAGCGTTCTATCGATTCAAATAAACTCTTCATCCATTTCTCTCAATTTTATGTGTCTATTTTTGAGATAAAGCTCTTACAAAATCAGCCTTTATATTGTATATCTCGTCACTATCGCTTATTAATTCAACTACGAATACAAAAACATACCTTGATTGGTTGATCGGGGAATGACGCATCCATCTGTGCATGAAGGAAGATTCATGTTCTTTGAATGATCTCTTATGTACTCGGAAAGGTCTTGGACTTTGTCTGGTGAGGATTTTATGTGCAATTTACGCTCATGATACATTTCAGCCGATGATCCGTAGCTGCTGTTTATATACGGCATCACGACCGGAAAAGTGTGCTGGGCTGTGCTCTCGGTTTGTGCGGAAAGTGTTGGTTTCGCCGCGTCCAAGTCATTGGCGAAGGAGGTGTTCGAATCACGCAAAGCGCTTGAAGAAGTTGAGGAGATTTGCAATTGATTTAAGTTCTGTTGTGTGCCCACCATTTCGTCGTGATTGTAGCTTCTGTTATTATTATTGCTGTTGTTGTTTTTCAAATGAGAATCAGTCGATTGATTTAAATTGTCGTTATTATTACTGCGCTCAGATGGTTCGCTCCGGAAAGTCGCTACTTCGCCACAACATTGAACACTTTCAGCTGCAGTTTCATTAAAGTTCACATGCTGCTGCTGCTGCGATTTATATATTATTGACATCACTGTTATCAGCTTCGAAGACGTTTGGTCTGCTTTCAAATCCTCTTGAAGACTCCTTTACTCAGCTTACTTGCTGTTCCATAATGCTATTATTTGCTATAGTTCGTTCTAAAGACCTACTGTACACTCGAGTTGATGCTAGTCAAATGCTGGCTGGACAATTCTAATAAATATGAGTTTTCCTGTTTACATTTCTCTTGTTTTGTCTTCCGTTCTAGAGAGACGTTGCCTGGACTCAGCAGGTAGAGGAAGTAGACGCAGTTGCAGTCATCTATTTGGCAGTTCTAGAGGCAGAGACTTCAATTCATTATCAATTGAGAGAGCACAAATTAGTACAACAAACTAGAGGCTTACCTGGAAAATTGTGATTCTTCTACTCGCAGAACTATATATCATCGCAGGAGTAGCAGAGTGTGGTCTTCTGCATACAACTCATCGTTGTCGTTAATCTCTGACAGCCAATTAATTAAGTAGCTGTACGTCAGTTTCAGTTTCTGTACTTTAGAATATGTATTATATGTATATATTGACTTTGATGCTTCTAATAAATCAGTGTATATTTGTGGACAATCAATATGCTCTGTTCATAAAAAGGAAGTGTGTGAATGCCATACCTGAAGTTAGCGCCCAGAATTTCGGATTTGTCTTGCTCTTTGGTTATATGTACAATATACTGTGTTCTCGTTAATATCCGAACACTTAAAAGAAAATTTGACCATCTATTGTGATAATCATTTTGGAAATTTGTTACTCTTTAAGACTTCGCATTTATATTGCAATTTAAGTTGAATTGGTATTTGTCATTTTTGTTCGTGCATTTTTTGCTGTTTCCACATTCAACAGAAGAATTTCTAATCTCAATTGCAAACAATTTTATTTTGTTTATGAACGTAATGATGATTAAGTTGGCATGTGTCAATGGTTAACTTTTATAAAATATCGATATATCGATATGCCATATGGACATAACATCATAGCATTAGAATTGCAAAAATTGGAGTACATATTTTTTATAATTGTACGTACGTACAAATATGTACATTATGAGCGTAGCATATCGTATGTACACAACTATTCAAAAGGAATTATAATATAGTTTCACACATTAACTATTGATTTAATTCTTTATTTCACTTGCAACTGCAGCACTTTTATATTTTAATTTCAATATATTCCTTCTATGAAACTTTTATTAAAAAGACTTCATCTTATGAACTAGTGTGACCGAGCGGTTATAAAATGTCACATAGCAAACTGTAAGGTGTTGCCACCGGGTTAAAAATCGCATACTACTTAAATTTATGACAATTGAATAAATTAATATCGTAATAATAATTAATATCTTCACATTCACTTATAATGATATGATGATTTTCTATTTATTCATAACATTTTATTGCATTGTGGGAAATTATTCAGTTCTTTCGCGATAAATCGATTGCCAATGCATGTTATCGAATTGCCACCACAATATTGAACGACTATTAAAAAACATATATTGGCTCTTACAGAAGTATCTTATAATTAATATATAAAATTATTGTTTATTCATTAAATACAATACCGTTTGGCGAGTATACTTAAACCGTTACTTTAAAAATCTTAGTGGCCGGTTCGTTTGAACTGGTTCAGTTAAACTGAATATATGACTTAAATGAACATGGAAATGGAAACAATGTAACCATAACATTCGTAAAAATACCTCAATATTCACCGTAATTTTAGTAAAGTACAAGCACAATATAGGGCTGTGGTAGATTTCTATAGCTTATATTCCATCAGAGTAGTTAGTTTTGTTGTGAATATAAATATATCATATATATAAAAACATTTATACATATATATATTCACAAAGAAACCATAAAGGAAGACATACATTTCAAAATTGCATAGCTAATAAGGGCTGGGAAATTTGAAAAAATGTAGGTAATATTTTTTGTTAGTATGTATGTTTTTGTATGTTAAAAAAATCTTTTTAGATATCAAAATAAATTATTATTTGTGTTTGCGTAAAAGTGGCGGAAACACCCCCTATGGCCTTACATATACATATGTACATATGCATACATATAAATTTAGTACATCTGTGTGAATAGCGGTATACTAACGTTAACACTTGTGAGTATATTTTTTTAAATCTTTTATTTTTCTTATTAGTAATTTTATAACTAAGAAACGGAAACGGCGAAATATTATTAAATATACATACATATATAATAATATTTATTGCCTTACTCATAGAATTCGAGGTTGTATGGTAACCTCCCTGCCTTTTCCACCCTTATTATTATAAGGGTTTAAACACATGGCTAAAAGTGGCGCAGAGTGGCTTTTTGGTACCTTCGCCTCATTTTGAGTTCTGCTGCAGGTCTTCGTTTATATGGGGCATGAAATTTTTTGTCGTGACATTAAGTGTAAAAAAGTAGGTAGCCATATTCTGCATAGTATTACGACGGTATTATCAAATATGCAAATATGTACAAAAATCGCATACACAGATAGGTACAAGTGTGCATGTTACACAGAAAGGTACAAATGTGAAAATGTTTGTAAGTATGTATGCTTGTGTTGAACACGCACATTCACGGCACTAATTCTATAAAACCTTTGCATGCATGTATGTACATACATACATACACGCCTAATTGGTATTCATCTAAAACATATGTACATACATATGTATGCCACATATAATGTAATGTACAACATATATAAAAAGAGAAACCAATAAAAAAAGAGGATTTCATATCAACAAACTGTAGATCAAAATTAATTATACATGGATATTGAGAATTTTCATAAATATTATAACAATATAAACGAATTGAAAGGAAACTAGGTAACTGATTACATTTATTTAACAGCCCCAGCAACCTTTAACTAAGGAGTAACCAAAAGAATGATTGACCCCAGCTCCAGTGAGGAGGAAGGCGACGAAGATGCCGTCATCAATTTGGGCCATAAAGGACGTATTGGAGCACAAAGTAAATCAGTGACTTCCTCCGTACCCGGACCCGGACCCGGACCAGGCTCCTCGTCAAGTTCTGGTGCAGTAATAGCTCCAGCGCCTGCCGGAGGTTCTTCCAAAACCCAAAATGGCGACTTTTCTGCTAATCAGAGAATATCTAATGCTAATGCTGGCAACGGAGCTGCCAAAATTGAACAACCACCCCAGTCTGCGCTCAATGAGGGGGCCAACCTTGGGATACCCAGCAATGGAATAACGAGGTTTGTATGATAGTTAACTTGAACTTGAATTTCACTACTAATGCAGCTCCTCATCAAAATTTTGCATCAGCTTTTTTTCTTTATTTATGTTTGATTGATATTCAAATGAGAGTGAGGTTAGATAATACCCTTGCTGAGGAGGCTATATTAGTTTTGAAGAGGAGTTTGCAATGCTGCACCTTAGCAGACATCTCCGATACTATTAATTAAATATATTCTGAATATGCATCAACAGGGGAGTCGAAATAGCTGTGTCCGTGTTCAACCGTCTGTCTGTCCGCCCATCCGAATGTCTATCCGTTTACCTATTTACAGCTATTTTAGTGAAACTCATCACAATTGCTGCATGCTGTGAACAGAAGGGGAACGAAACAGATGAACCTACTGGGTATATATCGGCCTATCGACTTATCGATTTTTATTGTTTGTCAAGATATTACAACCAAATGACCTACATACATGGAACTTTAGCTATTTAAATAATATGCATATAAGATCCTGAAGATCCCTATCATCCTACGTTTGACCTTGTTCTAGCTCTGCCTACTCCTGTGCAAACTGCAACTGTTCCTCGTTAAGTAAAATTACGTTGTTTCCGTAAGACCGATTTTGGAAAACTAAATCATTTAATTTTGGAACATGATTGCTGATTTTTTTATACATGTTATAAACCTAAATACTTTTATCTCATTCTTTTATTTCTCCATAATTTCATTTTCCAATCAATATGTTCGTCTTGCTTTTCCCGTAAAGACAAACAGGCCACTTTAGTGCTCTCGTGAACGTTTTAGGTTAACAAATTTGAAATCTCGGTATTTTAAATTCACTTGTAAAACCACCTATTAATTAATTTTAACACTTTTTTTTGTCTTCTTCTTAACTTAGTGATCTTAAATCTGGCTCACTTCCAAAAACTTAGAGATCTTAAAGATAACTCACTTCCAAAAACCAACTTTTAAGCTGCTTGACTTGTCACTAGCTAACAGTATTTTCCAACAATTTTTCCATTCTTCTTGACAAAAGTGGATCTAACCATGATGTGATGAACTTTAGGTGTACTCGTATATCTAAATTGTCCGCAATACTTGGCTCAGTTTATTTTTTGTGTAAATCAATAGTTTCGCCCCATCAACATGGGTTTGTAAAGGCTTCTAATCTTTTTAGAATTTTCTTTCCACATTACTTTAGGATTTCGAAAGAAAATGCTAACTGATAATGTCTATACTCTATTTCAGCAAAGCATTCGATTCCGTAAATCATAATCTCTTGATTCATAAATTAAATTTGATTGGTTTTCACAAAAGCTGCTTTTGTAGATATCCGATTGTTTAACCAACAGGTCTTAACGATTTCTTTTTAAATACTGTCTATCAAAGCCAATCTTAGTTACTTCTGGTGTTCCTCAGGCTTTTTAACCTTTTTTATTAACGATCTTCATTTAATACTTGTTCACTCTTATATCCTTATGTATGCTGATTACGTTAAACTCTGTTTGACGTACAGTGATCCTGTACCTAACCTGCTTCAAACAGATCTTGACTTGCTCTTTGCTTGGTGCAGGCATAATCTGCTGCATCTTAACTGTTTAAAGTGCAAAGTTATGTCATTTTGCAGAGGTAGCTATCACGTCTTCAACTATACATTTGATTTAACTCCGCTTTAAAGAATAACCAAGGTAAATGATTTAGGTATTCTCTTTGATCATAGACTAAAATTTGATCGTCACATTACACAAAAGGACGAGTACTTGGTTTCATCATTCTGATGGGCCAAAGAATTCAAAGATCCTTATACAACAAGTTACTTTACACTCCTCTTGTTCGCCCAATTCTTGAATATGCTTCTTGCGTGTGGTCGCCGCAATACCAGATTTACCAAGATAGAATTGAGTCTGTTCAAAAGCAATTTCTACTCTTCGCTGGGTATCAGGACTTACCACCTTACTATAGCAGACTCCTTCTAATTAACCTACCTTCTCTTAGTAATTGTCGTATTAAGTATGTTTTTTTAAACTAATCAAGTACGACATTGCTTTCCCTACTCTGCTTAACCAAATCAATTTTTGTATTCCTTCTAGAGTTACTTCCACTTTCTTTGCACCTTTGTTTCAATAATTATACAATAGCTACCATAGAAACAATCGGCCGAAACGAGGGCTTTTCCATGAAGATCAGTATTGTTTTTCGATATGACTTAACTTATTAGTACCTACAAATGATTTTATAGTAATCGTCGTATATTTTTCAATTTTTTTTTATTTAAATCGCACAACTCTATTCTATGCCTTTCATAAGAACATTCAGTTTAAAGTAAATATTTGTATAAAAAAGTTATATATGGAGCGATTGCAGTTATACATACATATATGTATATACAAGACATTTCATTCAGTACCATTATATGTACAATATATATTTAGTATAGGAATTTTCGGGTGAGATAAGATGCTGCAAGGGTATGAAAAGCTTCGGCATGCTGAAGGTATCCTTTCTTTCTTTCTGGTTGTTTTTTTTTTTCCACCTTACAAAAATGTACACATTTCTAAATTTCGCTTTCGGGCTTTCGCTATTTCATTTCAAAACCTTAACACATGACAACAAATTGGCACAACCTATGGGCGACCAACAACATCAAAACTAAATGTATACGTATTATATATTTATATGCGTATGTATATTAATATATGTATATGACAAAAAACAACATCATTATCATTGGAGTCTTTGAATTTGGAATTTGAACGCAATTGGCAAACCAAACTTAACCAAACATCCATATATATATTGACACCATCCATTAAACATATATATATATATATATATATATATATATATATATATATATCATCAACATTGGGGCGCATAGTGGCAGATCGAGCCACAGTAGAATCATAATACAGCAATTCGACGCGCCAAGTCAGCACCACCACCACCAACAACAGCAACAACAACATTATCAGCATTATCAACAAGAACAACCATATGAAAATCAACATCAATTGTCACAAAATTCGCTTCAAAATTATAACTATAACAATCATAAAAGTGAGGTGGTGCCTGGTGTAGTTGCTGGTTTAGGTGCTGCAACTATACCAAATATACCAAAAATCAAAGCTCAATCTTACCTGATTGGCACCAATAGCAATGACAGAGGGGCGGCGTTTTCAAAGGTTATCCCTTGTAATAATCAAACATTGATATTATCATCTAGCGGCATCTCGCAAGAAACTCTAAATCAAAGTGTCGGATCATCGCGTGCCAATTCACTGCCGCGTCCACTTTCTCCATCGCCGTCGGTTGCCAGTGAGAAGAATGATGCCGGCGATCCTCATGTAAGTACGATTTGTTACTAAAATATTAATGGAGAGAGTTAACTGCAGTTTGACAAACTCTAATTAAGTTACAACAAAAATACTTACGTACTTGAGCGTATTAAATTCCGGCTGATGGCCAAAAATACTTGTGAACCAATAATTTTGCTGAATCATTAGTATAGTATAGTTGTATCCATGTAGAGAAGAAGTTTTCAACGCACTTAAAAAGACATTTACGACCCTATAAAGTATCAGAAGTTATATTAGCTGCGCAACTAAGTTCTCACTATTTTTGTTGATGAAAATGCAACTTTATTATAAAAAGAACTATTACAAATGGATTATTCAAAGTATTTGCCATCGCTAGATTTACAATTTTTTGCCGTGTTTCTGGCAGAGCTTGAATACCTTGTTGGTAAAGTGTACGTCTTTTCACGAATCTAGCCATTTTTCAATGTCTGCATACATCATGGAACTGCTGATCCGCCTGGCAATATCTAGGGAATATAGGGTCGGACTTCCCATTAGAGTGTTCTCAAGTAGATTTAAACAGCAGTAAAATCACTTTATCGTGCCCGTTGCTCGTATTTTGGCCTGTTTTTCGCTCAGTGCTTGGCTCAATCGCATCAATTGAGTCCGATACCGTTCCGCGGTGGGCGTGGCATCTAACATTTGAAATAAACTTAATCAGCTTATAGTACACAGGAGTCTTCCTGCCAAATTTTGCAACTCTAGCTTTATAATAGCTGAGATCTGTGCGTTCACACAGACAGACAGCCAGACAGACAGACTGACAGCCAGACAGACATGGCTCAATCGACTCGGATTGTGATCCTGAGCAGGAATATATATACTTTATGGGGTCTCCCACGCCTCCTTCTGCCTGTTACATACATTTGCACAAAGTTAGTATACCCTTTTTGACAGTTTTCAATGGTCGAAGGGTATAAAAACCTTCTATCTGGTTGCACCAAATACACAGTATAAATTTAAAGCCGAGCCGACGTCGTAGAAGCATGATCAGGTAATCCCCAATATTTTATACACTTTGGGTTGCTGCAATGAATCAATTTCTCATCATCCGTCACGATGCGACAAAGAAAACTCTTTCTTTTGTGCCACTGGACCAATTGTTCACATCCCGCTAATGACGATTATTTGGCTTCAAATTAGACATTTCCGCACAACCAGAAATATATAACACAATAACAAAATCACTAATTTTTGAAGTGGTTTGTTTACCATATGTCTAAGCTTATGATGGTTTGGTTAAGTCAAAATCAATCATCACTTACTCCTAGAGCCATCCACACTGACAAAGAGCTTGAACTTAGTTGCACACCTAATAATACTCTGAAAATTAAAACTATACCGCGCCGTACTTGAGTGTATAAAATTCCGGCTGATGGCCAGGGAAATACTTGTAAACCAATCAGTAAACAATTGTTGTACCCATGTGGAGGGTATACACTATATAAGTTATGACCAGAAGTTTTCAACGCACTTAAGCAGATATCTACGACCCTATCAAGTATGTGTATACATATATGTACTATATATGGTTCAGGGGATTCGAAACATAGACTGCAAAAGCTCAAAGCTCAATGAATATCCAATCACTAAGCAATGAACACATAGAGACTTCAAACAGCGTTAAAGTTGTTTCCGCTAGTTCTTTCAATCCAGCCGCCCCAGAGCCCGAAGCATTGAGAATAGAGACTTCGGCGGCATGTTCGTCTGTCACTTTGTGACTACTTAACGAATATATGTATATGTATTTACTTAAGTATCCAAGGAGTAAGCAAATTACTTTCTTGCATAAAGCTCTCTCTCTCTTTCGGTTATCTGGCAGCTTTCTCACTGAATGTCCATCTCCTTTTCGTTAACAAGAGGTATTTTTTTCTCTCTCTTGCTGAGCAGTTGATCAACGTATTCTCGTTTTTTTGTATTCCTTTTTGATGGCTGGATACTTACTTATTGCAAGGCATAATGCCCAAGCAATGCACTTGTTATTTGCTTAAGGCCATTAAGCATTTAGCGAAGTAGATTTAATGAAATTCTTTTACTAGGCTTAGTTTGTATAAAGACCTTCAAAATAACTTAAATACTCATGGTCAAAATGAGACACTAATTCCATTTCATTAAAGTCAGTCAATTATATACTATAGCTTTAGCATAGGAACAAAATCGTAGGAGACAAGAAAGTAACCTTTCTAGTTTTCTATTGCAGTCAACAATTTAGGTTACCATAGAAAAATGTTATCAAGCATAATTTTATTATTAATCTCTGAAATCATATTATACTGTATACCATAAATTCTAGGAAAAACATGAGCGCGAGGAGGAGGAGCGAAAGCGTCGCATACAGCTGTACGTTTTTATATCGCGCTGCATATCGTATCCATTTAATGCAAAACAACCAACGGATATGACCAAGAGGCAACCAAAGATCACAAAACAACAGCTTGAAATAATGACACAACGATTTCAGGTAAGTACTTTTAATTTTTTAATTAATTAATTATTTGTATATCTCCCACACAATTTTATATTGCATAAGATATCATTTTTGACGGACTTTTGTTCTTTAACTCCTGCAAAAATGTAGTCAAGCTTTTAATTATTTATTTAAAATAACTTATGGTCGAAATATAGTCAGTCGACTGTTTAAAAGTAACAATCAGTAACAATAATCCTAATTGTTTGTAAATTTTGATTTAAAGATATAAAAATAAGAATAATTTTAAATTGAACGTAAAACCTTTAATAGAAGAAAAAAAAATAAATTAAAGTGTATTGTATACAAACTGGGGATAAAGAGAAAAAGCCAATCAGTTCAGAAGAGTTAGTGTTAGTAACCAAATGCAAATCAGTAGAATGGGTGACCATGCAGTTAGTTAAAGAAAGAAAGAAAATATGTATACTTGTATATATAACTATTTACTATATGATAGGTATAGAGAATTATTGTTGTTGTTTATAATAATTTATTATAGTGCGAACATATTACCAAGAATGGCTCATGCATGGCATAGTTTGAACTACAATTGGAAAGTTTTAGTGGAAGGTAATTACGGGTAGATTCTACAAGGGACAGAGAAGTGTATCCGACTAAGGAAGTCATTACTATCTACATCCCCTTGAATTAGATTTTTAATAATACAACACCAAGCATGGTACTACGATTGACTTAAGTAAAAAAAATCCATTAGGATAGAAAGGAAGTCTTGAATTTACATCCCAGTTAAGGCCTCGCAAGGCCAAAATTAAAAAGTTTTGTCTGTACGGATTTAATGCGATCCTTGTGAACTGGGGACTCCAAATACATCCGTACTCGAGAATTTCTTAAATTTATTATTTTTATCTTATCTACTACTTATTTACTCATTTGCTTCTAGATATTATTGAAAAAAACATTGTAAAAACATTGTGCTTACCAAAAATGTATGTAACAATAGGCAGAATCAGGCATCAATAGACGAGTTGATGTCGAGTCATGTCCTGCTGTCAGTCTGTAGATCTCAGAGACTTTAAGAGCTAGGGCAACCAAATTTGGTGTCAATATGTTATATGTGTTATTATTGCACGTATGTAGATCAAGTTTATTTTATATTTTGGTCACGCCTACTCTCCCCTAATCTCAAATACGCAAAACATAGAAGTTGTATTGTGTATATTGAAGAAATATTTTTAGACTGGTGTGTAGCGGGTATATCATAGTTGACCACATTCGACGGTAGCTTGCGTGCTTGTGTTACCACAGGTAAAGGGTGATTTTCTAAGAGCTATATGAGTTTTTCAAAAAAATTACATTAAATTGAGAGAAATGCATGAAATCTTTATTTGAATCAATAGTACGGTCCAAATTAATTGGATGTTTGAAGATTATTGTACGCAAATGTTGAGCGTGACTGCGCCTTAAATGCTCAATCCGCTTGTCCAATTTTGGCATACTCTTTCCAACATTTCGTCATCTCGGTATCTCACGAATAAATGCTTCAATGTTGTCCTCGAATACGTCAATTTAAGCGGGCATATTTCTATAGACATTCGATTTAACATAGCTCCACAACAAAAATAGTCTAAAGGCGTTAAGTCTCAAGATCAAGTCCCGAACGTTAAATAAAATGTTCACCTCTCATTCGCCTTTAAATAAGTCCATTGTTACGCGTGCTATGTGGCATGTGGCACCGTGTTGTTGAAACCACAAGTCAAGCTCTTGCATTTTGGCAAATATAGTATAAAGTTTAATATCATCTTTCAATAGCACTCACCATTCACAGTTACCTTACGATTCGCAACATCTTTGAAGAAATATGGTCCAATGATGCCAGCACCCATAAACCGCACCAAACTGTGACTTTTTCTGGCTGATCAATAGCCCGAATAGCCGCTTCAGTGGGTCGATTAAACTGACCATAAAATGAAAGAAGAAGCGCGCGATAAACTTTCTTAACAGAGCACGTATTTTGATAATAAAATGCAATAATTGCAACGCGTTATTCGTTTATAAGACGATTCAAGGTTAAATAATAGACCAAACTGAAAATGTTTGACACTGATAGAAAATGAAATGAAATGTGCGTCAGCCGTTTAAATCACTGTTGCTAAAAATATAATTGCTAAAAAATCACCCTTTACTGTGTTTTAAAGCAAAAGTTTTGCACAAGGGCCTTCGCGACCGTCGCTACAAATCACACTATATATTACTTCTTGCGAGACCCAGCTCTTTATCAATAGAGCAGGCGACCTAGCCCCTGTCTGTGTATTTCATCTGTTGATTGGCTGACTTGCTACTTATTGCTGCACACTGGAGCGTGTCGAATTTTACCAATATGATGTATGGTCGAAAGGTATAACAAGTACAAATCTTTGTATGTTCCCTCTTTTTGTTCAACATCGTATAATTGTACCCCGTGGCTTTCATATTACTTGTCAATTAGAAACATATATTTTCATAAGCATGACAATGGGAGAAGATTGATAGCAAAACCTGTAAGAGTACTATTCAATCTCGTGCAAGTGTAAGGAAGCGTATATTTCTTTAGCCGCCCCTCCTTCTGTTTAAATTTAGCATTAAAAATAATTTATTTATAATTTCTAATTCAGGCTAAAGTAAAAAGTAGCTGCGCAAATTAGTTGCTTATATTTGTTTTTGAAATTTTAGCACTATAGTCTCTAGTTTAAATAAAAATGTAAAAAACTTTTATATTATTATTATTATTATTTAATATGTACATAGTTTTAAGTGTAACTTACAACTAGACGTGAAGCTATGGCTGCAATGGCCTTAAGCTATTTATAAGTGGGATTTGTGTAATTGTACTATATTTTGTGGAATATGTTACTGTGTTTAAGGAAAGAAATAATAAGTTTTGTATTAGCTATGCTTGGATTCTGTAGTAGGGTGATAAGGTTTTGGTTTGATTGTTTGATCTGTGTTGTGTTAAAGCGGGAAAGAAAGAAATTAGGATATGTTTGATATTAGACGAAAGGGGCTCGTTGCATAGTTGGCAATTGCTAGTGAGATTGTGATTGAGGTAATGTTCATGGGTTAATTTAGAGTGTCCGATACGCAGTCGGGTTATTTTTATTTGCTCAGTTCTATTTAGTTTTTGTAAAAACAGTTGCGGAGTGTTAGTTTGGGAAGATATTGTCCTTTACCAGTCCGTAGTAAGGTTATTAAGTTGGATTTTATATTTTAAATAATTCATTTTTAAGTATTGATTTATATCACTTTTATTGTAATTCGTTGTGCTAATCAATGGTAGTGAATGGGCCAATTTGGCACCTGCATCCGCCATTTCATTGCCCTTGATCATTGCATGACCTGGTATCCATAGGAGTTTTATTTTATTTTTGTGTTGTGCGAGAAGGCTTCTTATATATGTGGGGTAGTAGTCCCTATTGTTAGTATTAGATATTGCTTCCAATGAGGATAGGGAGTCAGAACATATTATAAATTTACCTGGCGTTTTTATGATAATCTCTAGAGCTTCCTTGATGGCTGTTATCTCTGCCGAGAATATACTAGAATAGTAAGGTAATCTACCAAATCGCATGATTGATGTTTCAGTGGATATTGCGAACGTGGTTGAGGTATCAGTACCTGAGCCATCAGTGTATATAAATGAATAGTTTGGGTGGGATTCTTTAATAGATAGGAAGTTTGCTTGGTATATTTCATTGCTTGTATTGTTTTTTGTGTATTGTCTCAATGTTAGATCAACAGAGTTGTTGTTAAATAACCAGTAGGGTGTTTCTTTCTTTCAAAACTTTTATATATTTTTAACAATTTTATGTACTCGACAACTAAAATACAATTACACTAATAATTCTATTACAATCAAAACTATACTATTCTATTCTATACTAGTATAATACTATAATACTATATACTGCAACCAGACTAAAACATTCGCTCTTACCGTGTATTCGCAGGCTTTTCTTAAGGGTGAAACGCAGATAATGGCAGATGAGGCATTCCAGAATGCAGTTCAGAGCTATCATGATGTATTTCTCAAATCGGAAAGAGTTCTAAAAATGGTTCAATCTGGTGCTTGTTCACAGCACGATTTTCGCGAAGTTTTTCGTAATAATATTGAAAAACGTGTTAGGTAATTGAACGTTAGTTCTATGCAAATATATATTTTATTAAAACTATACACTTTTACTGTAGATCTTTACCGGAAATTGATGGGCTTAGCAAGGAGACTGTATTGACCTCGTGGATGGCTAAATTCGATATAATACTTAAAGGTAGCGGCGAAGAAGATACAAAGCGACCATCGCGCATGCAGCAGTCATTGAACAGCGAGCTTATTCTATCTAAGGAACAGCTCTATGATATGTTCCAGCAAATCTTGTCGGTGAAAAAGTTTGAACATCAAATTCTTTTTAATGCACTCATGGTATGTGATATTTCTTTTACAATTTCATAATGTTATTATTTAATATAATAACACTGTGAAACAATACAAATATTGCAACTTTAATTTTCAAGTTATTTTTAAGCTTATTTATCTTGTGAAACTTATTTGTCATTTGTTCATGCTGTGAAATATCTCTTAAGTTATTCGATACATACAATTTTTGGAGATATAAATGTATCATGTACAATGTTTGGAGTAGCCACCATACTGCCCAGACCTTATTATAATAGAAAATGTATAGGGATGGTTGCCTATGAAGGTGTACACGAGTGTGGTAGACAATATTCCACTAAAGAAGAATTGATCAACGGAATAAAACTCGCATAGTCAATGATTTCCTTGTTCCTTTCCAATTGATTGTGTTAAGTCCTTGTTAACAAAAAAGGGACGATATATTATTAATTAGCTTCTAAAATATTTAAATTATTATGTAAAATTGTTGTTGAGTTTAACATTTTTGGAAATTAACTGAACATACTCATATTATCGTAGGGGGCGCGAGGATCCCATTTTGATTAACTCATTTATGAATTGTTTTTCTTTATTATTTATATAAAAATCAAAATCAAAGGATTTTGGGGGATAATATCTAAAATGATCACGGGGACATAGGAAGAATGTATAGAATCAGATAGTCAAGACTTAAAAATTTACATTTTTAGATACTCCTGAAGTTTAAATATTTGCTTCATGTGCAATAACCGGCAAACTTCGCTGAACACCCTTGAGATATTTTTGATCACGTTCACAAAACGGGTCGATCGAGCCATTCCCGTCTATTGGCTTTTTGGATGAACGCGCTGAACTAGAGCTGAAATATTTGGTATAAATGTCCCTTTATACCATACGCAGATAAGTTTATTTCGAATTGTCTACGCCACGCCCATCTCCCACGCAAATCAGTAATATATAATTCTTAAATACATAAGTATATGTATTTAGATGAATACGATGTTTCCTTATAGAGTTGATTAAAGTTTAAAGTAACATTAAGTTAACAAAAGTTTGTCGTCGTTTCGTCTAAAAAGATTCAATTAATAAAGAGACTTTAAAAAGTGCTAGAAATAGATTAAAACAGGAAAATATAGTGTAGTTAGCTAGTATAGCTCGTAGATTGTCTGTGCTTCTGCTATTAAATCTTTCGCTCGGAGTAATAATAACAATAATTTGCTAGCTCTAGACATGATATAGATATAGACATGACTATATCATCTCAACTTTCAATGCTGATTCAGAAAATATATAGTTTGTGAGGTCTGCCACGCCTCCTTCTGTCTGTTACATACAATTTTGGGTTAGCATAAAGTTATAATACCCTTCTATCCTATAGGTAGCGGGTATACAAATTTTGGAATAATCTGGGGGATATTTAATGCGAATCTCGTAGACAGATATTCGCAATTACGTCTGGGTTTCGACTTTACCTCAAATATATACATATATATATCCATGTAAGATTTAAGATGTATTTTAAATCATATAAGTTTTATATCAATAGTTTTAAGAATAAGATAATTATATTTACATAGGTATTGGTGTTTGATTAAATAATGTTACAACTTAATATTTGTGCTGCTGTGTGCGGCTTCAACTTTCAACTTTATTCACAACTTTTTGCACTACTTGACGACTTCGTGTCTTGTTTAGAAAAGGCTGTCCACTCAATCGGTACCGACAGGGTTGCCAGATTACATACATATATCTTAGAAACCTTTAAATGTATATATATGCTTTGTAATCTATATAAAATTAACCTATTTGAAATATTTAAGCTTGATTCCGCGGATGAACAGGCAGCTGCGATTCGAAGGGAATTGGATGGCCGCATGCAGCGTGTTGGCGAAATGGAAAAGAATCGAAAACTAATGCCAAAGTTTGTGCTTAAGGAAATGGAATCGCTCTACATCGAAGAGTTAAAGTCGTCTATAAATCTACTAATGGCGAATCTGGAATCTCTTCCGGTATCGAAAGGAAATATTGACAGTAAATATGGACTGCAGAAACTAAAACGTTATAATCACAGGTAAATGTAAATAGTTCTATATTGAATATAAATTATTTAATAACGTATTGTTTTTTTTCAGCACACCATCATTTCTGTAAGTTAACACTATATACCTCTAATATATGTATTGTGAATTCAATAAGTCATATTAATAATTGTTTTATATAAATAGAAAAAATGATACTACGTTCGCATGGATCTCTTTCGAAGCTAGAGGGCGACTCTGAGGAAGGAACTACACAATTAACGAAATTAGATGTTGTTTTAACATTCCAATTAGAAGTTATTGTTATGGAGGTGAAAGGTCTTAAATCTTTGGCACCAAATCGCATCGTCTATTGCACTATGGAGGTGGAAAATGGTGAAAAACTGCAAACCGATCAAGCTGAGGCCTCGAAGCCGATGTGAGAATTTAAGCATAATTTTTTTTCATTGATTTCAATTTACTTAATATACCAAAAAAAATGGTTAGCGATTACATGTTTGAGGCGCCAAAAAATATATTATCACCGTTTTTGCTGTCTTCGATAATTTATAGATATATATAAGTATATATATATAGTATAGTATATATATAGTATATAAATATATAGTAGACAAAGCAAACAATACAAATTTAGATGACAACAACAATATGTACCCCTAAAACCAACAACCTGTTTGCATATTCTACATACACTGACGAGCAAAACTGTGACACAAGTTGCATATGCTCATTTTACTCCTATTTTATGCATTTTATATAGTCATGTCCGTCTGTTTGTATGCCGTCCGTAAGAAAAGACCTCCCGTAGATCTCAGGGACCATAATAGCTAGAGCTACCAAGTTTGGTATCTTCTGGCATCTTAAGTGGCCATTACAATCCATCATCGCCCCTGCTTCTTGCGCACCTCCTCCAATTGTTAACACCACGCGCAGCCAGGTTCTCGTCCACTTGGTGCATCCATCAGGAGCCGCAGTCGTCACCTTGGTCGCCCAACATCGACTCTCGTCTCAAACACCTTCTTCCCTGGAGCTTCTTCGTCCATACGTACGACATGTCCGAACCAGCGCATACGTTGTATTGTAATGCGCCGGACTACGTCAATGTCGTCGTAAAGCTTGTAAAGTTCGTGGTTCATTCGATTGCGAAAGTCGTCACCGGTACGATCAAGACCAAATATCTTGCGTAGTAATCTCTCGAACACTCCAAGGGCTGCTGCCTCCGTGTGAAACAGTACACATGCTTCTGCGCCGTAGGATGATCGTCTATCTCTGCTACACATCTCTCTGCCTTCTGAGCCCATAGTAGCACTCAACGGTTGGCAGATGTGATTCTCCGCTTGATCTCCATGCTCCAAGGTATATGAAATCCTTGACAACATCGAAAGTATAGCGGCCTGCAGCTACTTGGGATTCTAGTCGCTGAGATACCCTGCAACTGTAGAGCATATACGAGGTGTGTTCAAAAAGTATCGCGAGTTTTGAATTTTCGCGGGTTACGTATAATTTAATTTCGATTTTTTTTGTTTTGTTATGTTATGTTGATGAAATCTCACAACCAAACAAAAAAATGCTATACACTTGAAACTTGGTACAGATGTTCGGGAAGAGTGTACCAACAAAACAAAAAAAAAATCAAAATTCGATTATACGTAACCCGAGAAAATTCAAAATTCGCTATACTTTTTGAACACACCCCGTACATTATTTTAGTGAGAATACGCAACTCGTGTTATAGTTTTGCTTGTCAGTATAATTAATCTGAATATAAGGTTATGAGTGATTGAGCATTAAATAAAAGGATAAGAGAAACGTGAAAGACAAAAAGCCGTTGTTAAACAATTGTTATTTATATAATTCCTTGTTTGATTAATATAGATATAACGTCCTTATAGGTGGGATACACAGGGCGATTTTACAACAACACATCCGTTGCCAGTAGTTAAAGTAAAACTGTATACGGAAAATCCGGGCATGTTGGCATTGGAAGATAAGGAATTAGGCAAAGTGACTATAAAGCCGACGCCATTATCATCTAAAGTAAGTAGTATATATATTATTTAAATCTATTTAAATAAAACATTGTTACATTCAGTCACCAGAATGGCATCGCATGGTCGTTTCAAAAAATCATCCGGATCAAGATGTGCGCATCAAGATTGCCTGCCGCCTCGATAAACCATTAAATATGAAACATTGCGGGTAAGCAACAACAATTCTTTAAAGTTATAAGATATGCACAGAATTATTAATTTATCTATCTATCGGATTTACGTCGAAACAATCCTTGATCGGGGTTGCCAGTATATACTTTGAATCAGCATCACCTGTAGAGTCGAAGTAGCACCATCTGTCTGTGCGTCTTTTGCAGCGCAAACAACCAGACCCCACAAATTCTATATATATTCTTAATAAGCTTCAACAACCGAGGCGATATAACCATTTCAGTCTGGCTGTCTGTCTGTCCTTCCAAACCATGACTGAGGTAGCCTTTCTTTATTTTTTATTAAATTTTAAAATTTTTATTAGATCGGAAAGTTTTCAATTATAGTTATCAGATTATGAGTGAGGTGAATTTTAGAAATAAATATAAATAAAATGATTAGGTTTAGAAGTTTGATAGACATGTGTATACATCTAACTTTTATTACATATGTGACATTCACTAGTCTTTAGCATATAATCCCCTCAAGTTATATCTTTAAATATGATAACTGGATTCTATAATATATGAATTAGGTAGGAACAAAATAATGCCTTGACCTGTAATTGTATGCTTCAGCAATCGCATTAAGCATTAATTGATTTTAATTAATCTTACTGTATACTTTAGTCACCTCTTCGCAATTGGAAAATCTGTGTGGAAAAAGTGGAAACGTCGGTATTATGTTTTAGTTCAGGTCTCCCAATACACATTTGCCATGTGTAGCTACAAAGAGAAGAAATCGGAACCCTCGGAAATGATGCAACTAGATGGTTACACAGTGGACTATATTGAAGCCGCTAGTGGTATATTATAGTTACTTAGAGTATAACTTTAATATACTTACAAGTAATATATATTTGATTTCCAGCTAATCTTATGTTCGGAATTGATTTAAATGGCGGTCGTTTCTTCTTTAACGCTGTGCGTGAAGGTGACAGCATTGCATTCGCCTGTGATGATGAAAATGAATGTAGTCTCTGGGTGATGGCGATGTATAGAGCAACTGGACAATCACATAAGCCAACGCCACCCATTACACAGGACAAGAACTCAGCTATGTCCAAAATACAGGGTGGTAAGGCGTGGCACATTTATTTACTTCTATTCTACATTTGTGTATTCTCAATTTAATTGATTATTTTGTATTATGTATAGACGCGGATAAGGCGCGCAAGCATGGAATGGAAGATTATATAAGTGCGGATCCGTGTACTTACGATCATGCAACATTATTCAAGACCTTACAAAATCTTACACTTGAGTATCGTTTGAATGATCCGTACGCATCGCTGGTGAGTTATTTGTAGTAGTTGCTAGAGTTGTTTGTAATATATATTTATTTTTATATATATTTTTACAGGGCTGGTTTAGTCCCGGTCAAGTATTTGTCTTAGATGAATATTGTGCTCGTTATGGTGTGCGTGGTTGTTATAGACATTTGTGTTATCTATCGGATCTCTTGGATCGTGCAGAGAACCAGCATATGATCGATCCCACATTGATTCATTACTCGTTTGCCTTTTGCGCTAGTCACGTGCATGGAAATCGGTAATGTGCAATCGTATAATTATAGGAAATAAATTATTAATTTAGTTCTCTTTTCTCTTTTAGGCCCGATGGCGTGGGCAGTATTACACACGAAGAAAAAGAAAAGTTTTCCGAAATTAAAGAACGTCTTCGTCAACTGCTTGAGTTTCAAATAACAAATTTTCGATATTGTTTTCCATTCGGTCGCCCTGAAGGGGCCCTCAAGGCCACACTTTCGTTATTGGAACGGGTACTAATGAAAGATATTGTGACGCCAGTGCCGCCAGAGGAAGTGCGACAAATGATCAAAAAAAAGTTTAGAAACTGCAGCTCTTGTCAACTATACGCGACTCTCGGCTGAAGCCAAAATTGAAGGTATTTTTTACTAAGGAGAATGTTGTCTTGAATAACTGTTGTTATTGTCGGATTGAAATTGGAGGGTAACTAAAAAGTTTGATAGTCATATGTCTTATCAAATGTCATGAAATAATACAAAATAAACTAGATATGCATTTAGGAATAAAGGGAGCTTTTCTGGCTAATTTGGTGACTCTTGCTCTTATATGTGCTGACCGACAGAGAGCCTCGTTTGGTTTTTTTATCCAGGGCCCGAAAATAATGATTATTTGTTTTTTAAACAAGCCCAAAAGCTACAGTATTGAAATATTAAATAAACTTGATCTGCGCGCAGAATTTAGACATTCTTTTTGGTAGTCCTAGCTCTTATAGTCTCCGATCTAGATTTTCATATGGACAGAAGTAAAAGGGTGTAGCAACTTTGTGCAAATGTATGTACATATGTCACAGGCAGAAGGAGGTGTGGCAGTATAAGTATTCTTGTTTAAGATGACTAGCTGACACGATTGAGTAAAAAGTAAATCAAGATCAAGATTATTTCAAATGTCTGACAAAGATACAACTTTCTTGCTTCGACATATACTTAGATGACTATCATAACTACCAGTCTTGCAAATTTCAATCCGACAGAACAATAAATTCGATTTATACCAGGCACCTTATTATTATTATTATTATTTGAAAAGGGGAGTCTCCCAGCAGAGAAGGGGCGAGGCACTGCGACCAGAATGAAATTTTGTACCTATAATGCTCTCCCTATCTTGAAAAAAGCGGTTCCGCTTCCCTGATGAAGCATAACAGGTCGCAGAACGGATAATGTGCTCGGGAACTGCGATTTCCACGTGCAGATGTTTCCTCCTAATCCATACCAAGGCTAGACAATCACACAGGATGTGTTTGGTAGTTTCGTCGTCCTCTCTACATAGCCTGCATTCTGCATCTGAGGACAGACGCATTTTTGTGAGGTGATAATTCACCAAATGGTGGCCACTAAGGTAACCAACAAGGAGATAGAGGTCTCTCCTAGAGAGTAAGTTTGTTTTTCGCTTAACCGAGGGATTCGTAAGCTCTCTAGCCTGCCTCATCCCTGGTTGGAAGAACCAGTAGCGTTCGGTCAACCTATCCGCCCATGCTTTCACAAGGGATGAAATAGTTGACCACCCCACGCCACAGATGGGTTCGGGTCCATGCAGAGGGGCTGATGACCCCGCCCGCGGTAGTTCATCCGCTAGCTCGTTGCCCTGCAAACCAGAGTGTCCAAGTACCCATAGGAGGGTATCTTTGTTTCTATTGGAGAGGCAGGTTCAACAGTCAGCCACCATACGCGAACCTACTCTTTTTAAGGAGAGGGCTAGTATGGCGGCTTGGCTATCCGAGAAGATGTAAATATTTCCTCCTCTGATCCCCTTCTCAAGGATAAGACTACAACAGAACTCGATGGCATGAACCTCGGATTGAAAGACTGTGGGCCATTTGCCCATAACAATCGAGGTTTTGGAGTTGGGACCATGTATCCCAGCTCCAACCCCAGATCAGTCCTTGACTCGTCGGTATACCAGTGTATGCCATGAGGGCCACTGATGGGGTTGCCAGCATCCCAGTCCCTCCGGTGCGGGATGAGAGTTTTGAACTTTGCACCAAAAGAAGAGTTCCTTGGTCATAGAATCTGATCTAGAGCAGATCTCTAAGCCAGGAATGTCTTTGATAAGTCTAGCATGCCCTGATTCGGTAGCTAGAAGCCCAGATTGGAGTTTGATTCTAAGAAGGCTCATAGCGGCTACTTCTTGTACTTGAATGTGCAGCGGTGTCAAATTCAAAATTGACTCCCTTGCTGCTGTGGGACAGGTGCGAAGTGCACCCGTTAAAGAAAGGCAAAGCAGCCTATGCAGTTTAGTGCATTTGTTGATGGTAGTGACCTGCGTAACCTTAGGCCAACACACAAATCCGAATCCAATGTCAAAACCAGCCAATCACGTCTGAATTTTAAAAACTTCCAAAATTGTGTAGTTTTTTTTAATTTTAGGGTGTATTCAAATTTAATATACAAAAAAGTTTTCCATTTGGTATATTTTTTTTGAGCATTATTTTATCAGTATTCGGAATAGGTTCATATGAATAAAGATTTTTTGCATCAAATCTGTATTTTAACTTAAAAAAACAAATTATAATACGTGCTTCTACATATGTGCACAAATGCAGTAAAAAATTATCAAAAAAATTTAAATACATATAACTGCATATGCCGCTTACCCAGATCATGAAACTTTTTTTTTGTGGGACTGTGTATTTAACCTCGTTGGAAAGTCCCACGAGAGAGCGCTAATGTGCAATTAACCTATGTCAACGGAATAGCGCTTAGTGAAGGGAACGATACTCCCTTTTGTGGATTGATGCTAAAACTACTAATGACCAGAGTAAGGAGGATAGGACCCCTCCCTGGGGACAACCCTTGACCGCACTAATGAAAGCAGTCGTGGAGTCCAAGGTAGAGGAAATAGTCCGGTGTTCGAAAATAGCATCAATCCATCGAATTAGAGGACGGGCGATATTTCTGCGCTCCAGCGCAGCAGAAATAGCCCCGTAGCCGGTATTGTCGAAAGCACCCTCTATATCAAGAAAGGAGCACAGAGCAATGTTCTTGGATGCGAGGGCTCTTTCGATATTGCCAACCAGCTTGTGAAGAGCAACCTCCGTCGATCTTCCGGCAATATACGCAAATTGCGTGGGGTGCAGAGGATAAGTTTTTTGCAGAGAACACCTACGAGCCTTTCCGCCGTCTTTAGCACAAAGGAAGTAAGACTGATCGGCCGATATGACTTAGGCTGATCAGGGGGACGATTCCCTTGTTTGGGATGGAATACCACATTGACTCTTCTCCAAGAGATGGGTATGTAACCCCAAGTGAGACTAGCTCTAAGAAGGCCGACCAGCGGATCGAGAGTGTGATCCAGGCTGTTTTGTAAAAAGGGCTGAAAAAGATTTGATCGCCCCCTCGGCCTTTGAAGGGAGCGAAGGAATTTACAGCCTATTTGACCTTCTCAGGGTCGAAGATGGTCCCTGATAGATTGGACCCACGTGAGTCCGGTGACAAGGTGGCGTCATCGTGACTGGATAGATTTGGGTTCGTCACCGAACCTGGGAAGAGGACTTGTAGAAGAAATTCAAGTGCTTCCTTGCGATCTTGAGTGAAAGCACCATCTGCTCTTTTAAGAAGCCCTATCCCATTAGACGACCCTTTGGCCAATACTTTGTGGAGCCTCGCTACCTCAGGCAACGATTCGATGCTACCACAGTAGCTGTGCCACGTATCGCGTTTAACACGTCTAATGTTCTTGTTATAATTAGTGAGAGCGTCCCTATAGACGTCCCAATTGACACGGTTAGATCTGGCCTTGTTGAATAGGCTTCTAACCTTCCTTCTTTGAGCAGCCAGTTCCTCGTTCCACCATGGAACTTTACGGTTAACTTTTAAGGTCTTCCGAATAGAGCTGTCCTCGAAGAATGTGATTAGCACATCTTGAATCAGGTTGGCAACAAGTTCTATCTCACTGATAGAGTTAGAGTTGCTGATCAACGAGTGTGCTTTAAAAGCCACAGAGGCTTTGAAGAATTCCCAATTTGTCTCTTTGGGACAGAAGGAGTTCTCGCGGATATCGACTTGGCCAGGTTGGTCGAACCTAATGTGCTGATGGTCCGACAACGTGGCTTCGTCTGTGACCCACCAATTGACAATAGAGCTGCTGAAAGGGTAAGATCCAGAACCTCTTCCCTGATGGCGTTAATAAAGGTAGGCTTACACCTTATGTTAGCGACATCTAATTGACAGCACAATAGATACTCTAAAAGGGACTCACCACGTTTGTTGACGTCGCTGTTTCCCCCAGATCGTGTGATGCGCATTTGCATCACAGTCGATCACGAGTAGCTTGTTGTACCGGCGGCAGAAGTCCACTAGCTGCAGAAACTCTGTGGGGAGGACGTCATCCACGTCGTCCGTCCAGAGGCTATCACTACCTCCCTCAGCCGTGGCTTCCTCAATAGCCGTTGCCACCAGGTCACACTGTTAGTTACAACAATAGCAGTGCGAGGGGCACCACCCATACGGTCATATAATAACTTACATGATCCGCACGATAGTCCACGGATGTGGCCACCGATCACCCATGGCTCTTGGACGAGAGCCAGATTGATTTCATCTTTACAGACGACCCTGCCCATGGTGGCGGACGCTCCTCTGGCGTGGTGCAGGTTAGCCTGGAGAACCTTAATGGCGCTCAGCATCCTCTTTCAGCGCTTTGGTGACAAGGCCACCTGCCTTGCCCCCCCGGGAGTCGTTGCCCCGGATGCCCTACGGCAGTCTGGAGGAACTGCTCAGGGAGGTCGCCTGGCGACCCCGGTCGCCGGAGGTGCCCTTGCGGGTGGTTTCCGCACTGAGCTGGTGGTGGGCCTTGAAGGGACAAGGGGCGTCCGCTGTCAACCACTGGCCTCATTCGGCCCGTTGTGGGCTTGAGAGCAGTCACCACAATGACTGGGGGTTTGGGAATTGAGGTAATCAGCGCCACTGCGGCTGCGGCGCTGGTAGACGCCACCGGAGCGGCAGCCACTGCTGTCATGCCGGTGGAGGCCACCGTTGCCACTGCTGGAGGAACGCTGATAGGAGGGGGAAGGGGTGGAGATGGGGAAGGGAACAGGGCAGGAGTGGGGGAGACCCTGACGGCGGAGCTCTTCAGGATAAGTTTTATCCTGGCAAAGCGGTATTTAACGCTACCCTTAAGATCCGTCAGGGTCTTGTACGACTTCTCGTCGACCATCATCGCGAGGTGGGTCATTTTGCGTTAAGGCTGTGTTGAACCACCCGCCACTGCTTCGTTTGGAGAGCAAAGTACTCCAGAATGGTGGCGGGTGGGAGATCAGCGCTGTTGGGGAAGTAGGCTCTAATGAGGTGAGCTCTTGGGAACTCGGGTTACTCCAACATTTTGATATCAAGGCAGCTGATGGACCTGATATGTCCAACAGCTCCCCTGTCCCACTCAGCGGTGATGCTACCCTCACACACAAGGAGCAGCCATTCATTTCGAGGTATACAGGCCTCGAAACCTGGACCGGCCACCGATGTGGAGGGCAGCGACATTGCTTAGAGGATCCTTTCTTTTACCGTAGCCAACTGCTCCGGTGAAAGGGGTTTAGTGGGATCAGCCGAAGTGAAGCCCAGTTTCACCATGCTTGCCAATTGGCTGAAAAGTGGCTTTGTGGATTCCACGTGAGTTTTTTTGGGCTTCTTTGAGAACCCTAGGGGTTCGGGGAAGGTGTCATCAGCACGCGTCCGCTTAGCCTTGGTTTCCGCGGGGGCGCAGTGGCGATAGCAAGAGCCTCTGCTCTGCTTGAACCCATTGCGAGTGCAGCTTTGAAGAGCTTCTTCTCGCGGGGCTTCATCTTTACGAAAGCGTTTCCCGAGTCCAGTCGCAGCGTCTGGATTTGGGAGCCTGCTTCCGTGAGGCCTGACCTCCGAGAGGCCACGGAAACGTCGTCAGCAAAGCTGATTATGTCACAGTCAGCTTCTGCGTCAGAGGACATCACCTCGACGGTCTGCTGCATGCCTGTACAGTTGGTGGACGAAAAAGCAGCACTAGCGAACTTAGTGTCCAAGGGAGTTCGTGGCCTGTCCGAGTGCCCTGGAATACTGGAGTTGAGACCCGTAATATTGGGGGTGGAAGCCAGCAGTCCAATGTCTGCAGTGCTGGTGTTGGGGTCGGCCGTGAAAGCTTCGCCCTGGGTTGATGCCATAAAAAGTCGCATCAGACTTTTCTAATTTGTTTAAATGATCCATAAATTCTGATCCCACGAGTAGGCGGGAAGGGAAGGTCGCCCACGGCATAGCCCGCGTGCCGTGGGAAGTCTGAATAAAACTAGAGGGCGACAGGTATCCAGAGTCCACATACTAGAGACCGGGCTACCCCTCGGCCATGCATCCATTAGCGTATGCTGTTCCGCCTTGAATTTGGGTGATTTATAGATTCACGATCTTCGCCTGACTACAATTAGTCAGCACCCCTAGCAGAGACATGACCGTACTAGGGGCCTGCTTCCAGCCGCCCTCACGTGGAGAGTATAGCCGCACTTCCGTCAGTAGGAGTAAGGACGGAACGTACCTCAGCCAAAACTGTGGTTACATTTATTTCCCCGTACTGTCTCTGACGGCTGACGGCCCCACACACACAGGGCACCTTAAGCCAATGTCTTTGACATTGTTAATGTATTTCTTACGGTTATTCAAAGAAGTTTAAGGGTAACAACATTCTGCGCTCTTCTAGTTTAATATTGATTCTTAATTGCTTTACATTCGCAGAAGATTTGCGCGGCGAAATAATTGTGTCACCTTCGAAGAAACTGGAGGACCTTATTCATTTATCTGAGCTGTGTGTCGACTTGCTGCAACAGAACGAAGAACATTATGGCGAAGTAAGTTTTTATATTTCAGTATTGCAGGTACCAAGCAGCATAACACAATTCTACATACAAAACAAATACAAACAATATATATTTATTTAATGTAAGTACTATTTTGCATTCTTATGTGTGCGTATTTTAGAGTTATGTGTGTCCTATCGCATCAAGCCTGTCGCTGCTTCTAGTCTTTTTTCCAATTTAGATTTTGGGGATGTAAGATACATATGTCTGAGGACAACGAATGAAATATATATGTATATATAAATACATATATTAATATATATACTCTATATACATATCTACCCACTTGGATCAGTCGCAGCACTCCTTATACTTTTTAAACTATTAACATATTTTAATATACATGTGTAACTTTTGTACTTATATATTTATTTATGTAATTCATATTCTACAAACTAACCTAACTTACTCTTGTCCTTTGTTCAATTATTGTGTCTCTACTGTCCTCACTTTGAACAGAATCGTTTTTAAATATATAATATATATGTATATATAATATATATATATATATATATATATATATATATATATATATACATATATATATATTATTATCTTACTATATTTGGTAAACTGAAACTATACAGCTCCTCTTTAAAAATGTGTATGTATGTACATACGTCTACAGTATAGATCAGGAATGTCTTTATTATTTTTTGATTTATATTGTCGATTTATTTCAAAAGTTAACGAATTTAATTGTAAAATGCGTATTCAATATTTTTTTTTTCAAGGGAAACAATCAGTTCGTAAATGCAATGGATGGTGTTTGATGCTTAAGATTTATTTTGATTAAATGTATAAGCACTAAGCAATGAACACATAGAGACGTCAAACAGCCCTGGCACAGTTTGAGAGTGATTTTGCGGTCCCAGTACCCCAGAGAAGAAGAAGAACAGAAGCAGACGTCAGCTGTTCGGGCTGAACGCCCGACCGGGGTACTGCACAGTGCATAGCATCAAAACTGCTTCAGTCGCACAACGATAGCGGAACGATAAGCATGCGCGTACTTCTTTGCGCTATGCGATCGTTTCAATGTGTGTGTTTATGTATGCACATGCTGGCGTGTGAATGTATGTGTGAATAGTGAAGTTTGGCAACTCATTATTGCATGGCCTGCGAGAAGTCAATTTTGTCTTTCAGCATCGAGACCAAGCAGCCTAGAGAGACTTCGCATGTGTGTGTGTATGTGCATGTTGGCAAGGGAGTGCTTTGTTGTTGCCGAAGCAGTGGTAGGCACGCGCCCATTAATTGTTTTGTTTTGATTGCTTGTTTGTCCTTTGTTTTGATTCATGTCGCGCATCTTCTAGCGTATTTGTTAATTATTTGCTGATTACCTTATTTCATATTAAATATTTTTTTATTGTTTTATTACTAGCAGAAAATTTACAATATACTAATTTTAATATCTATTATTTTTATTATTACTCCCCTTGAACATATAGAGAAACAAAATAAATCATTAAAATCAAATGAAATGCATTTTTATTTATTTCAGTAATTTTGTATTTATATAATGATACAAAAGCTAATTTTGAAACCTGTTAGCAGGTTTCAATTTACAACTTGTCTTATCAAATTATTTGTTTTGGTTTTGGGGTAGGTTTCGCTGCTGATATGCGTTTATGTATATTATATATATTAGCTTTTGTATCATTATATAAATACAAAATTACTGAAATAAATAAAAATGCATTTCATTTGATTTTAATGATTTATTTTGTTTCTCTATATGTTCAAGGGGAGTAATAATAAAAATAATAGATATTAAAATTAGTATATTGTAAATTTTCTGCTAGTAATAAAACAATAAAAAAATATTTAATATGAAATAAGGTAATCAGCAAATAATTAACAAATACGCTAGAAGATGCGCGACATGAATCAAAACAAAGGACAAACAAGCAATCAAAACAAAACAATTAATGGGCGCGTGCCTACCACTGCTTCGGCAACAACAAAGCACTCCCTTGCCAACATGCACATACACACACACATGCGAAGTCTCGAAGTCTCTCTAGGCTGCTTGGTCTCGATGCTGAAAGACAAAATTGACTTCTCGCAGGCCATGCATAATGAGTTGCCAAACTTCACTATTCACACATACATTCACACGCCAGCATGTGCATACATAAACCCACACATTGAAACGATCGCATAGCGCAAAGAAGTACACGCATGCTTATCGTTCCGCTATCGTTGTGCGACTGAAGCAGTTTTGATGCTATGCACTGTGCAGTACCCCGGTCGGGCGTTCAGCCCGAACAGCTGACGTCTGCTTCTGTTCTTCTTCTCTGGGGTACTGGGACCGCAAAATCACTCTCAAACTGCGCCAGGGCTGTTTGACGTCTCTATGTGTTCATTGCTTAGTGGTATAAGGTTTGAAAAATTATGGAGCGGCCATCTTGTGTGCTTGACAGTTAGCGATCGAAAGAGAAAGATTTAACGATGACTGAAAGGATATCGATAAACTAAACAGATTAATATAACTAAGCATCGAACATATAGAGTACTCAAACAGCGGAAAGTACTTGCCGTCTCTAGACTCTCGACGCCGAAACACAAAATTGACTTCAGGCTGCCAGCGTGCTGGCCGATGCATTTGCCTGTTGTCAAACTTCACAAGCAACTCATACATTCATATGTGAGCTTGTGCATAGTGCTATCTATGCATACATACATACATACATACATTGAAACGATGGCTAGCGCAAAGAAATATGCACATGCTTATTGTTTCGTGGTCGTTGTGCGACTGAGTTGATGCCGCTGTTCGCTGGTTCTGGATTCCTCACCAAAGAGACCCGATCGCTCACTCGTGAAACACTTCGGGCCCTGGGGTCATAATAAACCGAACACCATTGGGCAAGTACTTTTCGCTGTTTGAGTACTCTATATGTTCGATGCTTAGTGTTAATATCTATTGAAAGTGAATATTTAAATAAGTGTGATTGGCAAATTGAGAGGGGGTTGCCAGATCTCGAATAGCTTATCTATGATATTTAGCCTATTTTGTGTGGAGCAGAAAAGAAAAAAAAGTATTAGTGATTCATAAATATATACAGATTCCATAAAACATTATGTGAATATTTGTATTATACTCGATTTACCTATATATATATAGCTGCGCAAACATGACAAAAAGGATAAAGTCAGAGCAATACAGGAAAGCGGGGAGACCATAGGAGACAATGGTTCCCAATCGGCAACAACTTCAACTAACGTTGGCCAGGGAGCCACCGGCATGGAGCAAGCTGTAACGGATCCAATGACATCCACTGACGGTGGTGCTTTGGCTACCAGCAGCGGGGGCCCCCACCGTTTCGATACTGTATGCCCACACACGCGGTATACACGTCGCCAGTACCAACGGCATGTACTTGACTTAAACTACTTCAACGCAAGCTTTAGTTTTTTTCCAACTCGTAGCGCAAGCTAAAGATATTAACCAATTTCTTATTCAAATACATATAGTACTAATACATACATATATGCATTAAACGACCCTCGCATACACATACACACACATTAACTTACACAAATTATTAAGCTAATTCTTCGTTATCACTTATAATGTAAATTACTTTTAAAGACAAAGCGCAGATTATTCAGAAAATAATATCAAATAAGATATGATAAATTCAAACGAAAAGTAAAGGAACTGATCAAAATACTTGATTTAATTGACAATCGAAAAAACGTTTATCTAGTATATTTATTTATTGAATTTGTGACAATCGAAAAAACGTTTATCTAGCATATTTATTTATCGCGTTTGTGACAATCGAAAACTAGTATATTTATTTATCTATCGTGTTTGCCCCCAAAATAGGCCTTCCAAATTTCTATTTAATAATTTTATAATTATTTATATATATTATTTATTTTTCTCAAACACGCATGAAATTTAAACTGAGTGCCAAAAAAGGCAGGGCATGAGCATGCCCCAGAAGTCTATCTCAATACGTGTTTAGTATAATGTATACAGTTTCATGTATGTACATATTGAATTGCATTCATTATTTTCCAACTCTTACTAATGAATCTATCCTTTCTGTGTGTCTTAGTTTACAGTTTTTCATCCCAGTCGTTCTTTAAATGTTATTTTAAAGCTTGTAAATCTACAAAAAACAGAAACAAACTGATAGGCAGAACTTCTTATAAGGCATAGTCATCTAAATTGAGAGTTTTCGTGTAGACATATATATTGTTTTCAAAATAACGAAAGATATTAATACCAATACATTTGCCATGTGTACCATTTGCATTTCATTAAATTGGGCAATACTTTTCATATGTATAACAAGTCGAAAGTGACGTTTCACCTCAAAAGTAACGAAAAATCTTCTAAGAAAAAGCAAAAAGTCTTAGATACATACATAGCAACCCCGTCGAAAATGGTTGGTAAGGTTTGAATTGGTTTCTGAATTGAATAATATTGTATGTATTTATTAATTGAAAGCTACGATAAGTCCAATCTCTGGATCTTCACTTCTAACTAATTATTCCTATGAAAGCTATAGAATATAGTTGTCCGACTGGAATGAAATACGTCCACTATTCACCAAGTTTGATATATAATTACAGATTTAATTCTAATACTAATTTTTTGTTGCGTGACATGTCCGACTGGAATGAAATAAGTCCACTGCTCACCAAATTTGATATATAATTACATATTTAATTCCAATACTAATTTTTTGTTGCGTGGCATGAGTTTACCACTGAATATAAGTATTTCTACTTTGTGATGAAGGGAGGTAATCAAATATAAAATAACAAAGTAGGGATTCTAAAACTGAAAACCTTTTTTTTGTGCTTGTGTTACTGCAATACATTGCTTTAAATTAAATGCATCTATATTTAATTAAATAAGAGAAATATAGCAGATATACAATGTAGTTAGTATTCACATTGAAAATTGCATCAATGCAACGTTTCAATCCCAAAAAAACACACGTATTCCTTTTCAGAATATCATTTAGTAACCAAAATGATCATTCAAATCTAAGAAAAACTAATCCTACAGTCTAAATATTTTTATACCCTTCGACCATTGAAAATGGTCAAAAAGGGTATACTAACTTTGTGCAAAAATGAAAATGTATGTAACAGGCAAAAGGAGGCGTCGGAGACCCCATAAAGTATATATATTCTTGCTCAGGATCACAAGCCGAGTCGATTGAGCCATGTCTGTCTGTCTGACAATAAACACAAAAGTTATTTAAGAAAGTATGAGCATAAAACCAAGTGCGTCAGCTAACAAGGGAGGCGGGCGAGTGCGTAGCACGAGCGCCATCTGTCGGGATTAATTTCAAAGCATGTGCATATGCATATGTGTATGAATTTAAGAAATTAAACTACACGGGAACATACTAGGTCGAAGGGTATCCCACTGTCGCGTGTTGCGCGACTGTTGCTTTTCTTACTGGTTGCAATCAGTTTTATTCCCAAATTCCAATTGATTAATTAAATGCTTTACCTCATATAGATAACTGTACGAGTATGTATAAAACAGATACAATTTTTATACCCTTCGACCATTGAAAATGGTCAAAAAAGGGTATACTAACTTTGTGCAAATGTATGTAACAGGCAGAAGGAGGCGTGGGAGACCCTATAAAGTATATATATTCTTGCTCAGGATCACAAGCCGAGTCGATTGAGCCATGTCTGTCTGTCTGTCTGTCTGTCCGTCTGTCCGTCTGTGTGAACGCACAGATCTCAGCTATTATAAAAGCTAGAGTTACCACATTTGGCAGGAAGACTCTTGTGTACTTCAAGCAGATCAAGTTTATTTCAAATGTCAGGTGCCACGCCCACCGCCCCCACAAATCAATAATTTAATTTTTGAACTCAATTTGTAAGCGCTGTATAAAAGATACAACTTTCTGACTTCAACATATACTAAGCTACTACTAATATCTACGTAGTCTCCAAATTACAATCCGATCGGACAATAATCACAGAAGTTATTTAAGAAAGTATGAGCATAAAACCAAGTGCTTCTGTCAGCTAACAAGGGAGGCGGGCGAGCGCCATCTGTCGGGATTAATTTCAAAGCATATGCATATGCATATGTGTATGAATTTAATAAACTAAACTACACGGGAACATAGGTCGAAGGGTATCCCACTGTCGCGTGCTGCGCGACTGTTGCTTTTCTTACTGGTTGTAAATAGTTTCTTATGATGATCAAAATATAAGAAATACGTATATTCTTTTATGTAGAGTTTTAACTATTCTATTGCTTATTATTTATTTTGCCAACGCGGCACATATTTATCTAATAACTGATCATATATCGGGAAACCTCATTCCAATTATTATTTTTAGCGGTTATTCTAGATAAGAGGGACTAAGCTCCATAACAGATAAAGTACTTACAGTAAAAATGTAACAAAGTTGTTCATAAACAATTTATTCTACGACTCATCAATCATAAATTCTCAGTGCGAAAGATTTTTATTGAAATACTAAAAGTACTATGTATGTTAATTTGGCAACAATCATATTCCGTAATTTGGCTTCACCGATCTGAATCAGTTCTTTATTTTTTTTCTTGTACTTACCTGCTTCCTTACGTTTACTTTCGAACGACACACAACGCCATCGCGCTTATGTTAAATAAACAATTATTAAACTGTCACTAAATCGCCTTCATCATTTTTTACTCCATCATTTCCCAATAATTTTTTACATATCGTTGTCTACTTAAACCCCAAACTTAAAATGTATTTATTTTATGAGTGTGTTAGTTCTTACATAATAATTTTAATATTATCCAATACCAAGGAACAATTTACAATAATTGTATGTATATTTGTACAATATTTAATTTTTTTTTTGAGTTATAAATAAACACAATAATAATTTTTATTGTAGTATATAAATATGAATACTATATAATTACAATTATATACTAGAATACATGGGCTGGCATTGATTTTAGTGCTGCATATTTGAGAAGTGTAGTACAACATTTATCATTGGTTACTGAAAGCAAATATGAAATATTAGGGCTGTAATAAATATATATATTATAATATTAAAATGTTCATATTTTAACGAATCAAATATTTATTTTTAACGTAATATTATTCTTTCCTGAATACTGAATATTTTCTGATATTATAATTATACATATATTAATATATTTCTCATATCAATCATTATTTTTATACCCTTCGACCATTGAAAATGGTCAAAAAAGGGTATACTAACTTTGTGCAAATGTATGTAACAGGCAGAAGGAGGCGTGGGAGACCCCATAAAGTATATATATTCTTGCTCAGGATCACAAGCCGAGTCGATTGAGCCATGTCTGTCTGTCTGTCTGTCTGTCCGTCTGTCTGTGTGAACGCACAGATCTCAGCTATTATAAAAGCTAGAGTTACCAAATTTGGCACGAAGACTCCTGTGTACTATAAGCAGATCAAGTTTATTTCAAATGTTAGGTGCCACGTCCACCGCCCCCACAAATCAATAATTTAATTTTTGAACTCAATTTTTAAGCGCTGTATAAAAGATAGATATACTAAGCTGAATGAAATATCTACGTAGTCTTCAATCCGATCGGACAATAATTACAGGAGTTATTCAAGAAAGTATGAGCATAAAACCAAGTGCTTCTGTCAGCTAACAAGGGAGACGGGCGAGCGCCATCTGTCGGGATTAATTTCAAAGCATGTGCATATGCATATGTGTATGAATTTAAGAAATTAAACTACACGGGAACATAGGTCGAAGGGTATCCCACTGTCGCGTTTTGCGCGACTGTTGCTCTCGTTATTTATGTTTTTGTTGAATTTAAACGAGCTTTGCTTTTTAATCTGATGATCTTAAAAATAACTTCACAACGTCAAAAATACATATATTCACAGTATAATACTCTACGCCCAATTTAAATAGCCTTTATCAAATCTATGTATATCGCTTATTCCTTTGTTTTTACTTTACAACATTGAAATGAATGAGTAAATCCAATAAATGGCAGCCAATTTAGCAATGAATGAATCATATGTGTTTTTTAATGCATTCATGCTGTAAGCTTTAACATATGGTATACATAAATCTATCTCTTATTGATTGACTGGATGAGAAAAATATCTATTGACTTTGTGGCACATGCCACACGCATCCTTCTGCCTGTTATAATCAATTTTACAAAGTTAATATGCCCTGTTTAAACCCGTTTCAATGGAAGGAGGGTATAGTTTGAGTTGATTAGCGTAGATTTGAGCTTGCACTAATATCTGAAATATTATTGAAGTAAAATGAGATTCGGAATTTGGGAAAATTCGCAAAAAACCCCCATTTTTGTATTTATAATTTTTGTCATAAAATTACAATGTCCATGATATTTTTTCTCTTTAGGCATTTGCTTGGTTTAGCGATCTGCTGGTTGAACATGCGGAAATCTTTTGGTCTCTTTTCGCAGTTGACATGGATCGGGTATTGTCAGAGCAGGCTCCTGATACCTGGGACTCTTTTCCCCTCTTCCAGATACTCAACGACTATCTTAGGTCCGATGGTATGTTTATCTACAATATATTATAATTGGAAATTATTATCATAATTTTAAATATTTGCAACTGCATTTATTTAGATAATTTGCGTAACGGACGCTTTCATCAACATCTACGTGATACTTTTGCCCCGTTAGTAGTGCGTTATGTGGATCTCATGGAATCCTCTATAGCCCAATCAATACACAAGGGTTTCGAGAAAGAGCGCTGGGAAAGCAAAGGGTAAGTCACACCTACTTTTCACTATTCGAAAATCCCATTCATACCACATCGAACCATATCGAATAACTTGCTTTGAATAATAATTATAATGCAACAAAAATAAAAATTGAGTAATCGGCAAACTTGAGAATCGATAGTTATATTGATATAATTAAAGCTTTGCCAACGCAACTGCGTTTCAAATACCAATTAAAGTCGATGACGATGATAAAAAAGATTGCGTTCTTATGTCAATAACTATTGGTAAACTTGAAATCTAGCAATCCGGCTAACTCTCTGTCTCTCGTCCATGTTTCGACATCTTATTTCACATAATTAGCAAACATTGCAAACTAAAAAATACAGATTTGCTATATTTATTTAAACAATATAATCATATGAAATATTTCTGTGAAACTTTAGGATTAACGCCGCATTGAATCCAGCCGCATTAAATAATGCTGCCCAGGCACTAAATACGGCTGCTCTCAACCCAGCGGCTTTGCTAAGCGGCAAGAAAGATCAAATCAATTTCTATATACCGAAGCTACCGAGGGGCATAGTTGCTGCTGACGAACAGAGGTTTTTAACAGATATGCACCTACTTTACTTTTATAGTAGTCAACAAAATATAACCAAATATTCGTTTTGCATTTTGTGTTTTTTGCCTAAAACATGCCTGCCATGCCTCGCCTCGCCCAAATAGCTCGTATAGTTTCTCAAGATTTAGCTGTCAATTGGGCGGATACATACATACATATCACAAACCAAAAACTAAAGTACAAATCTGAGAAATGACATTCTATTTCGAAATGAGTGCTAACGTGCCGCACCATTTTTATAGCTGATATACATACATAGGTTCAGAATCCTTATTCAGTATTTACAACTAACATTTAGTCATAGATTTATTGTAAATCGCAGACCAATTAATGGGAACTTGATAGAATTGCCACAATTTGCACAATATTCTTATATGTTTTAGACATTGGAACGAAACAAAATCGTCCTCTTTCCATTATTTTGATATATATATATATATTATATTAGTGATGATATTTCTGTATTTATCTGGGTTTAACAATGACAAATCTCATATCCTATAAACTGGGCAAACATCACCAGATTGTTCGTGTTTGTTTTGTAAAGTGTTCTTGTACAATATGTTAATTTGTATATAATTATTAGTAAAGCTTAAACAGTTTGCAACACTTATAAAAAATGGGAAATTGATGGTAGTTTTCTTTCTTTATAGACTTACTTTAGACTACCAATATTTTGTAAGATAAAGATGCTTTTCTTAAGTTTACTTTAGCACATATAGTTCTTAAACTAACTAGTAGTTATGGCTGTCATTAGGTGTTTAGTCAACTTCGACGTTCTTGAGAATTATTCCTTTCTTTCACACACTAAGCTTAAATACATTACCAGTAAAATACAAATAAATAATCACAGAGGATCTGAACCATATTATTGCTTTTGTGAACATTAAAAATTTGCGTTTGTGGTTGTCCGGATTTTTGCCTGTCCGCTACTGCTCATAGACCCACTTGAACAGACATTGTTATAAAAGTCATCTTCGATATTGCGGTTCACTGTTTAATGGTATTGCATATACATATAAATCACAGCTATAGTTTTGGGATGTGGAAATCATTGAAAACAAATTTAGTTGCATCACTTGCTTGAAACTCCGATACTTAGTGATTGATATTTACTGTATGTGTTTTTTGCGACTTTTTATTTTGTGACCACCCCCTTTTGCCGTCTATCTTAACCTAACCTAACATAACCGAACCCAACCTAATCTACCCGAACCGAACCTAACCTAACCTAACTTAACCTAACTTAACCTAACCTAACCTAACCTAAACTAAACTAAGCTAACTTTACCTTACGTAACCTAAACTAAATTAAATGAACCTTACCTAACCTAAACTAAACTAAACTAACCTAACCTAATATAACCTAACCTAACCTAACCTAACCTAACCTAACCTATTGTAACCTAACCTACCCTAACCTAACCTAACCTAACCTAACCTAACTTAACTTAACCTAACCTAACCTTAACTAACCTAACCTAACTTAACCTAACTTAACCTAACCTAACCTAACCGAGCCTAACCTAACGAAGCCTAACCGAACCGAGTCTAACCTAATGTAACGTAACCTTAATTTACCTAAGCGTACTTAGCTTAAGCTATCTTAACCCAACCTTACCTAACCTAATCTAACCCAATCTAACCTAAACTAGCGCCTTAATTTTATTAAATACACATCTTGTATCCACAGGTGTAAATATCTTTATTTGTTTATTCGCATTAGCAAAAACAATAATAATAAAACAAAAAATTATGAAGAAATATCAAACGCGATATGCTTAGTTGTTTACGTGCAGGACTTAGTTGGCACTATCATTAACATATTATTATTAAGTCAATCGATCAAACAATTATAATGGAGAACATAAGTAATGTGTTGACAAATTTTAGTTTGGAGCGTATTATGTTAATAAAGTTTGTAAAGTAATTTGATTAATGATTAATATTCATGACTTGCACTGAAAAATGATAATATTTTGTTACTGGTGTATACTCTTCTTCTTTCTTTCTTTCTGCATTGGTGTTGTGCTTAGAAACGGGTGTGCTACTTCTGAAGATCTCTTCTGGAAATTAGACGCTCTGCAATCGTTCATCAGGGATTTACACTGGCCAGATGCTGAGTTCCGGCAGCACTTGGAGCAACGCTTGAAGATGATGGCCGTGGATATGATTGAGCAGTGTATACAGAAAACAGACGCCTCGTTTCAGTCGTGGCTTAAGAAGAATGTTGCTTTCATATCGACCGACTATATAATACCCTCTGAAATGTGCGCCATGGTAAATGTGATATTAGATGCTAAAAATCAAAGCTTTAAATTAACTACTATAGATGGCATCGATTTGGTTAGTTTCAATTAATCAATTCTTTTAATTATTGATAAATTACTAATTAAAATTCATTACTTTAGTATAAATTTCATGCGAAAATCGATGATCAGATTGACAAAGCGAATGTAGCGATGACACAAGGATTGAGTGGAAAGCTTATGTCAGTGCTAGATTCGACTTTGTCGAAGTTGGCACGGTATGACGAGGGTAGCTTGATTGGCTCCATTCTCAGTTTTACAAACGTGTCGAGCTCAGGCAAGGACCTCGGTCAAGGTTATGTAAATTTTTTCCGCAACAATATGGATCAAATACGAGGCAAAATCGGCGATGATTTGTGGACATTGAACTTCTTTGAGCAATGGTATTTGCAACAAATAAACATGCTCTCCAATTGGCTCGCCGACCGTCAAGATCATGCACTACACTACGCACAGGTCTCCTCTATCTCCCACATCATGAAAGTAAGTCAAAGAAAGCAACAAATGTTTGTAAATGTTTGTTCATATTTATACTTTATTTCTTTTTATATAATCATATTGTAAGTTTGTGAGACATATGATGTTGTTCCTCTTTACTCTCTGTCTTTACTATAGTCCTACATAGTGAAGAGTTTTGTTGTTTAACTCCAAATAAAACAGCGTGAGTTGAGTTAGCGGGGACGTCAGTCCCCGAGGAGTGATCTTTATTGAATATCTGTTGAGCTTAACATTAACGGGTGCCAAGCGCTGCGACATAGCAGCCAAGGCCCTTATGTATTCTAATACAATGTATAGTATATGATACATACATTGAGAGAGTATGTTGTGTGCGCGCAGTATGTACATGGCTAGCGTGAGAACGCTGACCATGCATTTTGGGCAGTGTGGTTCATAAGTGGGTGATCATGTTACACTTCCACTTGAACGTCGCGGTTTGCATAAACACTGCAACAATGTAATTTGTGCTGATATCAGATTGATAGCAGTCTTTGTATAATATATATATACAACATGTGCGCATACTACATCTCCCTCCTTTTGAAAAATAACGAAACTTAGTGTAGTTATTTTAATTACTTATATATATATTATTTTTATTATTTTATATTTTTTTTTTTTTTATATAGGTTTACAAAAATATTTGATTTTGGTTTTTTGAAAATTTAAGGAACTATTTAAAATTTAAAAAATTTTTTTTTTAAATTAGAATAAATAAATTTTTAAAAAAAAATAAATCAAAAAAAAATGTTTTTTATTTATTTATTTTTTATTTTTATATACTAATTATTTTATGGTTGTGGTTGGCCAACCCTATGAAATATATTAAGAATTGAACATTTTTAAGAATTGAATATTTTTAACCTATCTTTATGGACTATCTGTTTCTTGTTTTTATTTCCTACAATTGTAATGTTATTATTAACTCCTAAATCTGAAACTAAATATGGTCCTAAATAATTATTGTCAAGCTTATGAACTGTCTCGTTCCTAAGTAATACCTTATCTCCTATTTTTAATTCAAAGTCACTAACCTTTCTATCATATTTAATTTTCCTATCGGCTTTTGCCTTTTCTAACATATTCCTAGCTCTTCTATAAGCTATCTCTAATCTAATCTTTACTTCTTTAGAATAGTCATCCATGTTATAAATGGGATCTATTCTGTCTATTTTGTTGAAATCTGTGAACTGTCTTGGTAATCTTCCAAATACTAGTTCATATGGACAATATTCATGAACTACTGATGGTGTTGTGTTGAAACAATAAGTAAAATATTGTATCCAAACATCCCAATCAGTTTTGTCAACAGAAATGTACGAGCGAATATACTCGTTAAATGTTCTGTGACTCCGTTCTATTGTTCCTAAAGTCTGGTGATGATGTGCTGTCGAAGTAATATTTTTTATCTTCATATATTTGCACAGATCGTCTATGATTTGATTTTTGTATTCCGTTCCCATGTCCGTAATGATTGTTTTCATTGGACCGTACTTGAGAATAAAATGTTCAAATATAGCCTTAGCAACTGATTTTGCAGTTTTGTTTGGTATGGGTACCGTAACCAAATATCATTTAAATCACATATGATAGTGACAGCATACTCATTTCCACCTTCTGATCTTGGAAGTGGACCAATGGTATCTATCAAAACTATATCAAATGCTGTTGCTGGCGTTTCAGTTATAGTCATTGGCATTTTCGTATGTTTCAACGTTTTAGCCTGTTGGCATTTTAAACATGTCTTGACATATTTAGTTATTGCCTTTGTCATTTGTGGCCAATAATAAAAGTTTTTTATTTTCCTCAGGGTTCTAGAAATTCCTGAGTGGCCTCCTTCTGACGGATCGTCATGATATTTAGACAGTATTGCTTCTATTTGAACCTTATAATCTTTATCTATCTTAGTCACCTTGTTTAATAGCGCTATTTTTAAATTTTGTAATATTTTATTGCCCTTTTCTTTGAAATTCTTAATAGTGACAAACTCGAAGATTTGTTCACTTGGTGACAATTGCGTTTGAATGATCTTATTTATTCTTGCTTCTTCATTAAGCCTTTGAAAAAACTGATCTAAATCGATTTTTTCATTAGAATAAAAATTAGTCATATCAAAACGGGTTATAATATTTTTGCCTCTTTTTTAACAAACACTTATGTTTGTCTATTTTGAGAATAATATATTTCTTGGCATCAATGTTATTGATTACCTGATAGATATTGGGCATTTCTTTTTTTTCTTTATTTCTTTCTGGTTCTTGCAATGTTTCTCCTGCGCAGGAATTTTTCTGTCTTGCTGAAGCTCTCGTTTCGACCTTCAGTATCTGTCTATTCATTTCTTTTAGCTCTCCGATAGTTATTCGGGAAAGATCATCTGCTATATAATTATTTTTCCCCTTGAGGTATTCTACGCTGAAATCATATTCCTCAAGATCCAGACGCATTCTGGTCAACTTGGAACTTGGATTTCTCATCGAGAACAAATATGATAGTGGCCTATGGTCACTCTGTACTAAAAAATGCCTACCATATATATATGGTCTAAAATGATTTATTGCCCAATGTATAGCTGCTAGTTCTTGTTCTGTAGTGGACTTATTACTTTCGCCTTGTGTAAAGGTTCTTGAAGCGTATGCCACTGGTAATTGTTGACCGTTATGGTCCTGAGATAGTACCGCTCCACATGCTTGTTTACTAGCATCTGTGGTTATGCAAAATTGTTTGCTGAAGTCTGGGTACTGAAGAAGTGTAGGTTTCATTAATTCCCTTTTAAGATATTCGAATGCTTCGTTGCATTCGCTTGTCCATTCAAATGGAACATTCTTTTTACAAAGCCTCGTTAAGTGGCGTGATTTCTCAGAGAAATTTTTAATAAATCTTCTGTAATAATTGCAAAATGCGACGAATCGTCTAGCTTCGTCTGCATTTACTGGTTGTGGGTAGTTTTTAATTACCTCATATTTAGAGTCATCTGGTAATATACCTTTATCAGTACATTTATGACCTAAATATGTAACCTCTTTCATAAAAAAATCTGGATGTAGTTTTAAATTATGTTGTCTACATAATTTGAAAACATCGGTTAAATTCTTAAGCATATGCTTTTCAGAACAACCGACTACAACTAAATCATCCATATACAGAAAAGCTTGCGAAGGCTGTAGGCCTGTGAATGCAAGTGTCATCATTCTTTGAAATGAATTGGGGGCTATTTTTAACCCAAATGGTAATCGCGTGTAGCGATATGAGCCTGTTGAAGTTGAGAATGATGTTATATTTCGTGACATTTCGTCTAACTCGATTTGGTGAAAACCTGACATAAGGTCTAGGCACGAGAAATATTTTGCTCGTCCTAATTGATCAAGAATATCTTCTATTCTTGGAAGTGGGAATTTATCGGCTAGCAGTTTCTTATTGATCTGACGATAGTCAACTACTAATCGCCATCTCTTTTCCGCCGAATTAGGCAGTGATTTCTTGGGTACCAAGAGAAGTGGGCTATTATATTCTGATATGGACGGCTCTACTATACCGTCTTTTATCAGCTTGTCAACTTGCCTTTGAATTTCTGGCTTTTGACTTTCTGGCATTCTATAATTCTTAATATATACTGGTGTTTTATCGTTCAATCTCAATTTTTGTCTATAAAAGTTATTAGCTAATACGGTTTCTGTTTCGAGACCAAAAATATCGCTATATTCGGTGCATAATTTTGTTAAATCGTTTTTAAATAACGATGGAAATTTTAGAAGTTTTAATACTTCTGAAGTTCTTTGTGCACTATCTTCTGTATTTGCATTGTAAACATCATAATCGTCTAATGATTCGCTTTTTATATGTGCGCTGTTTACAATAGCGTCTTTTTCTGTTGTATTTATAATGCGAATCAACACGTTCTGAGTGTTTACTAGTGCACTTGCTACTATTATGCAAGGGTTGCAATTCCTGGTTGGGGATAAGCACATTGGTGTCAGTAGACGTGAGATGAATCTTTCGAATTACCTCTGATCTAGCTGGCAAAACTATTTCGTTATGAAGTGAATGTATTATAGGAATGTTTATATTCCTGAAATTATCGGGCCTTAAAGTGAACCAATCTTCTTGGTCGTGGAATTCTAAAATACAATTGTATTTTTTAATGAAATCCAAACCAATTATACCATCCCCTGGTATAGGAAAATTGTCAGGTACGATATGGAATTTATATGGTATTGCTGCATTTGCAATACTCATTTCCAAATCTATAGTACCTAGAGACTCAATTGTCCCTTGCCCTATTCCTGAGATATTTGTTGTATCTCTTGAGTTTAAATGATTTAAGTTATTATTGCTGCATTTAAGCAGTGAAATGTCTGCACCTGTATCTATTAATAGAGTTACCATTGAATTGGTACTCATATTTGTCAACTTTATAAAAATACTTAAATTGAGATTGATTCTATACAGCCTTACTGTTGGCTGTTGCTCAAGGGGGCCTGCTGGTTTTCCGTCTTTATGTTTCTGACGGTATTATTATTATTGTTTCTGTTTGAGTTCTGGTTTTGGTTACCCCTTTGTTAACCTCCACCTCTGTTGTTGTTCTGGTTACCGCCGCGGCCTCTATTACCTCCGCGATAACCACCTCGGCCTCTATAATTGTTATTATAGTTACCGCGGCCATTACCTCTATTTTGGTAATTTCCACGATAACTATTTCCTCGAGAATATCCTCTATTGTTGTAGAAGAAAACATTGTTCGAGTTGCCGGTCATTTCTGTACAGCAGTGTATGTACTTCTCTATTACACTATTCATAGTGCTGAAGTTACCTGCTTCAAGAATTGTCTTGAGCTTATCATGCTCGCAATTCTTTGTCCTGTCACGGTCGCCATGAAGAGTTTTGTTGTTTAACTCCAAATAAAACAGCGTGAGTTGAGTTAGCGGGGACGTCAGTCCCCGAGGAGTGATCTTTATTGAATATCTGTTGAGCTTAACATTAACGGGTGCCAAGCGCTGCGACATAGCAGCCAAGGCCCTTATGTATTCTAATACAATGTATAGTATATGATACATACATTGAGAGAGTATGTTGTGTGCGCGCAGTATGTACATGGCTAGCGTGAGAACGCTGACCATGTATTTTGGGCAGTGTGGTTCATAAGTGGGTGATCATGTTACACTTCCACTTGAACGTCGCGGTTTGCATAAACACTGCAACAATGTAATTTGTGCTGATATCAGATTGATAGCAGTCTTTGTATAATATATATATACAACATGTGCGCATACTACAATAGAATTTGTTGGGAATTAAATGCATAGTTATTGCTATACAGGGCAAAACTTCTTGGCGCCCTCTAGAGAAATCTCAGTCTCCATTGATTATATTGCCCTTCCATTAATACTCTTGTGCTACGCATTTATTATACCCATTACTCATAGTATATAAAGTTATTGTAACTTTCAAAACATAATATAATCAGTGACTCATAATGAGTATAAATGTATTCCTATATGCTAATGCAATTAGTCTTTGTGCAATATCGAACAAATCGAATATATTCCCGTAAGTTCCTTACCAAACAAGTACACGTAAAATCAGTTGTGACTATAATGAATAATAGGCTGTTTGTTTACTGCGAAACCATAATGTACAAGTGGCACAGTCTATGAAAACAAGCAAGGGAATTCTTTTTGATGACAGCCCGAGGCCGAGCATGAGCATCGAAAAACATCAGAAGTAATCCAAAAATTTTAAGAACTAGTAAGAAAGCTACAGTGCCCGGCTGGAATATACCCGCTACCCTACTTGTTAACTTAAATTTAAAATTCAAATTAAACTAAAAACAACCTTCATTTTGAATGTCGAATCCAAAGCAATCCACTGCGGCACTGCAAAAGTCTTTTGAGTATTGGCAAAATTGCATTTGAAGACTATTAAACTGTGCATTTATAAAATTGCAAAATAACAAGGGTGTCTGAAGCGGCACTCGGTACTGTGTCTACTGCTAGTTCTAGAAATTGTTTCTTCTATATTTATTGTCTGATCTTAGTGAAAATAAAACATCCGCAATACTATAAGTTTGTGGATGTGGGTCAAAAACAATGCTTCGAGGCTATAAAAGGTGGGCTCAGATTCTAATCTGCATGCAATGTTTCTACATGTGTTTTATATATGTATTTTTGAAAATTCTAGCTCTTATAGCCTCTGCGATGTAGTTTGTATATGATTAGGTAGACAGACAGTCCAGCAATGACTCTGCTAATATTGCTGTCTAACATGTTTAGTAGTTTTCGTACGCTATCTCAACAGTTCTCTAAGCTGGACTCAGAATTTAATGGCCTTCAGCTGTTGAGTGAGTCCCCGAAGCGCAAAAAAAATCTACGCGCAAAGAAGAAACCCTGTCTGCTGCCATTTTGCCTTCGACCGCCTCCGCTCAGCATGGTACTCCGTTGACACAGCCGTTGAAACCGATCACCACATCTGTGGTAACGAGATCGGCGGCTCAGAAGAATTCGGTTCCCGAATCGGTCAACAACGAGTCTCTGCAGCCAATGACGCCAAACGTGCCCTCTACGTCATCTCCTGCCATAGTCTCGATACCTGTGTCTGATTTACCCAGGGCTACAACCACTGATTCTTTATCAGTGGTGCCCAAGCCTATTGTAGGGATTCCCCCGAGGAAGCAAATCTTTGTTTCCAGGCTTGCCCCTGATCTCACATCTGATGATGTCATGGCTTATATTCAAGCTAAAATACAAGCCACTGAGATAAAGGTGGAAAAATTTAAGTTCTCTTATGAACGGGACATATCATCCTTTAAACTTTGTGTACCCAATGAATGCTTTAACCTCATATGCACGGCAGATTTTTGGCCAGCTCATATTATGGTTAAAGAATTCGAGGCAAAGAAGAAAAAGAATCGGCAGCCGATTAGACTTACTTTGCCGAACCAGACCACTGCGCCTAATACGACGACGACAAAAAACTAAGTTCGTGTCTTTCTTTCTCTTATCAAAATGTAACTTCTCTTTTTCTTGCCTACCAAAACGTTAGAGGCCTTAACACTAAGCTTTCTAAGCTGTATGCTGATTCTGTATCCTTTGATTACCACTTACTAATATTTACTGAAACTTGGTTGAAACCAGAAGTTGAAAGTTGCTCGATTTTCCCAGACACGTACACCTGTTTTAGATGTGATCGTTTATCACGAACAGGAGGTGGTGTTCTAATAGCTGTAAAGTCAGACCTTTCTTCTGAATTAGTTTCAATTGACCATAGTGAACTTTTAGAATTCGTATGTGCAAAAGTAACACTGTATCAAATTTCAATTTATATTACCTGTTCTTACATTCCCCCCTCATCTGATATTTCCGTCTACTTGGACCATCTTTCAGCTATTCAAACTGTTGCATCCAAACTATCTGATAGGGATTATCTACTAGCTTTTGGTGATTTTAACTTACCAGAAGTTGGTTGGTCATCTCAATCCGGTATTCTGGCGCCCTCTATCTATAATTCTTTTTTAAATGGCCTATCAGAACTTTCTTTATTTCAAATTAATAATATTCCTAATTGTAGCGGTAGAACTCTTGATTTAGTTTTCTCTTCTGATATACTTTTTAACACTATCTCCAGAATTGATCCCTTAGTACATCCTGAAGATCCCTACCATCCTACGTTTGACCTTGTTCTAGCTCTGCCTACTTCAATGCAAATTGCATCTGTTCCTCGTAAAGTAAAATCACGTTGTTTCCGTAAGACCGACTTTAAAAAACTTAATCATTTAATTTTAGAACATGATTGGTCATTTTTGTATTCATGTTCTGACTTAAATACTTGCATCTCATTTTTTTATTCCTCCATGAATTCATTTTTCGACCAATGTGTTCCTCTTGCTTTCCCAGTAAAGTCAAACAGGCCACCTTGGTTCTCTCGTGAACTTATGAGTTTAAAAAAAATGAAATCTCGGTATTTTAAAAAATATAAACTCACTCGTAAACCTTTTGACTTTTCAAGATATATTGCTGTTAGAGCAAACTTTATTGCTCTAAATGCAAATTGTTACAACGAGTATTTGAGTCGTTGTCGTTTGCAGTTCGCTAAGGACCCTAAGCAGTTTTACAACTTTGTCAACCTGAAACGTAGATCCAGTAGATTCCCATCCTCGTTATTTTTCGGAGAAAATGAAGCAACCACTGATCAGGCCGCAGCCGATTTGTTTGCAGACTTTTTTTCAATCTACCTACTCAACTAATCCGTATAGTTCTTCCATACATCCTTACCCGTACACTATTAATAATTTTAACACTCTTTTTTGTCCTTCTATTAACAAAACTTCTTTACTTAGTGATCTGAAATCTTTTAAACCTGTTTTCTCTCCTGGCCCTGATGGAGTTCCAGGATGTGTTCTAAGATTTTGTGCTGACTCACTTCTTAACCCAATTTTTAAGCTGCTTGACTTGTCACTGTCTAACAGTTATTTTCCACCTATTTGGAAAAACTCTTTTTCCATTCCTCTTCACAAAAGTGATGTGAAGAACTATAGGTGTATATCCAAATTGTCTGCAATACCTAAGATTTTTGAAAAAATCTTACGGCTCAATTAACCTTTATGTGTAAATCGATAATTTCGCCCCATCAACATGGGTTTGTAAAGGCAAGATCCACAGCTTCTAATCTTCTAGAATTTTCTTCCCGCATTACTTTAGGATTTCGGAAAAAAATGCAAACTGATGTCGTCTATACTGACTTCAGTAAAGCATTTGATTCCGCAAATCATAATCTCTTGATTCATAAGTTAAATTTAATCGGTTTTCCACAAAAGCTTATTTTGTGGATATCCGATTATTTAGCTAACAGGTCTCAACGAGTTCTTTTTAAATACTGTCTATCAAAGCCAATCTTAGTAACTTCTGGTGTTCCTCAGGGCAGCCATCTTGGACCTTTGCTTTTTAACCTTTTTATCAACGATCTTCCTTCAATACTTCTTCACTCTAATATCCTTATGTATGCTGATGACGTGAAACTCTGTTTGACGTATAGTGATCCTACACTCAACTTCCTCCAAACAGATCTTGATTTGCTCTTTGCTTGGTGCAGGCATAATCTGCTGCATCTTAACTGTTTGAAGTGCAAAGTTATGTCATTTTACAGAGGTAGCTATCACGTCTTCAACTATGCATTTGATTTAAACTTCCTTTCAAGAATAACCGAGGTAAACGATCTAGGTATTCTCTTTGATCATAGATTGAAATTTGATCGTCACATTGCGCAAATTGTCAATAAGGCATTTCGAGTACTTGGTTTCATAAAAAGATGGGCCAAAGAATTTAGAGATCCTTATACGACAAAATTACTTTACACTTCTCTTGTTCGTCCAATTCTTGAATATGGTTCTTGCGTATGGTCGCCGCAATATCATATTCACCAAGATAGAATTGAGTCTGTTCAAAAGCAATTTTTACTTTTCGCTTTGCGTAGTTTTAACTGGGTACCAGGTGTAGACTTGCCATCTTATTCTAGTAGACTGCTTCTTATTAACCTACCTTCTCTTACTAATCGTCGTATTATGTTAGGTGTTACTTTTCTTTTCAAACTAATCAAGTACGACATTGATTCTCCTATTCTGCTTAACCAAATTAATTTCTGTATTCCTTCTAGAGTAACTCGTAATTTTTTGCCACTTTCCTTGGACTTTTGTCATAATAATTATAGCTTGCATGATCCCTTTCGAGTTCTCTGTGCCGATGACAATAGACTGTTTAGAGTTTTCAATTCAGAGTCCTCCCTTAATTCGATCAAATTATCCATTCTTAACTACTTAACACTTAACTACAATTAACACTAATCCACCGATCTGATTGGGTTTTACTGGGTTTTCCCCAATCCCTTTGCAACAAATGTTGGATCGGTTTCTTTTTATTATCCCAGTTTAAATTTTAAATTTTAATCTTTAAATTTAATTTTAATTTAAATAAAATATAATATTAATAATATTTTTTACATTCCATTACTTAAATCTTATTGTTAACTCTTTACCCAGTCGACTGCCATTAGTTGACATTAAATAAATAAATAAATAAATAAATAAAAAACATACTTTTTTGGTTGGCACAACGTTATAATAACCTTCTACCACTAAGCAATGAACACATAGAGACGTCAAACAGCCCTGCAACAGTTTGAGAGTGATTTTTCAAAAGCGCTGCCCCACAGAAGAAGAAGAACAGAAGCAGACTTCGGCTGAACGCATGACCGCGGCAGCGCGCTGTTCGGCTCTCAGTACAAACAGTGCATAGCATCAAAACTGCTTCAGTCGCACAACGACAGCGGAACGATAAGCATGCGCGTACTTCTTTTCGCTGTGCGATCGTTTCAATGTGTGCGTGTATGCATGCACGGCCCGCGTATGAATGTATGTGGTGCTGGTGAAGTTTGGCAATAGGCAAATGCTTCGGCCAGCGCGCTGGCAGCCTGAAGTCAATTTTGTGTTTCGGCGTCGAGAGCCTAGAGACTGAGGCACAGGGCCGTAGTGAGGGTTTTACGGGCCCCTGTGCAATACTTATCAGGGACTCCTACTTAAATTACCTTAATTAATAAATATATTTGTGATTACCAAAGGAATTAAATTGTACAAATATATCCCCATTAATAACATTTTTATGTTTGGTAACAGTGAGCCCCTGACTGTTAAGAGCCCTTCTGTACCGCACACCCTGCGCACTTTTATCTACGGGCCTGGCCAGCATGAAATCAACTGTGTGTTTGTTTTTGTCTTTGTCATCGAGAGCTAAGAGACCGAATTACAGTGAGCCAAAATGGTTATTTGGCGGCAATTATTTTAGCATCTGAAAACATGTGTATTTATGTTTAATTTTTGAGAATATGGATTGAATATTCATATTTATATAATATTTTGTAGAGCAAAATTATAATATCAAAAATAAGTTTTGATAATTATAATTTTTTTTGTATATGAGTTTACCAATATTGACAAAATTTGTGAATTAAAATAAAAAATTAGGAATACATAAATATGTAATTACTAAATAAAAAATACAAACGCTACAGTCAGGAGCTGACTGTATAAGGCCATGGATTATCATAGTATACCGTAGGCAATAGGTATAGGTATGCACTTCTAGCGCGTACCAAATTTCATTACAGTTGTTTCTTCTTGATTTTAATTTTTTTTGACTGTAACTTTTCTTTTAGTTTATTAGAATAAAAAAAAAATAAAAAAACAAAATAAGAAATAATTAATAAACGAAAATTCGCACCCGCCTCAACCGGGAGTTGAACGCACGCACTCTCGCGCAGCCGTCCGCCACTCTAACCACTCGGCCATTGCCTCATTTCTTCGCGCATCGGCAAAGCTGCATTGTGAACCAATTCTGTTCCCATACAATGCAAATAAAAAGTTTAATAAAATGCTGTGTGTCTGACGCTAGATTTGAACTTCGGTATGCTTGCGTAAATTAGGTCTGCCTAATTATTATATACATGTATGTTCAAAGTGAGTTTAATTCGTATCATATCTCACTTATTTATAGTCCGATTTTAATGAAATTTTCACATAACGCCCGTGGCAAGGTATTTGTCATGTATGATATATAACTTTGGTTGTTGAGTTAATATTGTAGGTTTTAAGTAGTTATTTCTGATTTACAGAGGCGGGAAGGGGCGTGTCCAAATTTTAAAAAAACTTTGAGACACTGCAATATATATGTATGTTGTCACAAAATTTGATGACTCTAGCTCTTATAGTTTCTGAGATCCAGGTGTTCATACAGACAGACGGACAGACGGACAGACGGACAGACAGACATGGCTCAATCGACTCGGCTACTGATACTGATTCAGAATATATATAGTTTATGGGGTCGGAGATGCCTCCTTCTGCCTGTTACGCACATTTCCGTTCCGACAAACACAATAGACCATGAATTTTTTTAAAATCCATGGCCTAATTATCCTTATAGAACAAACCACATGTTTTCGGAGGTTTTAACATTTTCGCCGCAAGATAACCATTTTTTCCCACTGTGCCTGTCTCTAGGCTCTCGACGCCGAAACACAAAATTGACTTCAGGCTGCCAGCGCGCTGGCCGAAGCATTTGCCTATTGCCAAACTTCACCAGCACCGCATACATTCATACGCGGGCCGTGCAAATTAATCAAACCGTTTTTAGGAGTTTGAAAAAAATATATTTTTATTTGTGGAGAACGACTCCGTTTCTTGTGTGTACAAAATTAAGACTAACTTTACAAAATTGTTCTGAGGCCAAAGTAGCCTTTGAAGATGTCAAAGCTTCTGCTGATCGAGCTAAAGCTTAAAGCTCGTGATGCCGTTTGGACGAAGGAGGATTTGTTTACAAATAAGCATTGGGTGTTTTGCGCGCTAGGCTTATTATTCTCAAGAAGAGTTTGTTTACAAATAAGCATTGGGTGTTTTGCGCGCTAGGCCTTTTAAGCTGCGTGGGTGGTTTATTAATTCCAAGAAGAGTTACTCGTGACTCAATGGAAATTGTTTAAAATAGCGAAATATGAGGAGCTGAGAATGAATTGTCAAGAGTCCGAAAAGACTATGAAAAGTTGTTTACAATTTACATAAGGAACGCTAAGTAACTGAGGGTGATAACTCCCCCCTTTCTTAAAATGAATCGTCCCCGATTCTAAAGGGTTTCTGATAATTGGTCCACTTTATCGCTTAATGACTTTAAAGTGTCAGGGTCAACTTCTGATTTTTGAATAGTGTTACGTTTAGTAACTGAAGAATATTTAGCTTTTATGAAGTTAAAGATGTTCAAAAATAAATTGGGGAAAAGGTACTTAAGAAGCTTTGACATACAAAATACAAGCATGATTAAAATTATTACAAATGTTATTTCAAAATGATTATGCTTAAGTGGTATAATAATTTGTGATAATATATTTGTATTTTGAAATTTAAGTTCGGAATTGTTGCTTTGTAAATATTCTGTTATCAGGTAATTTTGAAATCTATTATTTTCGATATACTCGTAGTTTAACAGTTTTTGTTTATTATTGGTATAAGTTATATTATTGATATCAACAATGATTTGAAAGGTAACTACATAAATGCCTGTAACAAATGTGTGGTTGATATAGTTTGATCCGGATACTAAAATAGCACCGTCTGTAATAATTTCTACAGGTTTGTTTCTTTCTTTGATTTTCTTGCAAACTGCATATTTTTTATTAAGCATATCTACAAAGCAATTGTCATTTTCTTGAATTTGACCAAAATTATTGTATAATTTTTTTTGAAAGTTTTTATTGGGTAATAAGTGTCGTTGCATTTAGCGACTTTGTCATCTATAATTAATTTACCGTTTGCTTGGGATATGGCTTTTGCGTGAAAAAACTTACAACTATGTTTTACAATGGGATATTTTATGTAATATATAATTAAACCTTTGTGCGATATAATTGAAAAAAAGAAACATCCATTAGATCTATTATAGTTATGTTATATTTTTCGTGAGTAAATATATCTGCCACATCGTGGTTGTTTAGAATTTTTGAATATAAAATATTAGCCTTTGAAAATGATATTGCGTCTCGCAGATTTTGTAAGTCCATTGACAATAATTTTAATCTCTGTTTTTTAATAGCAAATACTTTATCTAAATTTAAGTTTTCTAGTAAATTGGTTACTTTTTGAATTTCCTTAAAAATTGCAGAATTGATTAGGTTTTGTCTATTGTTGTTTTCGACCAAGTCATTGATTTTGTTTTGAATTGTGATTAAGTCATTGTGATCTGGCGTACCAGTTATCCATTTAAAAATGGTGCCTAGTTCATTAATACCTCTTTTAATAATTTTATGTGGCGCAAGTTGAGAAAAAAGGGAACTGGCTAATTTTAAATTCAAATAAAAATCCCAATCTACACTGATGTTTCTATCCTTTACGTACTTTAACTCTTCCTCGATAATATATTTATAAAAACTTAAGTTAGTAACGTGGAAAAGTTCTCCATAAGTTTCATATAAAAATATGTTGTCTGCGTCTTCAAGTAAGACATATTCCTCGTTCGAGTAGTTTATAATATTAGATATTGTTGACCCCAGTAATATTGGGGTAAGTAATACATATAAAATGTTCATGCTAAAAACAAAAAAATAAAAAAAATGCAAAACTTGATTAAAACTTAATGTTATCTTTATGAATTATTCGATTCTTGTTATTTATGATAACCTTATTTGCTAAATCTTCCTTTACTGTTTGTTTTTTATATCTAGGTTGTAGTTTATTTCTTTCCCCATGCTTCTTTTCATAGATTATGTCTCCTACTTCATAATTTTTTGGTGTTCTGTTTTGATTGTGGTATTCTAACATTTTGGTTTGAAGTGTTTTCAATTTGTTAGGTAAGTGGGTGTGATCAATTTTGTTAAACATAATGTCATTGGGTTTATTCTGTGTGGAAGATTGTATGGTGTTATTATATTCTCTGACAGCGCGATAAACTATTTCTTTATGATCTAGAAGATTGTATTCTTCCTGAATACAGCGTGAAATTTCAATTAATGTTGAGTGTACTCTTTCTACTTGGCCATTGGTGAGACTATGTCTGGGATCTGCATAAAAAATGGTTAAGCCAGCACGCTCTATTGCTGATTTGAATTGGGCGGAAGAGAAACTAGGCTCATTGTCCATCATTATGGACTTGGCAAAAGGAAATGGTTGAATTAGTTCAAGAATTTTAAATTCCATATTGTATTTATTTTGAATTTCCTTAACTATTAAATACTTAGAATAAGCATCAATACAAGTTAAGAAAATTAGTTTTTGGGCATAGAAAATGTCGATATGTAATTGTTCGCCTTCTCTTTCTGGAATTGGGGCTTTTGAAATTGGAATTTGTTTCGGGTGTCTATTGTATTTATTTTCATTACAAACTTTGCAATTACGAATGTGTTGTTTGAGCTTTTCATATAATTTAGGCCAGTAATAATATCTTAAAATCTGCTTTAAGTTTTCGTCAAAACCTCTATGAGCTCTAGCATGGGTTTCTTCTATTATTATTTGTTGGTCATCCCTATTTATGACATCGGATAAAAACTTTTTAGTATATAAAAACTTATTGATAAATGTATTTTTAAGTTTGGTTTGGATTTCATATAAGTCCTCGGGGGTACAATGAATTCCTGTAACGATGTTTGGCTGTAAGAATTCCTTTAATATGGTTACTAAATTGTCCACAGTGTCGTATTCTATAATGTGTCTTGTTTTATCAAAATTGTTAACTTTTTCATGAATGGTAAACTTGTTCTTTGAAATAAGCAGTTGTTGCTTGAACTGATTTAAAGGCTTGTTAGTTTCGGCTATGATTTCCTCATAACTACTCTCGGCAGAATGAACAGTTCCGCTGTCGGACGAACTACCTGAAATGTGATTTTGGTCAGTGATGTTGTTCACTTGTAACCTAGACAAAGCATCTGCGACAACATTAGTTTTACCTGGCTTGTATAATATCTTCGGAGAATACTCCTCGATAAATGCGTGCCACCTTTTCATTTTGGAATTGGGATTCCGCGCAGAAACTGCGAAAGAAAGTGGTTGGTGGTCGGTAACGATTTCCAAATTAACTACCCCATATAAGTAGTTACGAAGATTTTTTAATGCCCAAACTATGGCATAAAGTTCCCTCTCGTTAGTGGCATAGTTTTGCTCAGTTTTATTGAGAGTTTTCGAAATAAAAGTGATTGGTTTGTTATCCTGTGAAAGAACAGCACCAATTGCTACATTGGACGCGTCTGTGGTTAAGACAAACTTTTTTGAATAATCTGGTTGAGTTAGTTCAACCTGTGTAGTTAAATGAGATTTTAAATTGTCAAAAGCTGAAGTACTTTCCTCATCTAAAGTAATTTCTATTTTTTTGGACATATGTTTAGATACCATTCCATTATGGCCTTGCAATAGTTTAGTGAGTGGTTTTGCTATAGAGGCATAGTTTAGTACAAATTTTCTATAGTAACCAGTTAATCCTAGGAAACCACGCAACTCTCTAATGTTGCGGGGGGTGGATACTCAACAATTGTTTTTATCTTCTGTGGATCAGTTTTAATTATCTTATGTGATACTAAGTAACCTAAGAATTCGGTTTCTTTCCGGAAGAACTTAGATTTTTCTATACTTATTTTCATATTTGCTACGAACAGTATGTCTATGATCTCCTTTAGATCATATAGATGTTGTTCCGCAGTCTCGGAAAAAACGATTATGTCGTCCACATATATGTGACATGTTTTTCCAATCTTTTCTCTTAAAATATTATCCATTGCCCGTTGAAAGATTCGTGGCGCATTCGCCAATCCGAAAGGCAATCGAAGGAATTCATACTTCCCGTTGTTGATTGAAAACGCAGTTTTCTCAATGTCATCGTCCTTCATGAGGATCTGATGGAAACCTGATTCTAAATCTATAGTTGAAAAGAAACGTGCTTTTCCCAAATTGGATAAAATTACCGATGGATCTGGCATCGGATATCTATCGGGTACTGTGTTTTCGTTAAGTTTTTTAAAATCGATTACTAGTCGATTCTTCTTACTTCCATCTTCATTGTAGCCTTTTTTTACCTACAACCCACACTGGGGAATTGTAAGGACTTTTACTTGGCCTAATAATATTTTCATCCAACATCCTGTTTATTTCTTTGTTAACAAAATTGTTAACTGAATGGGGGTAAGGATATTGCTTACTATATATAGCATTATCGCTTAACGTCCTTATTTCTCCTTTAATGTCAGTTCTAAAGGGAAGGCACGTTTGAATTTGCGAATGCTTGGTAGATATTTCTTGAATAATTTGTTGTTCAAGATTTTGAAAGTCGTCTGTGAAGTTCACAGAATGTAGTTTGTGTAGTGAAGAAGAACTGATAAAAAGAGGATACTGAGGCCTTACGGCGTCTGCTCTTTTTTACCTTCCTCCTACGTTTAGGGCTACTTACGATTTCATTATCGTGAGTGCGGGGATTATCGTCATCGCTTGTTGATGACTCAATATTGGACACTTGGAGTAAAGGAAAAAAACTACTATTTTTTCCTTTTTGGGAGTCCAAATAAGTAGACACATTCGGATCTATATCCGAACACTGTAAATTACCAACTGTATCTTCAGGTGGCCTTTCATAATTAAGTTTTTCGATTTGGTTATTATAAGCTAACGTCTCTTTTGATAGGTCTATGATGGCATTCATCTTTTTCAAAAGATTATAGCCGACCAATAGATCCGCTTCAAGATTTTCGATTTCATAGAACCTTTCGGTTCTACCAAAAATATTTATATTATAAAAGTGGGTTATCATGCTATACCCATTAACTGTTTTAACTCTTTTCTTAATAACTAATTCTTCAGGGTTCTGGTAAATACCCTTCCTTATATAGCACGCTGTTGCGCCTGTGTCTATTAATAACTTAAGTCTTGTGCCTAAGGTTCTGTCTCTGCGGAAGACGTAGGGGAGCTCTCCCCTTCTTCCTCTAAAAAATGTTCTTCGTTCAAATTATTCACGCGCATTGCTTTTTGCGGTTGTTGTTGTGTTGAATGTTGGGTATACTCTCGCTTCAACGGGTGAGAGTTGTGACGATTGTCTTGGGGTCTATTTTGGATCTGTAAAGATTTATCGATCTCCATTGGGATCGGTGGGGGTTGTGGAGTAGAATTGCCTTGGGCAAAAACGTTCCTATTTGTTTGTTGATGATTATTTTGGTTTCCTTGATTGAAACGTAGATTATTATCTTGTTGTTGATCTGGCTTTTCAGACTTCTTTTGAGTCTTTGGGCTTGAGTTACTCGTTGACTGAGAGCGAGTATAAAAATTGTACGCAAAATTGGCTCTTTGATAGTTAGCCTCTAGCTCTTGAGCTTTAGCTAATGCATTTGGAAGGTTTTCTGGTTTAATAGAAAACAAAACTTGAGAAAGATTGCCGTTCAGGCCTGTAATGAAAATTCGTAATGCGCTTTCTCTGTTTTTAGAGTTCATTTCATTTACAACATCGGCTTTGTTGCCATATGTCATAATTGTTTTGTTAGTTAATAGGGTTAATTTCTTATTAACCAAATTGTAATACTCAAGAACTGTCATATTGCCTTGCCTTAAGACACTAAGTTCTTGTTCAATAATATGAATTGGACGCCTATCACTATAAGCGAAGTCCAATCGTGCAAGTATTGCATCGAAGTTAAGTACTGTACCATGGTTGGTTAAAGTATCATTTGCTTTTCCTGTTATTTTGTTTCTTAAGATTGTCAAGGCACCTACATATTTTCGGCTACCTTCTTTGTAAAGCTTCATGGCGGAGCACGCTGCTTCGCGCCAACTAACGTAACCTGTATAACTACCTGAAAACTCTGGTAACGATTTGATCACGTCGAATGACTCAAATCACACCTAACCTAATCGAATCATTTATTTGAGTTAGGTTTATACTCTTCAACTGGATTGGAGTTGTTATTTAATTGTAACCTTAATTCTGCAATTTCGTCTGCTAAGGCTTTAGTTTTGGTTGCTATTAATTCTGCAATTATATCTGCCGTCAAATTATTAGCCATTTTTAAGTTTGAAAAACCGCTTATTAGGTCGTCCAGCTTAGTTTTAACAATAATATTATAATAATAAAAAAAAAAAAATATTTTATCGACGCTCACGTGGATGTCTTCTTTCTTGCTGAGGGTGTCTTCCTTCTTGCTGAGGGTGACTTCCTTCTTGGATTTAGTTTAATATGTTGAGTAGCACTTTTGATTTAAAGAGCGTTTTTGCTCTCTTTCACTTCTTGGTTATGTCTTCTTCTGGATTTAGTTTTATATGTTTGTTTTGTTTTTGTTTTTTGTTTCAGTTTTTATTTAAAGAGCGTTTTTGCTCTCTTTCACTTCTTAGTTATGGGTGTCTTTGTTCTTGGTTTAAGTTTGGTATGTTGTGTAGCACTTCTGAGTTTTTATTTAAAGAGCGTTTTTTTAAATATTTGCTCTCTTTCACTTTTTGGTTTTAGTTTGGTATGTTGTGTAGCACTTTTCAGTTTTCATTTAAAGAGCGTTTTTGAATATTTGCTCTTATTCCTTGGATACCTTTTTATTTACTTCAAGGTTCCTTTCTTTTAAATAAATGGTCTGTTTGTGAGTTCTTAAAGAGCGTTTTTAAATATTTGCTCTCTTTGTAACACTGGAAACCGGTCACTCGCGACACTTGGGAATTATGGTTGTTAATTCCTTTTTGTGTTATTTTCACTTGTAAGTCACTTAAGGATTTCGTTTATCCTTTTGTGCGTGATTTAACTGGAAAAATTTAACGCGAGCCCCACGTTGGGCGCCAATTAATCAAACCGTTTTTAGGAGTTTGAAAAAAATATATTTTTATTTGTGGAGAACGACTCCGTTTCTTGTGTGTACAAAATTAAGACTAACTTTACAAAATTGTTCTGAGGCCAAAGTAGCCTTTGAAGATGTCAAAGCTTCTGCTGATCGAGCTAAAGCTTAAAGCTCGTGATGCCGTTTGGACGAAGGAGGATTTGTTTACAAATAAGCATTGGGTGTTTTGCGCGCTAGGCTTATTATTCTCAAGAAGAGTTTGTTTACAAATAAGCATTGGGTGTTTTGCGCGCTAGGCTTTTTTAAGCTGCGTGGGTGGTTTATTAATTCCAAGAAGAATTACTCGTGACTCAATGGAAATTGTTTAAAATAGCGAAATATGAGGAGCTGAGAATGAATTGTCAAGAGTCCGAAAAGACTATGAAAAGTTGTTTACAATTTACATAAGGAACGCTAAGTAACTGAGGGTGATAACTTGCATGCATACACGCACACATAAAAGCGGGGGGCGCGCAGAAAAAAAGAAGGGGGCTGCTCTTCTCTTCGCGGGGGGGGGGGGGGGGGAAAGGAAGTAGGTCATCGTTTCGTTGTCGGGGGGGGGGGGAGGGGGGGGGGGGGGGGGCCGCCCCGCGGACCGGGGCCCCCCCCTTTTCGTCCCGGGGGGCCGGGGCCCGGGAAAAACAACTCTAAAACCCCCGGGGGGGGGGGGGGGGGGCGGGGGGGTGGCGGCCTTCTCCTCGTGCCACCCGCGGCCAAAAGATAAAAAAATACAATTATTATTTTCCCCTACACAATGCCAAAAAAGAAAAAGGATAAAAAAAAAAATTTCAATTTAAGTGAAAGGGACAGAAGGAGACGTGGGAGACCCCATAAAGTATATATATTCTTGCTCAGGATCACAAGCCGAATCGATTGAGCCATGTCTGTCTGTCTGTCCGTCTGTGTGAACGCACATATCTCAGCTATTATAAAAGCTAGAGTTACCAAATTTGGCACGAAGACTCCTGTGTACTATAAGCAGATCAAGTTTATTTCAAATGTTAGGTGCCACGCCCACCGCCCCCACAAATCAATAATTTAATTTTTAAACTCAATTTGTAAGCGTACGTAAGCTGTATAAAAGATACAACTTCCTGACTTTAACATATACTAAGCTGAATGAAATATCTACGTAGTCTCCAAATTACAATCCGATCGGACAATAATCACAGAAGTTATTTAAGAAAGTATGAGCATAAAACCAAGTGCTTCTGTCAGCTAACAAGGGACGCGGGCGAGCGCGAAGCGCGAGCGCCATCTGTCGGGATTAATTTCAAAGCATGTGCATATACATGTGTGTATGAATTTAACAAACATAGGTCGAAGGGTATCCCACTGTCGCGTTTTGCGCGACTGTTGCTCTCGTTTTTGAACTCAATTTGTAAGCGCTGTATAAAAGATACAACTTTCTGACTTTAACATATACTAAGCTGAATGAAATATCTACGTAGTCTCCAAATAACAATCCAATCGGACAATAATCACAGAAGTTATTCAAGAAAGTATGAACATAAAACCAAGTGCTTCTGTCAGCTAACAAGGGAGGCGGGCGAGCGCGAAGCTCGAGCGCCATCTGTCGGGATTAATTTCAAAGCATGTGCATATGCATATGTGTATGAATTTAACAAATTAAACTACACGGGAACATAGGTCGGAGGGTATCCCACTGTTGCGTTTTGCGCGACTGTTGCTCTCGTTTTATTTCCCCCTTATTCTCCGTTCTAAAGGTTAATTTTTTAAGAGCTAAAGGAAAGTTTAAAAAAAAAAAAAACATATAAAATTGAGAGAAATGCATGAAATCTTTATTTGAATCGATAGTATGTTGCATACAATTAAATGTTTGAAGATTATTTCATGCATATGTTGAGCGTGACTGCGCCTCAAATGCTCCATCCGCTTTCCATTTCCAATTTTGGCATACTCTTTCCAACATTTCGGTACATTCCGGTATCTTACGAATAAATACTTCTGCTGTTGTCATCCAATGCGTCAATTGAACCGGGCTTGTCTCTATAGACATTCGATTTAACATAGCCCCATAACAAAATAGTTTAAAGGCGTTAAATTGCACGATCTAGTCCCGAACGTGAAATAAAATGTTTACCGAACTCGCCTCTTAATAAGTGCATCGTTACGCGTGCTGTGTGGAATGTGGCACCGTCTTGTTGAAACCACATGCCATGCAAGTCAAACTCTTGCATTTCGTGTGTCATTTATTTCAAGACGGTCTTAACAACTCATTGTTAGATATTTCATTAACCGATTTAAAGAGGCATATTATTTCCTTTTTTATATTTTAATTTACAGAAAATATATTCAGACTTCGAGCTGCAGGGTGTCCTGGAGGATAAATTGAATTCTAAAGCATATCAATCGGTTGCACAACGCATGAATACGGAGGAAGCGACTTGTGCCTTGACAATGCCAGATGTTGCTGATAGGGATGAGTAAGTAGTAAACATCATCCTTTTATATTGTTTATTGTATATATTCTAATTATGGTAAATAATTTTGCAGAAATGGCGATGATGTGCGCAATGGTGATGATGATGCTGGAGGAGATGGTAAATCGGGAGCGCATGCATCACGGCGCATGCCACGGCCAAAAATAGCAGCTGCATAAGCAGCGGCTGTCACCAACGTTGTCGCTGGCCGTGTTGGGAATTTGCTTGGCAAGGGCAGTGGTGGACTTAGCTCAAAGCTAGGAAGCGGGGGCTGGTTTTAAATAATTGGAATAAGCTGCGAATTAATTAAAATGGTCAAAATTCAATAGTCCAGGTCCAGTTGGGGTAATGACAGTTTCGTAGCTTTTTTGAGCCAAGTTCACAGACGCATGATTGTTTTTAGACCCAAACAAATTAAACTTAACCGATAAAAGTAGATTATACGGACACAATTTAACGTAGATTACAGATTACTTACTAGATAAATAATATATATGTTTAAAAAACTCAAACATTTACAATAACACACACACATGCTATATGTATAGATAAAGATAAAGCTCTAATGTTACGCTTCATATACTCTATTATGAAGTATATATAATTATAAATATTAAAACAGAATAGTATAAAACAATTTATGTACATTCTAGCAAAGTTTTGTTCAGACACAGTCAGCTAATACTATATATATAGAACAGTTATATGTTTTAACTCCTCTTACTGAACAACTGTAAATTAACTTAGCTAAAAACAATTGAACTCATGCAAAACATTATTACCTCTTGATTGCATATATATTTATGTATAAGCATTTGTATACACATACATATGAAAATCATACCCTACAAAAGTAATTTATCTAAATTATACATACCCAAATATTTCTTCATAAAGCTAAATGCATAATAAAAACCAAACTGATTTCTCTTTTCAAATATATCCAATACTTTCCTTTTATAACATTTCGTAATGCTGAAATAAATATACACATAAATACACAACAATTTAGTCTACTTACTACAAAAGGTATAAAATTGCGCACACGATTTTATTTTTTTTTAAATTTGATCGCCTGCAGCGCTCTCTTCCTCTTCTCGATATACATAAATACTTTCGGTGGCGCACACGTGATGTTTTACAATCGTTTTAGGCTGTTGAATATCAGCATTGAAATTACACATCAAATGACATTATATTCCGTTTATTTTGCCGGTCGCGCCGAAATGCTGCATTTGCGTCAAGCAACCGGAAAATTAACCGTTGTAAGGCATGAAATTTCTCATTTTTGTGTCCGCCTCATTTTCTGTTCGAAATAAATCGGCTGTCGGACAATATGCGCATTATTGTGACGTCTTACTCCCCAAAATACATGCAAATTTAATTATTTTTAAAATTAAAAAAAAAAAAAGAGCGAGACATAATCAGCAGATGCCTTGGCCCGGCAATGGTTGCGCCAGAGGCACCATGAGGAATCGCAGGGGGTGGCAATCCTGACGGGTTGTTTGGACAGCTGCTGAGACACTTCAATAACGCTGTGGCATGCGCCAAGGCAACAATGTGCACAGACATTTCTCGGAGTAAGAGGAAGAGGGGGAAAGGGTGAAGAGACTCAAGTATTTGCATGCAAGTCTGTTGAATTTTAATCAAAAATCTTGACGACATCATTTTATTAGAACGTGCCTGCGAAACACACATTTGTCTATTGAACAACTATTTGAGTGGAATTCTTTTTTCCATTCCCTATCGTACAGCAAAAATAATCATTAAGATGCCGAAAAGTATGCAACATGATTTGCTAGGCTTCTTGAGATTTTGAAGATTTTCGTTTATACCAGGCGAACAGCAACAGCAGCACAGTGCACAGTGGTCGGCGTTGTATGGAGAGCGCGGCCATAAATACTTCCAGTTGAGGTAGAGGCTTGAAACTTTGCACAAAATTTTCTAATAATAGCTCTAATATCATATGTAAAAATTGGTCAGATCGGACTACTCTATCATATAGCTGCCATAGAGCGATCGGTCTGCAATAAACTGTTTGTATGGAAAATTTTTTAATATTTCGGTTACTTATATGGGATTTGCTCCAATATTATTGACAATTTCCTTCTGAAGCTGCAATATTCGTTTTGCAGTGTGATCCAGTAAACTTTGGAGTTCAACTTCAACCAAGGATTCCTTTATTTTAATACCATCTGGATATCCTTTTGATTTTGGCAAAAGAATCTTTTCGTAGCGTGGAAGTAAGTCAAATCCTGCATTCATTCGTTTTTGAAAGTTCGGATCAACAAATATTGACGTTTTGTTAAACCGACTTCAACCAACAGTGACAAAATTTCTTCAACATTTGCCTAAGATTATTCTCTTTGTGATCGCACCTCAGAACACCGCAAAAAGAAGCAGCAGTCTCGTCCAGTTTGGAAATTTCAGCTACCCGTCTCCCCTTTGTCCTCTTTGAGCAACCCTCAAAGTCAATTTTCGGCCGTCCTCGATCACCACTAACTTTCTCAATGTCATTTCCACTTAACAAAATGCTCTCCTGCTTGTTGAGCCATTCAGAGTTTACTCCGACAGTCCTCACCTTACTTCTTCCACATTTCGTCCAAAATACGGCTAATTTTTAATAACAAAACATATTGAAACATATTTAAAACATATTTGAACATAAACAAAATACAAACACAATAACGGGATCACAACAACAAACCAAACGCAGCGCTGTAACAAGAAATTAGACCTTGGAATAAAGGGAGACAGCTTTAGTGTAATTAATTTTTAAGTACTTCGCAGCGGCTAGCAGCAAAAGTCTTAAGTTTTTCTTTTATCAAAAAACATTGACAAATACACTAGTTAAGGTTTCATTGAGGGAATCGGGGGGGGAACACAACTAAAACTTTAACTAAACATAAAAAAGACATTCACAAAATGCACAAAAAAGGTTAAATTTATTTAAATGTCACATAAATGTATTATCTATAGAAAAAATATTACAAAAATAAGTTATTAAAGTAAATACCTTCAACTTTCAAAACCATTTTAAATTATACAATTTGAACAATTATAACCCGAGATTTAATGTTTTAAACTTTGAATTTGTCTGCTGTGAAATGCTGTTCGTGCAATTGCGCGCAGCAAGAAAACACAAGCTGTCAACTTTAGTTCTATTTTTAGAATGTACCGTTAGCTTTGCAGAAAAAACCGGTTTGATCTTGATATGTGTGGACATTTTAGAGACGGTTTGGCTACTTTATGAGCAAATCGGCCGTACTACGTTTTTTGATTTTTTGGCCTATGGGCGCAACCACTGTGCGCTGTAACAAGAAATTAGACCTTGGAATAAAGGGAGACAGCTTTAGTGTATTTAATTTTTAAGTACTTCGCAGCGGCTAGCAGCAAAGTCTTAAGTTTTCTTTTATCAAAAAACATTGACAAATACACTAGTTAAGGTTTCATTAAGGGAATCGGGGGGAACACAACTAAAACTTTAACTAAACATAAAAAAGACGTTCACAAAATGCACAAAAAAGGTTAAATTAATTTAAATGTCACATAAATGTATTATTAATAGAAAAAATATTACAAAAATAAGTTATTAAAGTAAATACCTTCAACTTTCAAAACCATTTTAAATTATACAATTTGAACAATTATAACCTGAGATTTAATGTTTTAAACTTTGAATTTGTCTGCTGTGAAATGCTGTTCGTGCAATTGCGCGCAGCAAAAAAACACCAGCTGTCCACCACTGCACAGTGGTTGCGCCCATAGGCCAAAAATCAAAAAACGTAGTACGGCCGATTTGCTCATAAAGTAGCCAAACCGTCTCTAAAATGTCCACACATATCAAGATCAAACCGGTTTTTTCTGCAAAGCTAACGGTACATTCTAAAAATAGAACTAAAGTTGACAGCTTGTGTTTTCTTGCTGCGCGCAATTGCACGAACAGCATTTCACAGCAGACAAATTCAAAGTTTAAAACATTAAATCTCGGGTTATAATTGTTCAAATTGTATAATTTAAAATGGTTTTGAAAGTTGAAGGTATTTACTTTAATAACTTATTTTTGTAATATTTTTTCTATAGATAATACATTTATGTGACATTTAAATAAATTTAACCTTTTTTGTGCATTTTGTGAATGTCTTTTTTATGTTTAGTTAAAGTTTTAGTTGTGTTCCCCCCCGATTCCCCTCAATGAAACCTTAACTAGTGTATTTGTCAATGTTTTTTGATAAAAGAAAAACTTAAGACTTTTGCTGCTAGCCGCTGCGAAGTACTTAAAAATTAATTACACTAAAGCTGTCTCCCTTTATTCCAAGGTCTAATTTCTTGTTACAGCGCTGCGTTTGGTTTGTTGTTGTGATCCCGTTATTGTGTTTGTATTTTGTTTATGTTCAAATATGTTTTAAATATGTTTCAATATGTTTTGTTATTAAAAATTAGCCGTATTTTTGGACGAAATGTGGAAGAAGTAAGGTGAGGACTGTCGGAGTAAACTCTGAATGGCTCAACAAGCAGGAGAGCATTTTGTTAAGTGGAAATGACATTGAGAAAGTTAGTGGTGATCGAGGACGGCCGAAAATTGACTTTGAGGGTTGCTCAAAGAGGACAAAGGGGAGACGGGTAGCTGAAATTTCCAAACTGGACGAGACTGCTGCTTCTTTTTTGCGGTGTTCTGAGGTGCGATCACAAAGAGAATAATCTTAGGCAAATGTTGAAGAAATTTTGTCACTGTTGGTTGAAGTCGGTTTAACAAAACGTCAATATTTGTTGATCCGAACTTTCAAAAACGAATGAATGCAGGATTTGACTTACTTCCACGCTACGAAAAGATTCTTTTGCCAAAATCAAAAGGATATCCAGATGGTATTAAAATAAAGGAATCCTTGGTTGAAGTTGAACTCCAAAGTTTACTGGATCACACTGCAAAACGAATATTGCAGCTTCAGAAGGAAATTGTCAATAATATTGGAGCAAATCCCATATAAGTAACCGAAATATTAAAAATTTTCCATACAAACAGTTTATTGCAGACCGATCGCTCTATGGCAGCTATATGATAGAGTAGTCCGATCTGACCAATTTTTACATATGATATTAGAGCTATTATTAGAAAATTTTGTGCAAAGTTTCAAGCCTCTACCTCAACTGGAAGTATTTATGGCCGCGCTCTCCATACAACGCCGACCACTGTGCAGCGGTGCGTTTGGTTTGTTGTTGTGATCCCGTTATTGTGTTTGTATTTTGTTTATGTTCAAATATGTTTTAAATATGTTTCAATATGTTTTGTTATTAAAAATTAGCCGTATTTTGGACGAAATGTGGAAGAAGTAAGGTGAGGACTGTCGGAGTAAACTCTGAATGGCTCAACAAGCAGGAGAGCATTTTGTTAAGTGGAAATGACATTGAGAAAGTTAGTGGTGATCGAGGACGGCCGAAAATTGACTTTGAGGGTTGCTCAAAGAGGACAAAGGGGAGACGGGTAGCTGAAATTTCCAAACTGGACGAGACTGCTGCTTCTTTTTTTGCGGTGTTCTGAGGTGCGATCACAAAGAGAATAATCTTAGGCAAATGTTGAAGAAATTTTGTCACTGTTGGTTGAAGTCGGTTTAACAAAACGTCAATATTTGTTGATCCGAACTTTCAAAAACGAATGAATGCAGGATTTGACTTACTTCCACGCTACGAAAAGATTCTTTTGCCAAAATCAAAAGGATATCCAGATGGTATTAAAATAAAGGAATCCTTTGTTGAAGTTGAACTCCAAAGTTTACTGGATCACACTGCAAAACGAATATTGCAGCTTCAGAAGGAAATTGTCAATAATATTGGAGCAAATCCCATATAAGTAACCGAAATATTAAAAATTTTCCATACAAACAGTTTATTGCAGACCGATCGCTCTATGGCAGCTATATGATAGAGTAGTCCGATCTGACCAATTTTTACATATGATATTAGAGCTATTATTAGAAAATTTTCTTTTAGCATATCTCTATATTTTTCTAATTGCGTGATATTATTTCAATCGTTATTTATTTTGATCGAGTTAAGCTCCGGCACCCTGTATACTTCTACTTCATTTTGTGATACTTTGCCTTGGTTGCTGTACTTTTTACCATTTTTGTAATATAGCTATTATAAAGCCCATTTTCATCCAAACAAACATATTATTGAATTTAGTTAAACATTATAAACATAATTCATTTATTTATAACTATGATAAATAGAGTTAATTGTTTTAGCATGATGCTATGAGGGTGTAGTGCAATAGTGTTACAACAATTTTTTCTTCTTTCTTTATATTCAATTCAGATTTTTTTACTTTTCATTTACTTTGAATTCGGATATTAAGTTTCAATTCAGATATTAAGAGTCCAAATTTTTGTTTCCTTTTTCAAATATAAAGTTTCAAAAATAGGGCAATAAATTTATAATAGTGCATTTCTCTTCTTTAGATTTTACTTTTCTTTTTAGTTTTACGACTTAAGCATTTTCTTTCTTTGTTTTAATAGATCTAAATTTTTATACCCTTCGACCATTGTTAATATTTGGGCCAGTGAATTAACAAATCATATCGTGTGCAATAAAATTTTCTTTCACTTACCCCGACAAGATCCTTGGTACCAAGTTGATTTACGGTGTGTGTTGCTGTTTTGTTACAAGATAATAATATTTATTGCACACACATAATTATATAATAATTATCAATTCACTGGTAAGGAGCTGATTATATAGTATATATATTTTTTCTATATTTGTATTTCTTTTTGCATGATCAGTTAAGCACACTGCGTTGGCCTAATTACCGAGGAATGTGTTTTGAGAAACTTTATAAAAGTGAAGAAGACAAATTATTCAGCCTATTTTAGAAATTAATTTTAAGAACCTTTTTAGTTTTTTTTTTCATATATAATATTTTCCGCGCTTCTTGTTATTTCTGCTCGCTTGGTCTTTTTGAGCTCCGTGAGCTATACAACCAAGCGTGTTTTTTGCTTTGATTGACAACTCTCTCGCACGTTGCTCTTCCTCTCTTTATCCATCATCATGTAAATTTAATTATTTTTAAAATTCAATACAGAAAACTAAAAGAGTCCGAACCTGTAAAAAAATTAAAAAAAATCGGTGATAAGGGCACACATTTAACCTTTACCTGTTTTTTTGCGGTTATTGTTGCTGTTTATGTAGCTGCAACATGTAGTTTTTTGGAAAAAGGGGCAACAACGGGCAGAAAACTAAAATGGATGTCAATTGCGAATAGTTTATTTAACAACTTGTCATTTTTAACTTTAGTCTGAACTCTACTCTACTAACGTTACAGACCACACTACTTACAAATTCAATACTTAATTAAAGTCTAACAAATACATCAGCAACACATCAGAAAATGGATATTTACGCACATTTACTTTATTTACTTTGTATAAAAGTATTTTTTTTCTATTTTTAAAATTTCCATTTTTTGGCACGGCATGTCAGAAATTCGCCTTTGAAGTAATAGAAAATTTTTCAACACTAATTTACAGTAAATAACTACATCAAATTAGTAAACTTTAATCGATAATTTAACTGTTGCTGAAGGCGCTGCAAACAAACAAAAATATTTTATAAGTAGTTTAAAATGTGGTTAAACAAAATATTATGTATATTTTTTAAATTAGAAACAACTATAAATTGTAAACATGCCAAACAAAATTGACTTTTTTCCGATTTAACTAAGAATTAAGCTACGCTTGGCCCGTCAGATCAGTTCCTCTGGCAATATCCAAGAGTGAGAGGGGGAATTGAAACTGCGCTATTTAGATTTGGGACTTGATTTAAGGTTAAACTCTTGTAATGCCTTGCAAACTGTATTATTTCCCTATCTAGAATAAAACATCATCATTCAGCATTTCATTTGTTTGATGTACATTTGCCAAACGGCGGTCAATGATTGTTTAAGGCATTCCCTGGATATTGCCGGCAGCTCGACTATAAGGTGCCGAAATCAATTTATTTTCAGGTAGTCCAGTTCTCTCGCGGCAGATAGCGGCACTGTTTTTTTAATCTGAACTATTTAGTGATATAGTAATGTCCACGTGCTGTGCTTAGCGAAGTCTGTGGCTTGACAGTATACGCAACCGTTGCTAATTCCCTCAGTATCGGCGCTTCACTGTCAATTGATCAACAAACGAAGATATAATTTCCACCAGCCACAAAAAAAAACCAATAATTTCGCTTAACAACTTTTGTTTTTATGTTCAGTTTTTAACCACATTTAATTTGTTATATCCTTAATAATAATACATCGAATATAATAACTACATATATTTTTGTCGCATTTTCTTATATTTATTTGCATTAATGTATGTGGGTGATCGTTTTATATTTATAATACAAGTAATTGTTTAAAATGTCTACACCTAATAAGTTTACTCTAATTATCAGCTAAATTAATGCATACATTTTTGTTTTGCTTATTTACTTGTGGTTCTACAATAAAATGTGTGTTGTATGTAAGCAAATAATGATATCGTGGTAAGTAATCATTATCATTTATGGCTGCTTACTAGAAATTAAATGGAACAATTAACCAATCAGCATTATAATTGACTTAGCTATTATTCTAAATTGCAAATCAAATGAAACATACGCACATACACACACACATACTTGCATACTTGGTATATAACTTAAAGTGTATTGCATAATTTGTAGGTTCTATTTTACTTATACATAAGTAGAATGTAATCAAAAACATTAAGGAAGAGCTTAATAAGTATTTACATACATATGGTACATACATTTAAATTGATGTGGTTCCATTTTCAGATTCAGAATAGGAAACCAGTTTGAATAAAACTAATTACAAATTCATACAAAATATAAAAATTGGAATTGGATATGCTGATAATTAGGGATTATTCTCCAATTCAAATTGCATAAAAAACAATGTTGTTCCTCAAGTTAACAAATAAAAATTTATCTGTACATAAATGTATTACATATTTACATTCAAATGTGGTATCTATCATTATATGTATGTATAAATATGTGTTTATTCGATTTCGATTCAAATTGTCTATTTTATATGGTAAAAAAAATAGTTGCTGGATTGCTGAATTTGCCTTAGGTAGCTTAATAATAATTGTTCAATAAATACACATTTAAATATTGCATAGACGTTTCTTGTTCTCTAAGCCAAAATATAAATACAGGTTAAAATAAATTATATATCTAATAAAATTAAACAACATAGAAGAACTGGAAGCATTATTCACGTCATTTAAGTATACCCTATTTTGATTAGAATAGATTTTCCCTCAAACACGAGTAGATCATATATCGTTTGTGAGCTTTGTATTTATATACACAATTAATTTGTATAGTATCTTATATTATTTGAATTCATCTCATATAATACACATACGTATTTCTTAAAACATTGGTCTGCAGTTGTGTATGTACTCCAATTGTTTTTTGTATACACACACACACATATGTTATATAATGCTAATATGTGATAACAGTCTTCGAGTTTCTATACTTTAATTTATTTAATTGTAAATAATACACATGCATACTCCTTTACATAGTATCGTATACATATGTATGTGTGTTGATATATATTCTATGTTCAGCTTGATCTCAAGTATAATGTGTTTAATATTGTGAATTTCCACCAAACCATATATGAATGTGTGTATTGTTTAAATAGACATCTCTCCGGAAACTAAACTAAAACCATATTCTGCCAAAAAAACTGCCATAATTATTGCTTAGATCAATTTAGTTTTTAAGAAAGTTAATTTATAGTATATTAAATATGGCAAGTTCTCACTAGAAACTTACAATAGAAAACAGTTGACTAAAGATACAATGGACACTTCGAGCACATAGACATTACATTCCTTCCATCCTTCAATTCTTTCAGCGCGTAAATACTAAATAAATTATATGCACATAGATACACATACATGTATCTATGTGTATATTTGTATACTTGGCAGAATATGCTTTCTTGTTGTTGTTGTTTGACACATTGACATGAGTGCTTTAATCACAATGGGAGCTATCAGGTCCAATGATCAATAAATTCGTAGGTTTTATTTAAACATTTGCCACAAATTGCATATAACTTTTGGGAGAGACTTGACGACTAGCGGATATCCTGTATACGGTTGAAGAGGAGAATACAAATTAAAGCAAAAGTAATTCCTTTTAATGTGTATAGAAAAAGGTCGAATAGAATTAATTTGGCAATAGTTTTGATATTAATGCATACACACAAAGTATCAATCTAGGCTAAAACTGACAATACTTTTGAAATTTCTAAGCTCTTATGGAGAACGAAAAGTAATTGCGGCATCACGAAGAAGAGCTTATGGCCTTGCACTGCAAATTGACATGTTTTTAACGATGTTGTTTTATTTAAAAAAATTTTCAAATAAAATCCATGAAGAATTCCTGCTCAGAAAGCTACTTATTGAACAGAGTAATCAGATTTTTTTTGAAATGTGGTTAATCACAGAAATGTATATTATTATTTCTTTCTTCTGTTCGTTCGGAATTTGGTAAAATTTGTATAACATATTATAAAATGGTAAGAGTGACACATTTTGAACTGAACAGTAGGTAGCGTTATTGATACATATCCTATTTATGTGCAGTCCTAATCAAAACAGTTGTTGTAGCTTGGTATCTCTGCTCTCAGCTCATATCTTTATAACTGATTGATATCTTAATTTGCTTGATAAGTCTTTAGCTTCACTGCGATTCAATGCGAAAGACAAGACGAGACAGACAGATATGACTAGTTCGACACGCCCATAAACCATGACACACTGCTATCACTCTAGATGCGACCTATATCGGACCTAATTCAATATAATAAATTAGTTTGTTGGCATTTAGTTTTTGCTTTTATCCAAAAAAACATATTCTCGAATCAATCTGATCAATCTAAAGACTTGCAGGTTTTTAAAGGGAGAACAATAAGCTGATCAATCTGAAGGCCAATGTGTACCTGATAACGAGAACATATCGTTAACTTATATGTATATATACGAATTTATGGAGTCGCAGGTGTATCGTTTTGATTTAAGTAAATATTACTTTATCATATTTAAAGGTAAAAACGAATGTTTTATTGAGTGGAATTTAGCTTTATAGAGATTTGTAAACAATAAATGAATATGTCTATCATATTTAGTCGTATCTATACAGATTTACGAACTCTTGAATGTATTGTTTGTTTTTAATTGACACAAAATATCCGAAATACCTGCTTGCAATCAATATTATGTATACTACTAGTATGTATGTATGTGTATATATGTGTCATATATGATGATGTGTGTGTGTTGTTACAATTCTATACACATGTATATTATACGTAATCATCAGTATTCAGTTATTACAGATGTTTTACAGACTATTAACTTTTCATTAATATGCATGTATGTATGTGCTGTATACGTAGATCGATGACTCTGCGACCGACAGTATGCCTGTGATAGCCTATGTTCATTTCATTATATATATAGTACAATACAATATTCCTTTTTATTTTACATACTAATGTGTATTGTAAGAGTACTTTGTTTTTGTTTTTGTTTTGTTTTGTGTTTTTGGCACATATCCAATAATGGCCACATGTTACTTGAGTTACAACTATGGCGATAGGATTAGGCGTGGCATTAGACGTTGGGCGGGTGTATTGCACATTGAATATGGTTGTGTGTGGATACACACATGTATAAATATATATTTGTCGGGGCCATTTTTGTAGAGAATTATTTGTCTGCATTAGAGGTTGTAATGTTCCTTTCTTCTATAGCAGCGGCTTATTGTCTCTCTCTCTCTCTCTCTCTTTGGGATTCTACAATACACTAACAACAGACTCTAGCTAAACGTCGGCATGTCTTTTGAAAGCTCAATTGATCAAGGGGATACATCTTGATTGCTTGCTTGCCTAGGTCAGTAAAATCACGAAAAGAACTTTAAAAAAAAGTAGTGGCAAGGAAGAAGGTATGAAAGTAAGCGCCGTATAGAATAAAAGATTATGGTGGGGAGGGTAGAGACAGCGGCGTCGAACAACATCTTAGACTCCGCCATTTATATACATACATATATAGCTGCAGCCCCCTCTTTTAATCTTGTCCTGGCCAGGTTCCTTGATTCCCGGCGTTGATTTTGCTTTTCTTTGTTTCGGTTCTTCGGACTACCTCTCCCATCAGTAGTTTCTGTAGGAATCCTATATAAAAAGAGTATGACATGATGCGACAGGTAACACTAAACAATATGGACACTAACGCCATCTCTTAGATAAAAACCGAACGAACTTTTTATTGTACTTGACCTAATAGTCCTCTGCATCTCTACCCCGCATTTAGTTGTTAAGCTGCCTGACCTATGCAACTTTAGGCACTACTCCCCAATGTTAGATGAAGCTACTAGAACAGACTGTTGTAGTAGTGGCAAGTAAGAAGTGAAAGTGAAGTTTACTGCAGTCCTCATCGTCTCTACCCTACCTATGAGTTCTCAGTGAATTTATTTGCAAAGCTGACTGAACTGTGCAACTGTATTATACCCAGTCTGTATTATACCTAGTCTGTATTATACCTAGTCTTTATTATACCTATTCTGTATTATACCTAGTCCGGTTTAGACTTTAGGCACTACTCCAGTGTTAGATGAAGCTACTGAAACAGTCTGTTGTAGTAGTGGGAAGGAAAAAGGTGTGATAGTGACGTTGTTGCAGTCCTCATCGTCTCTACCCATGAGTGCTCAGTGCATTTATTTGTAAACCTGCCTGACCTATGCAACTGTATTATACTTAGTCCGGATGGGACCATAGGCACTGCTCCAGTATCAGATGAAGGTACAGTCTGTTTGCAGTCAAATACGAGTAGTTACAGAGTCGAAGTTAACTTTGTTGCTGAATGATGTTGATCTATATAGCTCTGCAGTCCTCTGCGTCTCTACTCTACCTATGAGTACTCTGTGCATTTATAATACCTAGTCTGTATACCTAATACCTAATTATACCTAATTTACTGCATGCACTGCTGCAGTGTTAGCTGAAGCAACTGCAGTAGTCTGTTTGCTGTCAAGTAGCACCAGAGCCGCAGTAAACTTTGTGGCTGCATGATGTTGATCTAACTAATGTTGATTGTGGCAAATTGAACATGCTTTGCAATGTGGCAACCAGTCAGGCATGCGGATATCGCGAAGGAGAGCTGCTACAGTAGAAGGCTGGGAAATTGCTAAGTTCTGTTGCGGTTTCTGGCGCGTCTGCACTCTAAACTGCAGTGCAAACTTTAAACTGTTGCTCTCATGCAGTCAGCGCCTTGCGAAGTAGCAGAAAAGTCTTCTCTGCCTCGACAGATACATACGAACAATACATATTCCTCGATATATATATATATATATATATATATATATATATATATATATATATATATATATATATATATATATATATATATATATATATATATATATATATATATATATATATATAAATATATATATATATATATATAAATATATATGTATAAACTAACGATCGCTACGACACGCTAATTGCGCCTGTTTCTGAGCTAGCGCTGGCCGTAGTCGCGCTACCCGTGGTGCCGTTTGAAGCTTCCGCCGTGGCATTGCGTCGCTTCATGCTGCCTAAAGTTGGCGTCGTCGCCATCGTCATCATGGGCGGCACAGTGGAGGAGGAAGTAATGATTGGGGATCTGGCGCTGTGCGTTGTCGTTGCCAAATGATTGCTTAGATGCTGCTGAAAGTGTTGACTAAAGTTGGTGCAAAAAATCGGATGATGCGGACTCGACTGCGGATGTGAATGCGAGTGTAAATGCGTGTGTTGCAACGGATGCGTATGTTGCAACGACGGTGAATGATGATGCGACTGTGTGTACGCATCGTATATGGCCGCATTGTATTCGTCACGCCGTTTGGTCAATTGGTTTATACTGAGCGGATTGTTAATGTCCCTGGGATTGGCACCAATTGGATTACGAGGCGTGGCAGGGGCGACTGGAACAACAGGAGCAACAGAGGAGGAGGAGGCAATTGTGCCCACATGAAAGATCTGCTCTGGTGTCAGTCCCATGCCCAAATGACTAAAGCGTGTGCCTAGCGTTTTAGCAGACAGTGGCACAGGCAAACTTGTGCCAGCTACAGCTGCCAACTGCATTCCAGTTCCCATTCCAGTTCCCATTGTCGTTCCATTCCGTTCTGTAGTTCCCGCTGTTGCTGTTGCTGCTGGAGAGGCTGTTGTTGAGGTATTCGGTGTATTGCTTATGCTACATGTGGAGCTGCTGCTGGAGCCCGAGCCCGAGCCAGTTGCAGTTGCAGTTGCATGCATGTTAGAAATTGGAACCACTGGTGTGGCTGCTGGACTAGTTAACATGTTCATATTGAGTGGACTGGCTACACTTGTTGTTGTCGAGGGGCTCTGGAGGCTTGAAAGGCCGCTCAGACAACCGGGACTGGATAGAGATTGATTCATGGACTCAGCATCCTCCATATCGTGTTCGGGCATCTTGGCATCCAGTTCATCCACGCTGCCACAGCTGCCCGTGCCGCCGCCCAGCTCGTCATCGTCCTCGTCGTCGTCCTCGCTCAGCTGGCTCAAGTTGCCGGCGTCGTCCATGTCGTCAGCGCCGTGCACGCCATTGTTCCCATTCAGTGCCTCCATGTAGCGTATGCATTTCTTTTTGCGCCTGCGGTTTCGAGTAGAAGACAACACAAAACAATCAGTATATTTAGCATAACATAATATACGGTAGGGTACGGTATTAATAATTCAACAACATTAGTTACATTTACAATCAGTCGGTAAGGCAACCAAATGTGGCTCGTGTGCTATTCAATTCTACAAATAATAATATATAAATCATTCCACAACAGTTGCACCTCATGCACAGCACATACGGTATGTGTATGATAACTAATGCAATATTTCAAAACTAAAAATTAATTATGGCTTCTAAAAGACTTTAAAGTCTAATTAAGTTGTATATTTATAAAAGATTCGATTAAACAACTAAAACATAACACGAAAATAACATAAGGGGATGCCTCAAGAGTTCCCCAAACCATAAATTATTGTCGATAGTTTTAGCTTTAATGGTTACCTTCTTTTAGGGGTTCTGCGTTTGTAGACTATATAACAAAATTATCGCAAAGTGCATTAAGATAAAGTTTCCCACTCGGTTTCGGTTTTCCCTGCGTGGACTGTTAAGAAAGTTCAGCGCGCATTTCTTTCATTTTATGGTCAGTTTAATGGACCCACTGAAGCGGGTCTATTTGGGGTATTCTGACTACATTTCTCACCAAATTTACATTGTTGGAGTGAAGATCAGCCAGAAGCATTGCAAACGCTACAAATGCATGCATAAAGTCACAGTTTCGTGCAATTAGCCCATAAACCGCATCATTGGACCGTACTCCTTCAAAGATGATGCGAATCGTAACGTAATTGTCTATGGTGAGAGCTATTGTGAGAAGATATCAAACTTGTTCTTTCCCCAAATGCAAGAGCTTGACTTACATGACATGTGGTTTCAACAAGACGGTGCCACATGCTATACAGCAATGAACTTATTGAGCGGCGAGTTCGGTGAATATTCTATTTCACATTCGGGACTAAATTGAGCGTTTAAACGCCTTTATTTTTGTGTGGGGCTATGTTAAATCGAATGTCTTTAGAGACAAGCCCGCTTTAATTGACGCATTAGAGGACAACAGCAGAAGCATTTATTCCTGTGATACTGGCATGTACCGAAATGTTGGAAAGAGTATGCCAAAATTTGACTAAGGAGATGGAGCATTTGAGGCGCAGTCACGCTTAACATTTGCATGAAATAATCTTCAAAAATGCAATTATTTGCACCGTACTATCGATTCAAATAAAGATTGCATGCATTTCTCTCAATTTTATGTGTTTTTTTTTTGAGAAAACTCGTAAAAAATCAACCTTTTGATCTGCTAAAGTTAAAGCTGAGATACGTATAAAAGGTCAAGGCTCCCTCTCATTTTACTGATTAAGAGCAGATATAATTGATGGGATAGGCAGCTAAAATATATAATAAACCGTATAAATAATTATAATAACTATTCTTCAGCAAGTTTTATATGTATTATGGAGCAACTAAGACGGCACGAATTGCATGCATTATATTATATTATATTTGAAACAAATGGAGGACAATGCAAAACTAAAAGTAATATAAGGGAAATAAATTTCAGAGCGTTCATTTGACACTTGATTTGTATGTTTAAAAAAAAAAAGAAAAACACATCAGTTATCGTAAATCTAGTTATCGATTAATCGCAAAACAAATAAAAAACTGTCGGGAGTAATGGAACAATATTTGAGACATCAATAAAAGCTTATGCTTGAACAATTTCAACCAAAACAATTAATAATAAGACAAAGCAAGCAGTAACAACAACAATAACAACAATAATAAGACAGCTTTCGCTGAATGCAAATTAAATGCATATATATGTATGTATATAGATATATGCATATACTATATATATAGATATATACATGTATACATATATAGACATATGTATATATATATATATATTTATATATAGATATATGTATGAATATTGTATACTTTGCATATTAACGACACACTTTATCCTACCATTTAAACATATGTATATGTATGTGCACATAAACATATGTTTAGTAAATATATTTCCCTAGTATATATTATCGGATATAAAGTACATACATATATATGTGTATTAATGCCAAGTACAAACGGAACAAACAGATTTTTAGCTAAGTTAGATAATACAAATATAACAATTGTTAATTGTTTTCTTTAACATTTTTTCACCTTCTTTCTTTGCCTCTTTTTAAATTCGATTTTTGTTTAAGAAAGACTTACATACTTTTCTTATTCTTGTATTCTTATTCGTATTCTTGTGAAAAGTATGTAGTATTGTAAACATAATTCACCTTGTCTACCTCTATAACTAAGTTGTATACATATGAAATTCGATTTTTTTCCTTAGGAGTCAAAGTACTACAGATAAACCTGTTTGCGTTTATTTTAACATCAAATTATAGATGGGGAAATTGTACAATGTACAAATTGTACAATGTAAAGAAGATCGACGATATATCGATACATCGATGTTTTTCCAGCTCTATTGTATATACATTCTGTTAGAGATGCAAATAAATCAATTTATTTTCGAAAATTCAAGAAAAATTCGATACAAATCCATTGAAATCGAAAATTTTAAATGTAAGAAAAAAAAACGGGTTTTTGGTTAGAAATTATAGAAAAAGAACGAAAAGAACGCATGAAATTAAAGAAAAAGAAATATACAATATAATGAAGACCTCATATTATTATTAAACAATTACCCTCAACTCAAAATTCTTCAAAAACAAATGCTTATCCGTCGCACTATACCATGTTTACTTATTTAGTTGTAGTAATTTAGTACTATTTTTAAATTTTTGATTAAAACGATTCTCAAAATTTAAATCGATGAAAATTTGAAATGTAAGAAAAAAAACGGTTGTTATACCCTTTGGCCATTGAAAATTGTCAAAAAAGGGTATACTAACTTTGTGCAAATGTATGTAAAAGGCAGGAGGCGTGGCAGACCCCATAAAGTATATAAATTCTTACTCAGGATCACTAGCCGAGTCGATTGAGTTATGTCCGCCTGTCTGTCCGGATGTCCGTCTGACCAGATGAACACACAGATCTCAGCTATTATAAATGCTAGAGATACCAAATTTGTAACGAAGGTTCCTATGTATGGTTCCTCGGCGCAGATTAAGTTTATTTCAAATGTGAGGTGCCACGCCTACCGCCCCCGCAAATCAACAAATTAATTTTTGAACTTAATTTGTAAGCGCTAAATGAAATATCTACGTAGTCTCCAAATTACAATCCGATCGGACAATAAATACAGAAGTTATTTAAGAAAGTATGAGCATAAAACCAAGTGCTTCTGTCAGCTAACAAGGGAAGGGGCGAGCACGTAGCGCGAGCGCCATTTATCGGGATTAATTTCAAAGCATGTGAATATGAATATGTATACATAAGTAGGAACATACACACATAGGTCGAAGAGTATCCCACTGTCGCGTGCTGCGCGACTGGTTTGGCTTGAAATTATAAAAAAAACCTGTTTTTGGGTTGAAATTAAAAAATAAAACGAGAGCAACAGTCGCGCAAAACGCGACAGTGGGATACCCTTCGACCTATGTTCCCGTGTAGTTTAATTTGTTAAATTCATACACATACATATGCATATGCACATGCTTTGAAATTAATCCCGACAGATGGCGATCGCGCTTCGCGCTCGCCCGCCTCCCTTGTTAGCTGACAGAAGCACTTGGTTTTATGCTCATACTTTCTTAAATAACTTTTGTAATTATTGTCCGATCGGATTGTAATTTGGAGACTACGTAGATATTTCATGCAGCTTAGTATATTTTAAAGTCAGAAAGTTGTATCTTTTATACAGCGCTTACAAATTAGAGTTCAAAAATTAAATTATTGATTTGTGGGGGCGGTGGGCGTGGCACCTAGCATTTGAAATAAACTTGATCTGCTTATAGTACACAGGAGTCTTCCTGCCAAATTTGGTAACTCTAGCTTTAATAAATTTTAAAATAACTGAGATCTGTGCGTTCATACAGACAGACAGACAGACATGGCTCAATCGACTCGGCTTGTGATCCTGAGCAAGAATATATATATGGGGTCTCCCACGTCTCCTTCTGCCTGTTACATACATTTGCATAAAGTTAGTATACCCTTTTTTGACCATTTTCAATGGTCGAAGGGTATAAAAATAAACAATGTAATGAAGACCTCATATTGTTATTAAACAATTACCCCCAACACTATACCTAAAAAACTAAACTAGACATATTTACTTATTTAGTTGTAGTAATTTAGTACTTGTTTCCAATGTTTGATTAAATCGATTCTCAAAACTTAAATCAATGCATCGTAGCAAATTGAAGAATCGATTTAACTTGCAGCTCTTTCAAGTAGTGCCAAAGTTATCAAGCAGCATAAATATTTGTCAAATTATCTAAGCCAACACTTTTCTAAAATATAATTATGTTAATTTAAAAACTATTGAAATAAAACGTATATGATTTTTAAGATGTATTAAATCTTGCATACATACATATATTTAAATATGGACATCGAAAGTAACACGTCGAATTTCATAGATATACTCGTACAACCGATAAATGCCAATGCGGCGCTGGCTGGAATAGTTTGGTTAAGAAACCAATAATGTATTGGAAGAATTTACTATTTGGTAATTGGTATTTGCATTTAGTTAGGCTATTATTTATGTACTTAGTTATTAGTTATTTACTGGAAATTGCTTCGGTTGGCCTGTTATCGCTGCGAGTCCTGCCTGGGGGGGATGGATGATTTATATCGACGATTCATTTATAAATTAACATAGGTCGGCGGTGCTTGGGGTGACATCTGTTGGCTACTACCTCCGCCGGTAGTAGAACCACCGATCCCCCACCACCAGCTGCACCACCAGTACCAATGGCCACGGCGGTCTGCTGTGTACAGTTGCTGCCATTGACAGTTCCGTTTCCGTTTGCAAGCATTTGCAATTGTGTGTGTGTGTGCGAAGATGATGTTGATGACGAAGAGGAGCTCGATGATGAGTTGGGCAACATTACCGTGCCCCCCATCATGCCCGGTGTCAGTATGCCGACACTGAGGCCCACAGGCGGACCGCCAACGGACCCAACGACGCCGCCATTATTGCCCACATTCGGACTGTATTTGTTTTTATTAATAATTTTATGATTAACAGTTTATTTTTTTTTATATTTAATTTTATCATATTCCATAATTTTTTATTTTTTATTTTGCATTTCGGGGTCAAGTGAAGGGGGTCCACAAGAAGCATTGAAGAAAAGAAAAGGCGATCATTTTTATCACATCAGGCGAAAATTTAGCATGTTCTCAATTTGTAAGTGTGTGTGTGTGTAACTGTATCATTAACTATATATGTGAGAAGATAAACACATATGTATACACAATATTTATCTATCTTCATTCTTTTTTTCTTTGACCACAGAAAACAATCAATATAGGTTAGTTTAGTCTCCATACAAACACACACACACACACACACTGCTGCTATTACTACTATGCATACAATGTACACTGGGTAAAAATCAAGGAAAAGTGGCAACTTCGACCCTATTAAGTATGTATATATATACAGTATATCAAGAAACACTTTACACATATGTATTAACATTAACTAATTAATAATTATATATGAGTATAACAATAACATGTACATATGAGTAAAGAGTTACTTGACTCACTGTAAGTTATACTCTGTTATGTTAAGTCTTATGTTGTTAAGTGTGACTTTAGTCGTAAGTTTATTTAGTCATCGTTAACCCTATCGATAATATAGTGTTCAATATCGTTAAAGGGAGAGCTAAGGGAACAAATTGTTCAAATTAAAAAGACCATAATAAATAATTAAAACATTAAAAAGTTTATCTTCACAATATATTCTGAATCAAATAGTCTTTCAGTTTTAAAGCTACCTTGATGAAACTTGCTACACGCTGCAAAATATGTCTGAACGCGCCGGATCGGACCATTATAACATATAGCTGCCATAGGAACAATCGTAACGTAACTAATTAGCGCCAATCAAAGTTAGACATAATATGCTGCACCATTATTTTGTAGTAGACTGGTAGAGGGTCACACACACGAAGATTATGTTAAACTTATGTAAACTATGATAACATTAAGATTGAGAGTATGTTAGCAGTTCTCTCGGAGAGAGGCATTCTGTGTTGGCGTGTCGAATAAAGAAGAGTATTGAACTGTCGAACACATGTGAAATAATCAAGCTTACACAATATATGAATATCACTAATATAGGAACTATCGGAGGATACAAGAACCTGCAAGGGTATAATACCTTCGGTATGCCGAAGGTAGCCTTCGTTTTCGTTATTTTTATTCAAACATAAACTATATAGTTTAGGGTTATTTATGATTATCACATTCAACAAACTCTCTGCGGTGTGCGTACTTAATTTGAATTAATTTTGGGACACCCTATCATTAAATACTATAGCAACAATCGGAAAACCTGCAAGAATATAAAACCTTTGCCATGCCGAAGGTTGCTAATCATTTTTGAAAAATTTTATCATTTAATATCCCAATCGCACTTATTTAAATATTCACTTTCAATAGATATTAAATTGTTTCATTTATGGATATCCTTTGAATTATCGTTAAATCCTCCTCTTTCGATCGCTAACTATCAAGCACTGTCCGTAAGTTTTCAAACCTTATACATTAAATATATATGTCTTTCCCTATATCCCTATATTCGAAGCTTGTGCCGCGGTAGTGGATAAAAATAATGCTTGTGGCGATAACATTGATGAAACTTAGTAAAATATTCTTCTCTTACTGCATGCCAATAAATAAGAAAGAGCAAAGTCGAAATCGCATTTATATATCGTACAACTTATCGGACGATTTGTAGTATTTATTAATCTGTTTAAATCAAATATTATTTTTACCTATAAATATGTTTGTTTAATTTCTAAATTTCATGAAAGTCGGAGTATAATAACATATAGCTGCCATGTGAACGATTGCCCAAAAGTGAGGTTAGGATTGAGAGTGGCGCAATTAAGAAACAATAAGAACCAAAACCCTAATAATAATACATTTTAAAGTTAATGAAGCTGTGAGAATCCTCGCAGGCATACTTAACATACAGGTCACTTCAGGCTACAAGCACACCTTAGAAATCTATGAATAGAGTAATGCGCTCTATAGATTCTGAGTCATTTCTTCGAATACCCTTTGAAATGGTTAAAAAGGGTATATAGAGTTGTTGATTAGTGTTCGTTTCAGGGACTTAGTTCATTATTCGAAGAACTTTAATCTTAATCTTTAGGTCGTTCGTTCGAGTCTTTTGGTCTATTGGTCTTCAAGTATTTTGTAAAGTATTCTGTAGATTCTGAGAGTTACTACTTTGAATACCCTTCAGCCATTAAAAATGGTCAAAAAAGGGTATACTAACTAGAGTTGTTGATTTGTGTTCGTTTCAGGAGAAACTTACTTCATTAGTTCATTATTCGAAGAACTATAGCTCAATCTTTATGTCGTTCGTTCGAGTCTTTTAGTTCGTTCTAGTTTTTTGTTATTTTGGTCTATTGGTCTTGGAGTATTTTGTTCTATCTATTCTAACTAAAGTTCAAGTTCAAAATCGCATTTTTACATTGAATTTTGCGATACTCCGCGCATGTTTACAACTGTCGATCATTATTTTAAAAAGCAATTTAAATTAAAAAAAAAAAAGCTTAATATATGTATTTTCAATACAACATGTAATCACTTTGATTTGAAACATTTACTTTAAAACAACAATAATAATGCGCTCTGTAGATTATAAGAGATACTTCATCTCTTATAATCTCGAATACCCTACAACCTTTAAAAATACTTAAGGCTATACTAACATTGTGCAAATAAAGTTCAAAACTTTGGAAGTTTTTCAAAATTTTTTTAGGTTAGGTTGAAGTTCAGACGTGATTGGTTTTAACATTGGATTCGGATTCGGAAGGTCTATGGAAACATATATCGCATGACCCGATCATGACCCCCCATTACTTTTTGGGGTTTCAACAACTTTCGATATTTTTGAGGTTAAGGCGAAATTGAGATGTACGTAAATTTTGATTGATTGAATTCGGATTCATACTTAGAAGGACAAAATACATGTTAACACATATATAGTATGCTCGGCTCAGGATTCCATATCCATTGGGGTATATTTGAACGGTTTTCAGTTTTGTAAGGTTATGTCGAGATCCAGACATAATGGCGATTTTCTGACCGCGGATTCGGATTCAGCAACCCAAAATACATATAACTGCATATGCCGCTTACCCAAATCATGAAACTTTTTTTTTGTGGGCCTGTGTAATTGTGGCGACAATTAGGGCAAAAATACATTTACATACTATAATATAGAAATTCAATTTATTCAGTAACTACATATATCGAATTTGGTTTGCCATTGCTGGAATGTGAGGCAAATGTTTTCTAATCATTTTGCATTTAAAATCTCGGAAAAATATGATGATATGTGTATACATATGTACATACATATGTATGTATGTATATGAATTGAATAAATTCAAGTAGACTGTCTACTCGTCAACTTATTTGATGATGTGTAGAATTTAGTTGCATGGGCATTGTCGCGGAACGGATAAGTTGGTTATCGATAGTTAGTTAATTAATTTGTTACCTAATTTTGGTTGGATACCAATCGATCTATAGGCGAATATGCATACATCACAGATGATCAAGCATAGGGCAATGTTAATATTGCAGTCGTTTATAGTCTCAATTTATAATCAACTTGTAATCATAATCATAAGATTGTAATCAATACAAATCTTAAAAAAATCAAATTGTTTACTACCTGACACCGACTTTAATATTGTTTTGTTCACTTAAATATTGAAAATGCTCAGTAGATAAAGCAAATGTGATATGACAAACATCACAGAGTACATTCATATATTGTCGGATTTGCAATCTGGTCAGCCAAAAAACACTGAGTAAATTTGTTGATTACGAGGGCTGCTATATATATTTCTGGCCTAATAGTGAAAATACGAATATTTATCAACGAAAATGGTTTTATTGTTTTTCAACATATTCTCAATCAAGATTTATAAACTTTTGCATGCGCTCAAACCAATTTTCGAAGCACTTTTTCCACTCCGATTGAAGCACCTCCAAAACATAGTTTTTGAATGCTTCAACAGCATCTTCTGGCGACGAAAATCGTTGACCACGCATTATTTTCTTGATGTGTGGGAATAAAAAGAAGTGATTGGATGCCAAGTCAGGGCTGACCTAGGCTGACCCATCAATTCGACGTTTAGGCCGGTCAAAAAGGTGCTGGTTTGAGCCGATGTGTGAAAGCTCGCATTGTCATGGTGCACAAGGATTCGTCTTCTCTTGTTCGATTTTCGAATTTCTCCAAAGACTTCAGGCAAACAAATGGTGGTGTACCACTCAGAATTGACCGTCCTACGTTGCTCAAGCGGAACAGTCGCCACATGACCAGTTTTGCCGAAGAAACAGGCGACTATTTGCTTCGAAGTGCTTCTGCCACGAACAACTTTCGTTGGATTTGGCTCGTTTGTTTCGGGCTCATACGCATAGATCCATGATTCGTCAACTGTGACGATCTTATAAACGTCTTTTGAAGCACCGCGATCGTATTTTTTCAGCATTTCTTTACACCAATCCACACGAGCCTTTTTTTGAACGATTGTCAAATTGTGCGGGATCCAACGAGAACAAACCTTTTTTACGGCCAGGTTTTCATGCAATATCGAATGTATGCTGGTGGGAGTATTGCATAGGCTTGCCTCTATCTGATGGTATGTTACATGACGGTCTTGCATTATAAGTTCACGTACGGCATCGATGTTTTCTGGCACAACGGCTGTTTTTGGAGGACCTCACGGAATTCGTCCTTGAGCGAGCGTCGGCCACTATTGAATTTGTTTTACCAGTTTTTCACAGTGCTATAGGATGGTGCTTCATAGCCATACAAAGATTTTAGTTCATCGATGCACTCTTGTCGTGATAATCCACGTCGAAAGTTGTGAAAAATTATCCCACGAAAATGTTCACGAGTTAATTCCATTTTTTGGCCGAGATGATTTTTTTAATTCCCAGTCAATAAAACAATTCACGATTAAATGCAAAACGTTCTGAGTGATGTTATGCTAAAAAATGTCAAACTTTCCAATGGAAATGTCAGATTGCACCTGGCAACACTTAGTGTTACCTAGGCCAGAAATATATATAGCAGCCCTCAGTACAATTCTAAGTAGCTCTGGTTGAGATATGCGATGGGATTTATTAGTGTTTTCTGTTTTTTTTAAAGTTAAGAATAGAATATAATTGTCCCCTTGTGACGAAAGTGACAAGTAACATTGATTGGTATCGATAAGTTCGAAATTATTTATTATCCAAAACAACGTCACAAGCCAAGCTGAGTCATATGGTAAACAAACCACTTCAAAGAATTAGTTATCTTGTTATTGTATTATATATATTTGTGGTTGTGCGGAAATGTCTAATTTGAAGCCAAATAATCGTCATTAGCGGGAAGTGAACAATTGCTCCAGTGGCGCACAAGGAAGAGTTATCTTCGTCAATGAAAAATGGATTCATTGCAGCAACCCACTGTGGAAAAAAAATCTTGGAGACTACCTGATCATGCATCTACGACGTCGGGTCGGCTTAAAATTCACGAATACTATATTGTGTTTTTGGTGCAATCATTTTGGTCTTTTCTTACTGTGAGTTGTTGAAACCATCACTGGGAAACGGTATCGAACTCAATTGATACGATTAAGACAAGCACTGCGGGAAAAACATGACAGAATACGAGCAACGGCACGATAAAGTGATTTTACTGCATGACAAATCTCGTGTTCACGACGTGAAAGAATATCGACGATATATCGATGTTTCAATTTTTGAAAATATTGAAGTTTTTAAATATCGATATTCGATATTCAGCTAAGAATTTTATATGTGAAATCAGGACTTTTCGAAGGCTATATTTTCTAAACTAAGCCGAAAACAAAAAATTATTACTTTATATTTTCGTCATATCTCGTCGAGATTAAAAAGGATCAATCATCAGATCTTGATCGATGTTTTTAAAAAAATCGATATAGCGATGTACGTAACTATCAATGTTTTTCCAGCTCTAGTTCACGTTGCGAAAACTTTTCAAAATCTACTTGAGAACGCTCTAATGGGAAGTCCGACCCCCACACGCAATAATCCCCAGATATTGCGCCATCCGCTTATTACTTTTTTCGTTAGATGGTGGATCAGCATTTCCATTAAGTATGAAGACATGGACAAATAGCTAAATAGATTCGGGGATAAACTTAAAAGACGAACTTTATGACAGCTATGCGATATATCGATCCGACCTGGCTTGTTCCTTAACTTATTAAACATGCAACAAGATTTATTTATCTTGATTTATTAAGATACTACAACTGGACACTAGTTTGCGTTGGCACAGACAGACAGAGCTATGTCGACCTTAAATAACTTGCAGAATATTGAACTGCAGAATTCAAAATTCATATAAAAATAAAAGAGAAGGTTTCAATGTATTTTTTTTCTATGTGTTTATAAATTGATATATAGTATTGCTGTTGAATGTTCGCAATAACATACATAAATGTTAATGAATTGTTTCATCAACTGGATGTGAATCGCATTGCATTATTATCGATATCTTCTAATGCAACCTAACCTCAACCTGCATGCGAGTGTGTGTGTGTCTTGTTGACCTTTTGTTTGATTATACTTTGAAATATGTACGCTTTCATAATATTATCGAGCTATGCCGATAGAAAGTTTCTTTATAAATGTATGTTAAATTGTTTCTGTGTTATTAATTCTGATGCGATTTATATTGTTTCGATCACCCGATCGGCTTTGTCAAAACCAAAGTTAATTGGATATATGTATGTATATAAAAGATCTGAGGAAACCTGTGCAAAGTGCGGGCTTTGGGTTTTGGAACAACATTTGGTATCACATGCAATAAGATATCGGGTCGTGATCGTTATTCTATATGCACATAGCATAATGTACTGGTATTTAGCAGTAAATCTCAATTAGGTGTATGTATATATAGTATTTTGATTGAGTGTTAAAGTACAGCTAAGTCTATGATTTAATATTTTAGGCACAACATTCTTGAGCTTATCGATATCTTCGATCTATATCGCTTTCTCTGTACACCCAACATTTTTCATTGTTTACGCGTACTATAGTATGTGATATGTGATGTAATGATAATAAAGGTTTTCTTTTTGCCATAAGATCTATATATATGTATATAGAGTTACCACCTACCTGCAGGGTTTGCACCATTGATTTTGCTGATCCAGACCGAAACGAGCTCGGCACTTCTTCATGTTGTTGCCTACGAAAATATTGAAATAAATTAAGTTAATTTATTTTTATTTTAACTTCCAATAAATGATTATTGCTTTCATTAATTTGTTAGTATGGCAGTAAGAAGGTGTAAGAAACATTCAATAAGATACTACAAAGTGACTACAATGTGTAATTAAGCAATGTATGTATGTCAGTCATTTATGATTTAATGACATCAATGACAGAGTTAGCACTATGTTGTTGATTTTTATTAATTTAACTTAGTTACACCTACACCTACTTATTAAAATAAAACAAGTTATTTTCAACTTCATACGCTTGCAATTTCAGCATACACTTATCCAAATTTTATGCTTTTTTTGAAAATATATACTTAATGGGAAGATAGATATATGCATATATGTATACTTAAGGAACAAAATAAATAAACAAACAAACACATCATATCAAAAAATACTGTAACATTTTGAAATTTTATTAAACGATAAATACTACTTATGTTAAACCGCATCAATATGTTCCCAACGATAAATACTGTTGGTATTATTTAATAAGACGTATGTACACTGGAGAATAAGAATTCTTACGCTTTAAACAAAATGTCTGATCTAATACTAGCGTTGCTATAACGCAATCGACTAATTAATTAAACAACACGCGTTACGAAGCAACGACTACGTTTACAATTTGTTCTCCTGTTATTACTACAGCAAATTATTAATTAATTAAAAATTAGTGATATTACAGTATTATAACAGTGGTAGAACAGAATCAATATCAGAATCAATGCTGCGTGTGACATTCAATTTGAGAACTAGCTGCTGACGAACGCACCGCACCTATCACATTATTCTGCCTTATCAAGTGCTTAAGTTGTAAAATATGGACGAAATTAATCAAATCCTGACATACAAAAATATTTGTAAACAATTGTAAATTTGTAAAGGCAAAGTGCGCGTCACACACTTTGACATCAGACTAGAGGTGCCGAAATATCGATGCTAACATCGATATATCGATGTTTTTAAATTTTCCGGAAAATCGATATTTTTCGTCTATCGATGTTTTCAGGTCCGTTACTGCTCCAAACACTACACAGATGTACATAACATTAACATGTATATCTGTGTAAAGTGTACATGTTAATGTTATTTACATCTGTGTAAAGTATTTCTTGACTAACTGTATATAATAAGATATATTTAAGATTCGACTGTTGACACAGATCTTCATTGATTTTTAAGTTCCTATTATTATCCTATTATTCCAATTTTAATATGGTGCAAATGAAATGGAATCTCATTGTTTTTTTAGTTTTTTAATGTTATTTTTTGATTTTTTATATTAAATTTAAAATAAATTGAATTTTTTCAAGTGTAAATAAAAATATTAATTTTTTTCCGATAATACCGGGAAAAATGGATTTAAATCGCTATTTTTGGTGAAAAATATCGAAACATCGATGTCTTCAAAGATCGATATTTCGGCACCTCTACATCAGACATCTTAACAGAGTACTGTTAAATTAACATTTCTGTTATATAACATAATGGTTTGAAGTCCTAATACGTTGGCACCAAAAATCCTTAATATCAATTTATTTTTGCCGCAAAAATTACGAAATTCCCCAATCTGCTATGCTATCTGTTTTTATTTTATGGTAATCGAATTTAGTAAGTCGATTCTATAGAATAGAAAGTGTGTGTACAGAATTTCATTAAAATATGTATATCTAAAAATGAAAACTAGTTCAGATGACCGGAATGACTTCGATTTCTCTGTTTATCCTGATTCAATTTACTTATATGTATGTATTTATTTACTTATATATTTGTTATATATATAGTATATATATATATATATATGTATATATATATATAAGTATGTATATATATATATATATATATATATATATATATATATATATATATATATATATATATATAATATTATACAAATACAAATGCAAACACAAATACATAAACATTTACTTGAACTTATACATATAATTTGTTAAGTTATACTCTATTATATACCTTAGTCGATACACTATCGTAAGTTTATTTAGTTATCGTTAACCCTATCGATAGCATAGTGTTAAATAACGCATAAGGAGCGGGGAGCGTCACTATCGTATAAGAGAGAGAGCTGAGGGATCACATTGTTCAAATTGAAAAGAGCGTAATTAATAATTAAAACATTCAAGGATTAACTCCACAACTTATACTTACAAATATGCTAATAATTATACTAAGGCTATTGCTAATGCTAATGCTATAACTAATAGTTATACATACAATTGAAAGCATCAAAAGCTATACATTGATATGTGTTTGTACAAATATTAAATATAAATGGTTCGTATGTGAAGTTTAATGACTGATCCATTTATTTTATTTAAAACTATTCCAGATAAATTGTTTTGCAACAGACGTTGTTGTTGTTAAATAGTTCTCGATTTGTCTTTATAATTTGTATAAGCAGAATATAACATTTTTTGCCCGAATTGGTTTTGGTAAGATATAAAGTACAAAATTGTAAATGAAAGAGAAAGGTAAGAGAGTCTAACCTCCTGCATCGTTGATAGCGTCTTGCTTCCGTTTCCGCTTCTTGCCGCGTGAGGCGTTTGTGCGCGAACTCCAATCGGGATACATCTGCATGTGCAGCTGGCGTTCCCGTCGTGCCAACTCGTAATACTTCGCCTGCTCCTCACGCCCCAATGCATGCCACTGGCAGTGTGAGGGCGATCGAGGGGAGGGGAGGAGGACGAGTGGATGACAGACAAGGCAAAAGCAAGAAAATCGATTTTCGAGTTGTAATCCGCAAACATTTGTTTTTGTTTAATTATATATACATAATATATATTTTCGATTGATCAATTCAATTTGCAAATAAGTATACAAAATATATATATATTTATGTATACATATATACATATATATATAGGCATTAATCAATCGATTTAATTCAATGCTAAAATGTATGCTATATATAGTTATAGTATTCAAAGCACCCGCCTGTCTAAATTGTGTGTTTTATCTATTTGTTACGAAAAGCTTTGACGGATCGATCTAATAGACGGTTTCGGGTGCATGCAGTACGCCAATTTTTATTCAAATATTGATTTCCATTTGAATTTTTGTTATTTTTTAGATTCACGTAGAATCGATAAATATACATGAAAATTAAAGCATTAATTAAAACAAAATTAGGTGTTTTTTATTTATTTATATATATTTTTGCTTTGGAATTTGCTTGCCAATTCATATGTAAAAGTTTTATGAATGCATATGTATACATACATATATAATACTTCATGTTTGTGTTCATGTATGCGTGATTGTATTGTTTCGTAACTTGATGTATTTAATATTCAGTTCCTCAGTTCCAATATTGGTGAAGGGGTTAACGCTTTTAAGTGTCTTTTGGTCTTTTAAGACAAACGCAAATTTTTTCAGTTTTTTCTATGTATATCTCTACCAAAACAGCAAAACGTTGTACGGATCATTATTAATGTATATAAAAAGCAGATTTGTACAGATTTAATGTGGAATTTCGAGAGTGGCAAGTTTGCAATATTTTGACTAAGTACTAACTATAACAAATATATATTGATCATGTGTTAATGTCGCCGTATAACTATTATAAGGGACGTGCAACTAAATATGCAGGTATGTTAAATACGTTTTTATTGGAATTAACATTTACTGAAGATGAGCAATTCATTACGTCTCTTGATTCGCATACAAATCTATAACACTATCTAGCAGGGTCGTCTCTACATTGTGGATATTGACAAGTTAGCAACGATAAAAAAGTGTGTGGCTTTGCCATTAAAAATCTATTATCCCGATTCTTTATACCCTGTGCAGAGCATACAATATTTATTTTGCAACGCACCTACCTAGAAACATAACTGAGCCAATAGTCTGTTAGAGTTAATACAAACAAGTCAGCAAGTTGGAACGAGCTGGTTGAATTCCTTTCGTATAATCGATAGACAGATTTATATATAATATGTCATTAGTATAACATTAAAATCACTTAAGATGTTGCATTGTTGTAGTAAAATGCAAGAAGATCATACCACTAAGCATCGAACATATAGAGTACTCAAACAGCGGAATTTACTCATACGGATGCTATGCTGAGACTGGTACCCCAGAACACGAAGTGTTTCATGAGTGAGCGATCGGCTCTCTTCGCACATCGGCAGAGAGAGAAGCGCACATCGGCATTAAGTCAGTCGCACAACGACAGCGGAACGATGAGCGCGGGTATATTTCTTTGCTCTAGCCATCGTTTCCATGTGTGCGTGTATGCATGCACGGCCCGCGTATGAATGTATGCGGTGCTTGTGAAGTTTGGCAATAGGCAAATGCTTCGGCCAGCGCGCTGGCAGCCTGAAGTCAATTTTGTGTTTCGGCGTAGAGAGCCTAGAGACTGAGGCACAGGGCCGTAGTGAGGGTTTTACGGGCCCCTATGCAATACTTATCAGGGACTCCTACTTAAATGATCTTAATTAATAAATGTATTTGTGATTACCAAAGGAATTAAATTGTACAAATATATCCCCATTAATAACATTTTTATGTTTGGTAACAGTGAGCCCCTGACTGTTGAGAGCCCTTCTGTACCGCACACCCTGCGCACTTTTAGCTACGGGCCTGGCCAGCGTGAAATCAACTGTGTGTTTGTTTTTGTCTTTATCATTAAGAGCTAAGAGACCGAATTACAGTGATCCAAAATGGTTATTTGGCGGCAATAATTTTAGCATCAGAAAACATGTGTATTTATGTTTAATTTTTGAGAAGATGGATTGAAAATTCATAATTATATTATATTTTGTAGAGCATAATTATAATAACAAAAAAAAGTTGTGACAATTATAATTTTTTTTGTATATGAGTTTACCAATATTAACAAAATTTATGAATTAAAATAAAAAATTCGGAATACATAAATATATAATTACTAAATAAAATTATCCTCATAGAAAAAGCCACATGTTTTCAAAAGTTTTAATATTTTCGCTGCAAGATAACCAATTTTGGCCAATGTGTCTGTCTCTAGGCTCTCGACGCCGAAACACAAAATTGACTTCAGGCTGCCAGCGCGCTGGCCGAAGCATTTGCCTATTGCCAAACTTCACAAGCACCGCATACATTCATACGCGGGCCGTGCATGCATACACGCACACATGGAAACGATGGCTAGAGCAAAGAAATATACCCGTGCTCATCGTTCCGCTGTCGTTGTGCGACTGACTTAATGCCGATGTGCGCTTCTCTCTCTGCCGATGTGCGAAGAAAGCCGATCGCTCACTCATGAAACACTTCGTGTTCTGGGGTACCAGTCTCAGCATAGCATCCGTATGAGTAAATTCCGCTGTTTGAGTACTCTATATGTTCGATGCTTAGTGATCATACATTGTTGTAGTAAGCTGCTTCTCAGTATTTTCGATACATTATTCTTTAATACCATCGATATATTATCGTAACGTCGTAATTTAGAACAAGTTCTTTAGTTCACGGTTCGTAAACCACTTTGCATTATTGAGCTCTTCCCACGAAAAACCCGATATGTTTATGCGTTTAATTTGAAGAAAACGTGAAGTGCCTAAACTGACTTTCTGTGCGTTGCAAAATTCTAGTCAACGTTAATTTAATTTTCATTTGAAAATACTAATATAAATATATTGTATTTTCAGCAATTAGAGACAAGATTAACTAAAAATTAATTGTAGGCAGAAAATCCATACAAAATAAAAGTCGTCTGGCTAAATTTTAGTTACCGAAATATTTTTTCAAACTCCAGCACGTAAAAAATATCGTAACAGAAATATTTTTAATGATGGCGACTCAACAAAGTTATTTAGGCAAGCGAAACAAATGAAAATCAATTGTGTCGCTTACGACATGTACGCTTTCAATACAACAACAGAGGCACTATACATAGTTTTAATACATTTTAAAAAGAGTTTGCACAAACTGCATAGACGGGAGAGAGTTGAGCCTGTTCTAGAAGTGCGCAACGCTAACAACTCAGCCAATACAGTATTTTTTTATACTTCAGGCTGCCCAAAAAAAGGGCTTAAATTCTGGCCAAGCAAAGCATGTTAAAACGGTCACACTGGATGCCGGAATAATGTTCAAAAAGTAGGAAAGTAATTTTAGTTTATCTGGAGACAAGTCGTAATTAAAATTACTTTAATTTATTTGAAGACAGGCCTTTGAGTATTGAAAAACTTAATCAGAGCCAGAGAGTATTAAATATTTTTGGTGTGGGAAGAATTAATCGATAAACTTATGTCAAAGAACTGCAAAGAAACTTTCTTGCTTATTGATTTTGAAATTGTTTTTTGTTTAATTTTTTTTTTTTTGTTCTGCCTATGTAAGAAAAGTTTTAGATTATTATTTACACAAAACACATAGTATAGTTTTCAATTAGTTAGTTCTAGTTCTAGTTCTATAGTTTGTTGTAGTGAGTGGAGTTAGTAGATGATTTTGTAGTTTGGGTTTGGTTTTAATGTACATGAATGTTGTTAATTTCAATGAAATTATTTTAAAAAACCGACAGTTAACAGAGAAAGAACATGTGAACTAAAAAGAATTCATTTGAATTAATTAATTAATAGTGGGGAGAGGTAGAGTGAGTGAGTAGAGAGAGAGGTTAGAGTGAGAGTTGGTTGAGTGAGAGTCAGAGAAAAAAGAAGACAATTTTGTGCAATACCTCCCGAATCCGTTGTCGATCTGTCTTTTTTTACGCTTTTTTCTTTTTCGACACATAACCATAGTTATCTCGTGCACTCCACCCTGGATATAACTCCATATGTAATTGGCGCTCTTGTCGCGCCTTTTCGTAATATTTGCTTTGTTCTTCGCGGGAAAGTTCGTGCCACTATAAAAATTTTTGATATTAATACAATGGTTGAGAGAAATCAATTAATACATTTCCAAGAATATTCGTTAAAAAATGGAATAAATCAAATCAAATTTAAATGTGCGTCAGTTTGTCGAAATGTTTTTTTTTTGTTTTTTTTTATATTGATTAACCCCTCTGAAATCTTTATAATACTATTGATTATAAAACTACTACAATTGATGATAATTATTGAAAATTGCTTACCCGTCGGCCTAAAATCTGATTGATCGCCGCTGACTCTTTTAGCGTGCATTCGGCAACAACTTTGGCTCGCATCTCTTTCATGTAGAGCATAAATGCATTCAGAGGTTTTTTGATATGTGGTTTCTTTTTATCATTTGAACTATCTTTACAATCGTTTGTTTGCGAATTCGATGAGCTTTTGCTATCCAAATTTCTGCAAAGAAAGAAGAAATTAAATAGAAGTAAGTACGGGCACAGTTCGAATTTTGACTGCATATATAGCGAACATATAATAATAATTATGGCTCAACTAAATTAATAATAACTAAAGCTATTGATATAGGAGAGAGTTAAATGAGGCGTGTGCGAAATTATAAACCAAAAAGAATTCTCAAACAAAATTTAATGGCATTCAGACTATTAGTTGGAATGACGAACATACAGACATGACTATATCGAAGCCGATGTGGATATTGACTAAGAATAAATACGTTCTTTATGGAGTCGCAGCTGTCTACTTCAGCCTAACGACAAGTATACCGCTCCTGGCAAGGGTATATTCCAATCAGCGCCCTTACCTCCTACAGACGCACAGTACCATCGTGGCTGAAGCTTAACGCCGAGCATGTGAAGGATTAGATCAAGAAGCTGGACAAGATGGGCTCTGACTCCCTCCAGAATCGGTATTATGCTGCGTGTGGCACGGTGTGGCTCAAGTACGCTTTGTTAATGGCTGTTCTGCGCATCATGAGGTCTGTAGGCCTCAAGCCCCACATTCCTGAGGATCTGTACCACATGATCAAAAAGGCATTGATTTGAAAGTCTAAATTATTGACTGAAGGCAATAGGCAATAAGACTTTTAATCCTATCTTCCTTATCTAGCAACTAAACGAACTTTTCTCGAAGCATCGTTATTACAGTATCCATAATATTTATCTCTTTTCGTGAATTTTTCGCGTCCCAAAATACATATAACTGCATATGCCGCTTACCCAGATCATGAAACTTTTTTTTGTGGAACTGTATTATTAAGTCTATTAATACCTCCTAACTTTCCTGATCTGATATTTTCTGGTATTTTCTGGGTTTTCCTCAATCCCTGGTAGCAAATGCTGGCTCAGTTATGATATTATTTACCCCAGTTTAAATTTGAATTAATTTAAGTATTAAAAAAAAATTTGCCTTAATTTAATTTTAAATTTGTAGTTATTAAAGTTTTAATTTTAATTGTAATTTCATAAACAGTCGACTGCTATAGCCAACTTTAAATAAATAAAGAAATAAATAAATAACACCAAGTTGTGCAATTTTAATGTATGTAGGGTTAAATGGTGTATATATATTATATTAAGCTACTTCGAACAATATTACAGCAGTGATAAAGGCGTTTGTTGTTTCAATACCTTATAAAACCGACTGGCTATATAACAGTAATCAATCAATGTTAGCTATAGGATATATGGCTACTAGTTTAATTACCCTGTTGATCAATCAATATATACATTATAAGACTGGAGATGTCTCTTATGCTAAGTACTTTGCAAACTTATACACGTTATCAGAAGCGATCCAAAACTGTTAGACTAGTTAACGCTGCACGGACACGGACATACTTAGTGTGATCCCATATCTAGTGTGATCAATAGTCTAGGGCAGTCGATAGAGCATGAGACTGTTAATCTCAGGGTAGTGGATTTTTTGCCCCCACGTTGGGCGCCAATTATGAAAAATAGTCTCCGTTACGATGGCTGCGTATAATAAGTAGACTCTTTGTAATTTGCCTGGTGATAATGTCTCAAGAACAACTGATTCGAATCTCTAAGCTATGCTTTCGTTCGAAGACAAAGCTTCGCTCTTATCTTAAAGCTCTAAGGGCACTTGCATTAAACATGGTGCGGTTAATTTTGTAATACATTCTAAGTCTGCAGATGTCTGCTATTTTTTTTTTTTTTTTGACGTTGAATACAATGAATGTATTAACATGTGGTTGAACGACACCAAGGCGATGCTTGTTGCGCGCGGAACCCAGACGAAGTCCACCTCCCGCCTAACCGACCAACAGGCACCGTCGTATAACGGACGACACGAAAACGCGGTAAAAATGCGAATAGAAACGCCGGGAGAAGTTATCGCGATAGGGATAGAAATATCTAATAGAACGCGGCATGCAAATTGAAATGAAAGATACAAAAAAAATATGGAATATCGAGGAAGAAAATAATACTAATTACGTGCTAGATAGAAGAATTGAAGCCTTCATAGCAGCGATAGAGTTAGTGCTAGCTATGACGTGTTGAAGTTTATTGTAGTCCTATTATGTTCGGACTGAACGGATCGTGCAGTGCATAGTTCGATCTACAATAAGGAAGAGTTAGTGGAAGGTAATTACGAGTACTTCTGCAAGAGACAGAGAAGTGTAACTGCCTGACAAGGGCCTTACTGGTAATGTCACCTTGCATAAGGTTGTTAATAAATAAGACCCCTAGCATGGTTCCGCGATTAGTTACAGAGTGATTTAATAACAGAAGTCTACTAGTATAAGAAGACATTCTTAGACTTTTATCCCAGTTTAGGCCACGTAAGGCAAAAAGTAGAAAGTTTTTCTGTACAGATTCGATGCATTCCTTATGAATAGTGTACTGTGTACCATACGCATGAACCGTACTCAATAATGGGACGAATGTGAGTGACAGTGGTCGTCTTTAAATTGGTAACAAAGCTTGACATCATCCGCATACATGAGAGTACGGGAGTTACTTTTGACTAAAGGAAGGTCATTGAGGAAAAACGTAAAAAGCCGGGGAACGAGATGACTCCCTTAGGAACACTAGACGTAGCATGAAGTGGGTGTGAGGGGGAGGTTTTACAGAGGAGTCTTTGAGTTCTGTCAGTAAGATATAGTAGCTAACGATCCAACTAAGCAGTTTTGGTAAAAAAAGGTCAAGCTTATGTGCCAGAAGGGAATGATTCACTGAGTCAAAAGCTTTACTGAAATCAGTATAAATAACATCAGTTTGAAGATTTTTCTAAAATCCTTTTTTACCACAAAGGATGTCAGCTCAAGCAAATTTATCGTAGTTAAATAACGTTTAATAAATCCGTGTTGAAAAGGAGAAATAACGGATCTACAGGAATGTTAGGTATACCCGACAATTTAGAGATACCTTTATAATGCTTGCGTCAGACTTGCTGCCCTTTTTAAGCAGGGGAATAATAAAAGATTTCTTCCAAATGCAAGGGAAGAGTGAAGTTTCAAAGGACAGCGAAAATAGTTTGAGCAATGGCTTACTTAAGGAGTTGGCACAGAACCGAAGAATACAAGGGGGAACACCGTCAGGGCCTGGTGAGAAAACTGGATTACTTAATAAAGATCCTTAACAAGTGAGCTTTCGTTTAGAAAGGGAGAGAAGATACCATTCGAATTTGTATTGTTATAAGGATAAAAGTAAGTACTATGTCTAGAAGGTGAATAAGTCGTTGAAAAAACTTTTCTATCAAATCGGCCATGGTTTGGTCAATATCTTAGTTAGCACTTTTAGACGTTAATTTAGTTAGAAATGTGGCAGACTTACGCTTTGTGTTAACAAGACTATAAAACTGAATGGAGTTCTGATTAAACTGAGCCTTACTACGAGTTAAATAATTCTTATAACATTTCGCGTTTAAGACTGTAAAAACTGACCGCGCTGTTCAGTTGCGGAAAAAGGTTGAAGGCGAGTTAGTGCTTTTAAATTTTTTAAAAGGCTTGACTTCAAAATTTTTAACCGTGACAACTCTCTTGTAAACCATGGCGGCTTACTCGAGGATGTTGAATAAAAGCACGGAACACAAATATGCCGAGTACTTTGCAAACTTATACACAAAATGAGTATATTGACAACCGCAATATCTTGAAAAACGATGCACATAAGTTGATAGTTGCTATAGATTACAATCAAGCTAGGACACTATCATGATTTTCCTATGACGTGCCCTTTTAACCTTATACGCTTGCAGCTTTAGTCATGAATCTCTACCGATTGTCGCTTTACTCCTCCTACTGAAACTAAGACACTGGTTTGCATAGCAACAGACAGACAGCGGTCAGATAGCCATAGACATAGTCCAATACTTCAGTTAATGCCGTTTAAGAATATCTCTTCTATATATATATCTCCTTTACCAACTTAAGGTACGATAGACAGTCATAAATTGCTCTCATCTTTTCGTGACAGAGAAACTTATTGACAAATAGAATGCAACCAGTAGTGCAGAACTTTGCGTCCCTACATTTCCAGTGCATTTCATCCGTATCTACAATCGTTATATAACAAAATATTAATTATTTTTTGAGCGAAAAAATTTCGATTGAAAAATAATGATTATTTGTTGAGCGTTATTTTTTTGATCGAAAATATTGCTCAAACTAAGATTACACCTCACATAACAAAAATATACAAATTTTGATTTAGACTAATAACCTGCTACAAATGGTTGCCATTTCAATTATTTTTAGACTCTTTGACCCCATTGGTCTTTCCTTAATAAAACAAAAGCCAAAATCATGGTAGAGGCATGGTAACGACCGAAACAATAAGATTTTCGGTTCTGAATTCAAAGGCATACAAAAAACGTGGCAAATTAAAATATTTTCTGGTCTAAATATGCCGGCAATCTTCCAGATATATAATGGATTAGCTTTCAACACCACTCAAAAACTACAGATACCATATCATATCTGTTATTTCAGGGCTCAAAAAAAATAGACTAATAATATAGAATAATATGAAATAAAATGGAGTTTCTTATTTGAAATCATAGGTCAATGGATACGAAAATAATTGAAATGGATACATCTTCTTTGGAAGAGTAATAATCAGATTTTGAGCAATTCTATTAATCAAACAAAAAACGCTCAACAAATAATTGGTATTTTGTAATCGAAATTTTTTGTCACTTAACAAATAATCATTATATTTTTTGAGAGAAAAAATAAAAGTCATAAAATTGGGGATCACCTCGGAGTTGCCAAGAGTAGTAAACCAGTAGAAATCTTCTGGTGATATTTTTTTTTATCCAATTATACTAAGTGGATGCATTTTTTCATTTAAAAAAAAACAAATAATCATTATTTTCGATCCCTGAATAAAATATTATATAATTTGTATTAGCATTAAATTACATTTGTTTTAGCCTGTTTCCAATGCTTAAGTCATAGGGTGCATCGCTTAGCAGTAAGCCCTCATAGTTCTCGTTTAAAGCAGCTGTAGTTCGAGTTGCAATTGTATTTAAAGTAGGTTTGATATCCGATTCATTGGAAATGCCAGCGGCAACAGTCATTGCGCTGAACTGAGCCTTGAACATGTCGGTTAGGGCGCGTTCCTTTAGCGCCGCCACAGCTGCAACTGCAGAGGAGGATGTTAGGGCAACTGAAGGAAGAGAAGGAGGAGCTGCTGTTGCTGCCGTTGGACTCTCGATCGGTAGGCTGGCAATAGTAACTAATTTGATTGCATTACCATTAAGCTCCGATTGAAATTTAACATTCCCGGCGACACTTGACGTTTCTATTTTACGTGCATAGTGCGACTTTCGACGTTGTTGATGTTTACAATTGCTGCCAGAAATAGTCCCTGTAGAACAACCACTATTACTGCTGTTCGGCGGCGTTGCAGGCGTTGGAGGGAAATTGAAATCAGGCAGATAACTCGCAGGTTCATGCAAATTAGCGGCCGTGACAATCGGATTCAGTAAAGATGAGGAGCTTAACCTCGACTGCGATGCATATTCAAGTATTATTTCCGCAGCTGTGCCAGCGCCTTCGATAAAGCCCTTTGTTCTCAAGTTCCTTGGATGCCACAGGCAGCGTGGTGGCGATAATGTTGATCTATCTTCTACATCACCAACATCATCTTCATTATCCTCATCTTCATTCTCACTGCTAGTCGTGTTTGGACTGCAATCGTTAAGAAGATGATCTTCATTAGCTTGTTGTAGCATTATATTCTCAATGTCCTGTAACGTTCGCGGCTTTTCCGTAATGGATGTATTCTCCGCCAACTTTGAATTTGCCTCCATTTCCGATCGTGGTTGTAGTGCATACTCAGCGGATAGAGCAATGGCTGCCAATGCCATAACATCGTGGGTTGGCAACGATGTTCCTATCGCATGCTCACTTGGCAAACCTAAACGCTGTAGGCTGCGCTGATAGTACAGCTCCGCACTACTCCACTGCTGATGGAGTCTCCTTACTTGGCTAAGCATTGCTTCGATTTTGTTTCTGTTATTATCCAGCTCACGCTGTACGGTTAACTCCAGTGCCATGTCTCGTAATTCTTCTTTCTCTGGCTCATTCTGCAGCCTGGTAGCATCGTCAGTGAGGTTGTTAGGTGTACTTAGATTTTGTTGGAATCTATTGCACAGCCGCATCAGCTTCTCCAGACCTTTCTTAATGCTGCCCAGCGCGTTCTTTTGCTCCCGTATTAGATTGCCCTTCGGACTGAAGGGATCTGTCTCCTGTTTACATCGCGTTGATGACGATGCAGGATTGATATTGTTATTGTTATCCTGTATTAATGTCGCGTTGGATCTATTATCCGTTGTTGTTTCACTTTTTGTTAGTTGTATTATTTAGGCCGACAATCTCTGGTACACGATCGGACGACTGCGGTGGTTGCTGTAGAAACTGTGCGTACAGCAGCTGCGTGGCCAGGAATTGTCGCTGCTGCTGCTGTTCTTCGCTGCATTTGTTGCTGTAGACGCGGGTCAAGAGCGTATCTCTCTCCCAGGAACTTTGTGTCGCCGTATCCTCCAGCTTAGGCCAGTGTTGAAAAAGCTCACTTTGCTGTTGCTGTTGTCGTAACAATATCTCCGACATCAAGGTAGACGTTGAAGGGGCGTTAAAAATATGCTCCATTAAAGAGCAATTTTTGTTTGCAATCTTGTCGTAAAATTGATCGAGTGCTTTATTTTGTGGCTGAAGCGAGTGGTATCTCCTTATTAGCCCAACCCTATCTGTTTATGCAATAAGTTTTTATTATTTAATTCTTTGTACGTTACCACTTTATAAACTTGTCACAATTGAATTCTTAAAGGTCTTCACTGATATGCGCCGAGGCAGGCCTGCAAACTCGCCCTCTTGGCCTAACATTGTTTTCAATTAACTCTGCGAGTGCATTTCGGGGATTAACAAATTAACATATTAAATGCATGTAATACAATTTATTATGCTGATAACGATTAAAAATGTATATCTAAAGAACAGGGACCGTAACGGTTATAATTTTTATTAAAAAACTTGAAAAATAAGAGTTATAAACTAATTTTTTAATTTAAAAATCATTTTTAATTATATTTGATTTTTAAAAATAAAAATCAATTTATAACTTTTATATTTGATTTTTAAAATAAAAATCAAAAAGTAAGAGGGACGAATTGAAAATCAAATTGAAATTACTCATGAACCGAGAGTCCTAGATCATATATTGGTAAATACATATGATCTACACTGCAATTCCCATCAGTTTAAATATATACATATATATATATATATATGTATATATATATATATATATATATATATATATATATATATATATATATATATATATATATATATATATATATATATATATATATACAGGGTGCGCCAACGAAAACGGGTCAATAGAAAAGTCAGATAACTTTGACAATTTTCAACTGATCGACTTCATCGATACGGTTTTGTAAAGTTTGATTCAATACAATTTCAACCATGTATCGCTATACCCCTCAAGAACGTGCCGAAATAGTGTCGCTTTACATTGAAAATAATCGGTCAGTTGTGCTAACCCAGCGTGTATTTCGCCGTATCCGTATATCGTATATCCTCCAATTTTTTTGAACATGGAACTGTAGCAGATCCTAAACGAGTTCAAAACCCAATTTTTGGTTCCAACAGGATGGTGCTACATGCCATACAGCAACTGTAACACTAGATAATCTGCGTCGGAAATTCCCGGGACGTGTTGTATCCAAAAACGGCCGCCAAGATCCCCAGATTTTACACCGCCAGTTTCTTTTGGGGGATTTTTGATGAGCAAAGTTTATACCAACAAGCCGAAGACCTTAGAAGATATAAATGATAACATTCGAGCTGAAATGGCAGCTATTACGCCCGAGATGCTGGTGAATGTGATGAAAAATGCGAAAAAATGAGCGGGCTTTTGTATTCGAAATAATGGGGGTCATTTGATCGATGTTGTTTTTGGGAAATAGCTCAAACAAATTGTAAAAAGGTCATCTTGATAATAAAAACTTTTTGAATATATTGAAAACTCTCAAAGTTATTAGACTTTTCTATTGACCCGTTTCCGTTGGCGCACCCGTTATATATATAGTCAACAATAGAGGTGATGGCAGCGTGATGGTACGGGTGGCAACGCTGCAGGCGACTATCGATAGGATCAGGCATGCAGCAATAATAATAATCGAGAAGGGAAGGCAGTCGTTGAGTTGAAGATGAGTCACATAGGAGTCGCCGCAGAAAAGTCGTAAAGAAGTTGTTGAAGTGCGGATAAGTCAGGCTTTTAGAAGCTTCGATCGGTCAAGTCGGACTGTCGTTGGAACTTGTGTTGCGCGAATCAATCTGTTTAAGTAATACTGATCATTATTATTTGTACCACTTAAAATAATCACCTAATATTTCAATAAATATAACATATGTATACATATATATGTATATGAATTCACTTGTTTAGACAATGGTTTAGACTTATTAACGACATAAGTTCAAGGGCAAAATACAATATATAAAATACATAAGAACCTCCTCATCAGACAAACTTGCAGTCGATCAACTGGTAAAAACTTCAAGATTTATAACGACATGCTTCGAAAAGCTGAAATATGATCTACCTAGTTTTATGAGCAATTCCAATTTGATTTTTATTTCTGATTTTTATAAGAAAAATCAATTCATAACTCTTGATTTTTGATTTTTATTTTAAAAATCAAATATAAAAGTTATAAATTGATTTTTATTTTTAAAAATCAATATAAAAATTGAAAAACAATTTTTAAATTAAAAATTGGAAAAAAAAGTTTACACGGTTTTTGTGTTCGCTGATAAAAACTAGCACAAGGATTTTTTCCACATTTTTCAGAGACTTTTAAGAGCTTTGATTTTTTTTAATCTCATAGTAAAGAACAGCATCAATAAGAATGAGTTGGCAAAGATTAGACCTGAATATAAAACACAAAATGTTTCCGCAAAATTTTAGATAAAGGGTGATTTTTTAGATATTATCTTTTTTGACAACACTGATTTAAACAGCTGACGCACGTTTCGTGTTTTGCATCACTGTGAAACATCTTTAGTTTGGTCTATAACACAGCCCACCAAAAAAAAAGAATCCGAATCCGAAGTCAGAATTTCGCCATCACGACTGGACTTCGACATAACCTCATAAAACTGAAAAACCTTAGAATATCCCCCAAAAGATATAGAATCGTGATCTGAGCATGCGATATATGTTTTACCATGTTTTTTGTCCTTCTAAGTTCGAATCCGTAGCATATCGACATAAGCATATGCGACTTAACCTCAAAAAACTGGAAAAATCGGATTCGGATTCAGCGACCCAAAATACATATACTCGTAACTGCATATGCCGCTTACCCAGATCATCAAACTTTTTTTTTTTTTTTGTGGGGCTGTGAAATTTAACCATGAATCGTCTTACAAACGAACAACGCGCTGCAAATTATTGCATTTTATTATCAAAATGCGTGCTCCGTTTTTGAAAATTCATCGTGGTCACACTAAAGCCGCCTAGATCATGCGATTTAACGCCTTTCGACTATTTTGTTGTTGGGCTCTTTTAATTTTAATGTCTATACAGACAAGCCCACTTCAAATGACGTATTCGAGGACAACATTGAAGCATTTATTCGTGAGATACCGAGATGCCGAAATGTTGGAAAGAGTATGCCAAAATTGGACTAAGCGGATGGAGCCTTTGAGGTGCATTCACGCTCAACATTTGCATAAATAATCTTCAAGTTCTCTGAAATTTATGTTTTTTTTTTGAAAAACTTAAAAAAATACCCTTTACAATTAAATGATGGTTTTAGTTAAATTTAATTTAGAAATGCAGGTTTTCCTTACATTATGGTAAATTTTATGCCAATTCTTATATGAGTACAATAGATTTACATCTCTCTTTAATAGTTAAAGTTCTTCCCCCCTTTTAATGTGCATGTGAAATTCTACCGATTGATTTTTTTCTCGTCTTGCCCTATATTTAATTCCCACTCCCTTTATTATTTGATTAAAATATTCTTCTTTTTTATATATTTTGTGTGGATTTCAAATATTTTGTCATAGTTTAAACTTTGCACAGACTCTGTAAGCGTCGCTCTCTCTCTCTTTTAAAGTGCTCTCTTCGTCTGTGTGTCTCTTTTAGTTTCTCTTTGCTCTTGCTCGCTTTAGCTGCGCAATATGCACAACAATAACCCTGTTGCCTGCCTGTTGCGGAATTTGGAATCTGGAATCCATGGCACACACACACACATTAAAAAACAAGAAATGTTTGATAGACTGCATTCTATTTACTATACATTTATTTAACACTCGTTCACATATTATTTCACCAACTCTCGAGCATTTTGTTATCGATTATACTGTAATTTCGTTTGTTTCGTTCACTTTTCTCGTGAGAGAATATAATGAATCAGCGTGGAGTAGAAGTGGTTAGTTGTGTGTATCCCTTGCGTAGGATTATGGCTGTCGCTTTAAACACAATTAATTGGTGTACATAAATTTTATATATATATTCATTTACAAATAAATATATTTTTACTCATTATATTTTAATTGGAATTTTCTCTTTTTCACAGATATCTCAATTATCAACAATTTGATTTGTTTAACTTTAACAGAGAGAGAATCACAATGTCCACAGTTCATTTATTAATTTAATTGCTTGGATTTATGTACCGACCGATTTTGTATGCACTTATTACATATAGATATATATTTTTGCAAATATTTATAAACCATCACTTTATTTTATTGCAACTTTGAAAATGAGTTGAATTTACTGTCAGAGGCAGGTTAACAACTTGACGTATTACTTCCGACTTTGGGGCTTTTAAGCTAACAATACGCAGTGGTTGTTAACGACCTATCGCTATTTCTCTCTTATTTATCGTATGCTCTCCGAAAGGGAGAGAGGCCGGCGTTGCTGCGCACTGCACCTTTTAAAGACTTCTCTTAACCTTTTTATTAAGAGTACACCTACGCTCGTCAAAAAGAGCTTTACATTCTGTTTTTTGGCTGTAGAACAGTGCACATTAATCAATTCAGTAATTTTTGCAGAAAAAAATTAAGAACTCTTGTGTTTTTTTTATGTTATGAAGCAAAGTACAAAGTTTAAAGTATAGAAAATTTATGTTTAATTAACAAAATATTATTGATATCAAACAGAAAAATAATATGGTTTACTCCGATTCTTCATCATTCTCTCTTCGAATTTGTAAACAAATCAGGCAACGTGCGCGTCACAAACATTTGCTAACATTGATATCACATACCTTAACAGAGTACTGTTAAATTAACATTTTTGTTATATAACATGATGGTTTGAAGTCTAAATTGGAAAAACTATTTTTTGCCGCTAAAAATGCCCAAATTTCCCAATGTGCAGTGCAGTCAGTAGGTAAAATTTAAAAGCCATAGAATAAATACATACACATATAAATATATTCATATACATAAGCATATACATATACATGTTATAATATATGCACACACATTTACATAAACATATACATATACATCACACAAGTGTACATAAGCATAAACATATGTATATGTATATGAACATATACTATAGTTTTCCGAACTCTACTGAAAATCATAAATCGAAGTTCGCTTAGATAAACAGTTGCGCAACAGTTGAGGGACGAAAGGACTTTTTCGCAGTTCGTAAGCACCCTTAACACTTACGATACACACAGTCGGAAAATTACCCACAAGGAATAATGGGATATTAAAATGGTTTAAAAAAAGGGAATTTCTTAAAACAATCTTAGCATGTAATATTATCAATGTAAGTACTGTGGAATATTTAATTATACATATGTATGTATATATTTTACGTATCAAGATTGAACCTTTATTCATACATGAATGCGTGGATTTTTATTTCCACTACCCCAGGTATTATAACCAACCGCAAATGTGTATAACAGGCAGACGGAGGCGTGGCAGACCCCATAAAGTATATACATACATATATTCTTAATCAGCATCAACAGACGAGTTGATATTGCCATGTCCGTCCATCTGTCTGACTGTCTGTCTTATTAGTATTTTATTAAAATAAGATTAACCTTCATTTTGTGCGTCTCTTGCGTCATTACAATTTCACACAAACCCATGATCAGAATTCATATCGATATCGATTTACAGAGGAAATTGCAGATTCCAAGGAGCCAAGATATGATGATTGATTCTTATAGATCTCGACGAGATCCGACGAAAATAATAAGTTAATTTAATTTTTTTTTCGTTTTCGTCTTAGTCTTTGGAGATATAGCCCGATAAGTCAAAATTTCCAATACAAACTTTCGGTTGGCAGGTGTAAAACTGGGTGTAAAAACTGGGAAAGGCTGATATTTTGCCTATTATCTTTTGGGAAACACTGGTTTAAACAGCAGACGTACTTTTCGTGTTTTGTACCACTGTCAGACATCTTCAGCTTGGTTTAACCATGAATAGTCTTACAAACGTATGCGTGTTAAGAAAGTTCATCGCGCGCTTCTTCCATTTTATGGTCAGCTCAGTGAACATTTTATTTCACGTTCGGGACCGGTTAATTGTCCGCCTAGATCGTGCGATTTAACGGCTTTTGACCATTTTGTTGTGTCTATAGAGACAAGCCCGCTTCAATTGACGCATTGGAAGACAATATGGTATTAAGGCTTTTTTTCGTGAGATACCGAGATGCCGAAATGTTGGAAAGAGTATGCCAAAACGAGAGCAACAGTCGCGCAAAACACGACAGTGGGATACCCTTCGACCTATGTTCCCGTGTAGTTTAATTTGTTAAATTCATACACATATGCATTTGCACATGCTTTGAAATTAATCCCGACAGATGGCGCTCGCGCTTCGCGCTCGGCCGCCTCCCTTGTTAGCTGACAGAAGCACTTGGTTTTATGCTCATACTTTCTTAAATAACTTCTCTGATTATTTTCCGATCGGACTGAAATTTGGAGACTACGTAGATATTTCATTAAGCTTAGTATATGTTAAGTCAGAAAGTTCTATCTTTTAAACAGCGCTTACAAATTGAGTTCAAAAATAAAATTATTGATTTGTGGGGGCGGTGGGTGTAGCACCTAACATTTGAAATAAACTTGATCAGCTTATAGTACAAGGGAGTCTTCCTGCCAAATTTGGTAACTCTAGCTTTAATAATAGCTGAGATCTGTGCGTTCACACAGACAGACGGACCGACAGACAGACATAGCTTAATCGACTCGGCTTGTGATCCTGAGCAAGAATATATATACTTTATGGGGTCTCCCACGCCTCCTTCTGCCTGTTACATACATTTGCACAAAGTTAGTATACCCTTTTTTGACCATTTTCAATGGTCGAAGGGTATAATTAAAAGTGGAAAGCGGATGGAGCATTTGAGGCGCAGTCACGCTCAACATTTGCATGAAATAATTTTTAAACATTCAATTATATGGATCGTACCATCAATTCAAAAAAAAAAGATTTCATTTATTTCTCTCAATTGTTTGTGTTTTTTTTTTTAAAAACTTTCCTATAGCTTTTACCCTTTATGAATAATTTGTATACAAACCGTTGCAACGATGATATTTGTTAAGTTTTTGCATTCAAATTAAAATTCGTTTCAATTTTACTTTTATTATTAAGAAATACATTTTTTCTTATATATGCTTAAAAGAACTGGAGATTTTCAATTTGTTTATATTTATGGGAGGGGGTTGGGCAGGAGAGAGTGTTAAGTTACACTTTCACAAATGTATAGAGAAAATAATTTAAATATCCTACATATCATAATTGCCAATAATAGAAGTTTAGCCCTGCAACTCTACTGGAAGTGTTTTTGCACACCATCGGCATATTAGCAATACTATGGGAGCTATAAGATAACGTTGTCCGATTTGGAAAATTTTTTTGACTACATGTTCAAATATATGTTTTTTAGATTTATGGAAAAAATTTCATAACGATATCTCAACGGGAATTATTTATGGCTGCGGTTCCCTACAAGTCCAACCACTGTGCGTTGTCACAATTATTCAAAACAGAAAATGTCCAAGTAACAAATGTTGATTTTATATTGTCATTATCGGTAGAGTATGAGAAATAACATAAATGTTGCCTCTTTATACCCGCTATCTATAGGGTAGATGGATATTTTACTACCAAATTTGGTGTCAATATTATATTATTATTGCACGCAGACCAAGTTTGTTTTAGAATTTGAACACGCCTTTTTCCGCACCCGTATAAATCGATGAAAATCGAAATGCAAGTAACAAAAAACATGAGTAACTATCAAATGATTTATTGATATCTCTCTTGCGATCGGATAATTAACTATGTATAAGTTACTACACTGTGCGACAATGTTCAGGGTATCAAAAGTAAATAGTTTTCTGCGACTTGGATCTACGAGCCCCAACCACTATTAATTCGAACAGCATGTGTTTTTGGCAGTGTGCAATGTTCAACACACGATATTTTCAATACTACGTATATAAATATAGACCAAATAAAGATAGCTGTATTTTTTGGTGGTGTACTATAGAAAACATAAAAAAAATTTGTTGTTTAACAGCAAACATCTGTGCATGGATAAAAATTAAAATAAAATTTAATTTAAATTCATAATACTTCATAAATACTATATATTCCTAATTCCAATAATATCAAATATGATACAAATAACTCGAATTTGAGTAGTAATAACGTGTAGCAACCCCATTGTTCATTCAAAGTTAATGCTGTGCTAGGAATTAAGGGTGGATATTCTTTGCGCAGACGCAACTATTGTGAGAGCCAATAGGAAAGTACAGAAGTCTATAACTGTGAATGTTTACGTAAGTGTGTCTCAGTGTGCGTCTGTGAGAATTCAATTGGGCTGTGGATATATCAAATATGGCGTATGTTAAGGGCCCACCCAATGACCCTATGGACAACTAGACGGACTGAGATAAAGTGTTAATGACCGAGTGTAAGAAAATATTAGATGATCACAAAACTAACAATTGCTCTATACATGTTAATTAGTTTGCGTGAGACATCTTTATATGTATCCATATACATATATATAAATATATGAGTGCACGTTGTATTCAATTTAAATCAGCATCAACAGGGAAGTATAATCTAGTCTATCGGTTTTAAAGATATTTCAATAAAACATGGTGAACATGCTTCTTGGTGCTGCGCCCTATATATTATTGACCGATTTTTGTTATGTTTAGGCCATGGATTTTAAAAAAGATTCATGGTCTACTGAGTTTGTCGGAAAGGAAATGTGTGTAACAGGCAGACGAAGGCATCTCCGACCCCATAAACTATATATATTCTGAATCAGTATCAGTAGCCGAGTCGATTGAGCCATATGTGTCTGTCCGTCTGTCTGTCTGTATGAACACTTGGATCTCAGAAACAGAACAATGGCTGAGTGGTTAGAGTGGCGGACGGCAAATTCAACAATGTGAGAGAGTGCGTGTGTTGTTGTTCAACTCTCGGGTGCGAATTTTTATTTATTAATTATTTCTTATTTTCTTTTGCTTATTTATTTTATTCTAATAAACTAAAAGAGAAGTTACAGTCAAGCGGGCTGTGATAAAGCCACTACAAACAAATTAAATTATTTAATTAAATTTCAATAAAAATAAAAAAGTTTACAATATTTCGTTTTCATATTTATTATGCAATATGAAAGACAATCATATTATAATAGTTATAAATAATATTAATTATTAATAAATAAAGTTTACTATTTTTATTTTATCTAGCACGCATCAAAACGCGAGCTAATGCATTCTTCAATGCCGTCACTCTTTCTGTATTTTGTATGTTATGACTTTGCAAGTTCAGTAGGATTCCAATGGGATGTTTCCTATTTTGTTTTGCTCTCAATATTTTGCAATTAGCATGCTAGAACATAACAGCGATCATAAGCCCTTGTAAAATTATGAATGTGCTAGTGGGAAGCCTGTACATATATGTCTGCATATCCACATGTATGTATTGGCGTCCCACTTCAACACACATTATTGCACGCATCTACATACACATATGTACAATTCTATTTGGAGTTGCTGTTGTGTACCAACGAAAGAAAACTAAGTTCTAATTACATATATTGCGTAACAAACTTAAAAATCGCCTACCGCCGCCGCCCCTATTTTAATGTTTTTGAGCTTTTCATTTATTTAATGAAAAATAATTAAATACAAAAGAATTTCACATGTCGATCGTGGCAGCAGTCGAACACGCTCAACATCATTGGTCTTACAGTCCGGGACATAGTTCACTCCACTGAACAACTCTCGCGATCGTGGGAAATGGTGAGACATTAGACAGAGCGACAAGACGCAATATGCATTCTTAGCTCGTGCCAAAAAATCAAGAAGAAGCACATGTAATGAAATTTGGTATGCGTTAGAAATGCATACCTATGCCTATTGCCTACGATATACTATGATAATCCATGGCCTTATACAGTCAGCACCTGACTGTAGCGTTCGTATTTTTCAGTATTTTTTATACCCTTCGACCATTGAAAATGGTCAAAAAAGGGTATACTAACTTTGTGCAAATGTATGTAACAGGCAGAAGGAGGCGTGGAAGAGCCCCTAAAGTATATATATTCTTGCTCAGGATCACAAGCCGAGTCGATTGAGCCATGTCTGTCTGTCTGTTCGTCTGTCTGTCTGTCTGTCTGTCTGTGTGAACGCACAGATCTCAGCTATTATAAACGCTACAGTTACCAAATTTGGCAGGAAGACTCCTGTGTACTATAAGCAGATCAAATTTATTTCAAATGTTAGGTGCCACGCCCACCGCCCCCACAAATCAATAATTTAATTTTTGAACTCAATTTGTAAGCGCTGTATAAAAGATACAACTTTTCGACTTTAACATATACTAAGCTGAATGAAATATCTACGTAGTCTCCAAATTACAATCCGATCGGACAATAAACACAGAAGTTATTCAAGAAAGTATGAACATAAAACCAAGTACTTTTGTCAGCTAACAAGGGAGGCGGGCGAGCGCGAAGCGCGAGCGCCATCTGTCGGGATTAATTTCAAAGCATGTGCATATGCATATGTGTATGAATTTAACAAATGAAACTACACAGAAACATAGGTCGAAGGGTATCCCACTGTCGCGTTTTGCGCGACTGTTGCTCTCGTTTAAATTTAACTGGTTGTATATAAATAATATGCGTTTCATCAAAATCGGATTAAAAAAAGGATAGCGATAGGAAGAGCTGCCAATGAATATACATACATAATGTCACGAAACGCATGAAAAGTATTGCTTTAAAAACATCGTTAAAATTATTTGAATAAGTTATCGATATGATTTTGTTTTACTGTTTGTCAATCTCTGATCTTAGGCTTTTGGTATAAACGTAACGACGCAGCAGAAGCGCAAATTTGATTTTATCTTGTTTTAATAAATTAATATTAAAATAAAATCAATTAATAAAGATTTAAAAAAAACCAGTAAGAAAAGCAACAGTCGCGCAAAACGCGACACTGGGATACCCTTCGACCTATGTTCCCGTGTAGTTTAATTTGTTAAATTTATACACATATGCATATGCAGATGCTTTGAAATGAATCCCGACAGATGGCGCTCGCGCTTCGCGCTCGCCCGCCATTCTTGTTGGCTGACAGAAGCACTTGGTTTTATGCTCATACTTTCTTAAATAACTTCTGTGATTATTGTCCGATCGGATAGTAATTTGGAGACTACGTAGATATTTCATTCAGCTTAGTATATTGTAAAGTCAAAAAGTTGTATCTTTTATACAGCGCTTATAAATTGAGTTCAAAAATAAAATTATTGATTTGTGGGGGCGGTGGGCGTGGCACCTAACATTTGAAATAAACTTGATCTGCTTATAGTACACAGGAGTCTTCCTGCCAAATTTGGTAACTCTATCATTTATAATAGCTGAGATCTGTGCGTTCACACAGACAGACGGACAGCCGGACAGACAGACAGACATGGCTCAATCGACTCGGCTTGTGATCCTGAGCAAGAATATATATACTTTATGGGGTCTCACACGCCTTCTTCTGCCTGTTACATACATTTGCACAAAGTTAGTATACCCTTTGTTGACCATTTTCAATGGTCGAAGGGTATAAAAAGAGTCCAGCGATTGAAGGATATTTCAATGAATGCCTAATGTTGTGGAACGCATCAAAAGTATTGCTTTAAAATCATTGTTAAGACTATTTGAATATGTTATCGAAATGTTTTTATACCCTTCGACCATTAAAAATGGTCAAAAAGGGTATACTAACTTTGTGCAAATGTATGTAACAGGCAAAAGGGAGCTTGTGAGACCCCATAAAGTATGTATATATATTCTTGCTCAGGATCACAAGCCGAGCCGATTGAGCTATGTTCGTCTGTCTGTTTGAATGTCTGTCTGACCAGATGAACACACAGATCTCAGCTTTTATAAAAGCTAGAGACACCAAATTTAGCATGAAGGTTTTTGTGTACTAGGCGCAGATCAAGTTTTATTTCAAATGTTGAGTGCCACGTCCACCGCTCCCGCAAATCAATAATTTTTTTTTAACTCATTTTGTCAGCGCTGTATAAAAGATAGAACTTTTTGACTTTAATATTTAATAAGCTGAATGAAATATCTACGTAATCTCCAAATTGTAATCTGATCGGACAATACACACAGAAGTTATTTAAGAAAGTATGAGCATAAAATCAGCTAACAAGGGAGGCGAGCGAGCGCGAAGCGCGAACGCCATATGTTGGGATTAATTTCAAAGCATGTGCTTATGTATATGTGTATGAATTTAAGATATTAAACTACACCAGAACATGGTATCCCACTGTCGCGTGCTACGCGACTGTTGCTTTTCTTACTGGTTGATTTTATGGTTTGTCCATCTTTGATCGTGGGTTTGCAGCAGACAACTATTTAATGACAGTAGGAGCTGACGTTGTGTGTCAATAATATATAATATTTTGTCAGCCGTCAGGTAATTGCACAAACAACACATAACCTATTATTCAATTGTACATAATTATGTATACATACGCAGTATAGGACAAATCTAAAGATAAAAGCCTGAAAGGATTCTTCGGCTGCCTTGATTTCTGATTTTTTTATTATTCTTTGAGTAAAGCAAAAAAAACTATTATATATCTGAATAGAGTTGGCAGTTAAGTACGTTCAAGAAATAAAATAATGTAAATATTTCTACTACAACCTGAAAATTATATTCAGCTTTTAATTTAAGACACAAGTATTTGTCTATTTATGCTAGCTCGATTTATTAAACAGATGCGAGGTAATTAAACTAGGAAAGGTCAACTTGCTCAATCTACAATAAATACCCAGGCACACCAGGTTACCGTGTAATGAGGAGGTTGGTACACTAGTAGCGAAAGCAGGTCATCGTAGGCACACCCTAGCAAACTAGGAATTTTGAGTAATGTGCTCTACAGATTCTGCGAGTTGGAGACACCATAGGCACCATACTTAAAGTACCAGAAGTGTGGCAAGCACCTTAACAAGGTAAACGATGTAAGGTCCAGACTAAATTATAGATTTTCTTGGAATAACTAGACTGCACAGGGAGCTACTTTCCCAGCAGGGTGTACATATCTCCCAATATAAATGAGAAAAATAATAATTGATTTTTTAAAGTGATATAAAATGAATAGAAATTTACCTTGAATAACGATTATTCGTTGTAGACTCATGGACACTGCAGTCCTGTTTGGAAGTAGGTGCCACAATTGCTGGATGTGCATTCAAAACATGATGAGGGCTGGTATGAACTGCAGGTAATAAGCTCGGCGAGAATCGAAATGGAAATTCGCTAAGGGCAAAATATAAAGATATGTGAGTTGATCCAAGGTTTTATATATATATATATATGTATATATGTAATTACCTCGATAATGTTGTGTTAATTGGTAGGCTGGAGGGGTAGGGAGTTCTAAAACTAGACGCTGAGTATACCGTTGGTGTGTGCCTATAAAATATATATGTATATATATATATATATATATATATATATATATATATATATATATATATATATATATATATATATTAAACGTTTTAAAATAAATACAGTTATTATAAGCAGTGGTATTATCTCACCATGACGCAACTTGTGTCATATCGGGACTAAGCATCGGATATGGGTATTGACTGGCTGCAAATGGATACAAGGCAGGACGAGTGAGACCTGAAAATAAATAATAAAATGCATTAAATGTTTAATACTCTTCTGACATAACTAAATACTTCGTGATCATGAACAGTCAAGTCGACAAATTGCACCTATATCTGTCCGTTGCAACACTAACTAGCCTCTACTTATCATACTTTCTCAATTTGGTATCCTTATCCATTAAAAATAATGAAAAAAGAGAAGCGAACTTTGTGAAAACTCCATTTCGAGTCGTACAATATTAACTAACACACACAGTCCAGAACTAATTAGATTTTTCTGAGTGTTTTCCTAATCCTCTGCAACAAATGTTCGGCTTTCTCAGTTTAACAGATTAAATATTAATTAAAAAAAATTTTTTTTTCAGTTTTTAATTGTTATTGAATAATTTTGTAACACTATAATACTGTATAATAATAATGTAATACTTAAAACACGAGAAACAGGGTGACACTCAATATCTCTTCGTTTATAAAGCTGCATTCGATAGCTCGATAAGAACTCGCCTAAACCATGTCTGACTTCCGTATTCCTGCAAAGCTTGAGACGTTGAGTAGTACTATAAGCTCCGTCAAGGTAGGAAGGAACCTTTACGAGCCTTTCAATATCGTTCAAGGTTTCAGGAAAGGTGACCCTCTATCGTGCGACCTCATTAATCTGGCGATGGAAGGGAAGGATACAGCGGAATGCTAAAATATTTTCTAATGACACTATGATTTATAAAAGTGTCTAGCTATTTGTAAAGGGTTTTCCAATTGGGACGCTCGAACTTTACCAGCTCATTGCGGCCATGTTGTTTGAGTGACAGATGTCAAATGCAGTGTGTTATATGTATTCATTCAGTCCTCCCAAACCACCATAGCAGGGTACAGTGTCGAGCAGCACGTGCAAATCATAAAATTGTTTAATGAAAATGGGTCTTCAGTTCGAACAACGTTCCGCGCACTTCGCCCGTTTTACGGTCACGATGATCGTCCTGCCGAGTCGACTATCCGGTGGTCAGTAAACAATGAGCCGGTTCCCGTGGATGTTCTGCACGAGCAATTTCCGGACATGGTCATCTCGCGCGGAGGCAACGTGAACTGGCCACCGAGATCGTGCGATTTGACCCCGTTGGACTTTTTTTGTGGGGTTTTCTTGAGACGCAGGTCTATGCCAACAATCCGCAAACCACTGATGCTCTCAAAGTCAACATACGCCACGCCATCGATCAAATACAGCCCGATTTGTGCGCCAGAGTCATCGAAAATTGGACCTTTCGTGTACGCACCACCAACCGAAGCCGTAGCGGTCATTTGAATGATGTCATGTTCCATACATAATGGGGTCGATAAACCTTTCAAATAAAAAAAATTTCGCAAATACCTCACCTACATGTATTTTTTTTTTCATTTCAAAGATCAAGCGCCCTGAATGGAAAACGCTTTGTATGCCCATGATATGGACATGATTGGACGATGCAAGCGAGATGTCATTGCTACATTTTCAGCAGCAAAAGTGGGCTTGGAAGTAAATGAGGATAAAACCAGTAAGAAAAGCAACAGTCGCGCAGCACGCGACAGTGGGATACCCTTCGACCTATGTTCCCGTGTAGTTTAGTTTGTTAAATGCATACACATATGCATATGCACATGCTTTACAATTATTCTCAACAGATGGCCTCCCTTGTTAGCTGACAGAAGCACTTGGTTTTATGCTCATACTTTCTTAAATAACTTCTGTGATTATTGTCCGATCGAATTGTAATTTGGAGACTACGTAGATATTTCATTCAGCTTAGTATATGTTAAAGTCAGAAAGTTGTATCTTTTATACAGCGCTTACAAATTGAGTTCAAAAATTTATTTATTGATTTGTGGGGGCGGTGGGCGTGGCACCTAACATTTGTAATAAACTTGATCTGCGCCGAGTACATAGGAACCTTCATTCCAAATTTGGTATCTCTAGCGTTTATAATAGCTGAGATCTGTGTGTTCATCTGGTCAGACGGACATCCGGACATCCGGACATCCAGACAGACAGACATAGCTCAATCGACTCGGCTAGTGATCCTGAGCAAGAATATATATACTTTGTGGGGTCTGCCACGCCTCCTTCTGCCTGTTACATACATTTGCATTTTGCACAAAGTTAGTATACCCTTTTTTGACCATTTTCAATGGTCGAAGGGTATAAAAAAGTATATGCTCTACAGTTACAAGGAATCCCAGCGACTAGGATCTCAAGTAGATGCGGGCCGCTATACTTTCGATGTTGTCAAGGATTTCATATACAGTAGAATCCGGTTATAGCGACTTTCAAGGGACCGAGGATTTTACGTCGGTATATCCGACAGACGCATTAACAGAAAGGTGGAAAAAAAATTTTTTTTTGTTTATTTTATGGTTGCCATGTTCGTAATATGTTTTAACATAACACAAATTAATTTTTTAATCTAACAAAAAATTTAATAAATTTAATTTAATAACATAGGTTTTTCATAAGTGGTATTGTTGTGTGGCTCACGCAGAATTCTTTTGTCACAGTAGCGTTGCACTCACCGGCTTCCAAGCGCAGAATAATTTGAATTTTTTCTTCGATGGAGAAGTATTTTCGTTTTAAAGACATTTTGTGAGCGTAACGCAAAAGTCGCAAGCGTAAACTGAATGAGCTTATCATGCGCATTTAGTGCATTAACTCACATTTGGCGAATTTATACATTAAGTTTTATTGGAAAAAAAGCTGAAAAAACTAGAAATATAAAGGGACATCTCATAAAATATAGGTATGAGGTCTGCACACGCACGCTGTAAACATTTTTGCAACGTCAGTCACTGATAGATACATACATTTCTAACAGAGTAGTTTTATGCTTAAATTTGGTGGCATTATTTTGCTGTATTTTTTTTTTGGCACGTCGCAATATCCGGTTGAATTATGAAAAATCTCGTCGGTATAAACGGTTTGTCGCTAAAAGCGGAGACGTACTAACCGGAGGTCCTTTCATATAACTTTGTATGGGGACCAACCAAGCCATGGAGTTTCCGTCGCAATAACCGGACTAACGCTATAAGCGGAGTCGTTAAAACCGGATTCTACTGTACCTTGACAACCTTGACAACTCCAGAAACAATCCATCAGCATGGAGATAAAGCGAAGAATCACATCTGCCAACAGGTGCTACTATGGACTCAGTAAGCATATGTGTAGCAGAGCTCTCTTTCTCTCTCTCTCGACCAACAAAACTAGCACTCTACAACGGACGCTCATCCTACCCATGCTCTTATACGGCACAGAAGCATGGGTACTGTCACACACGGAGGCAGCAGCGCTTTGAGTGTTCGAGCGAAAAATACTAAATAAGATCTTTGGATCTGATCGTACCGGGGACAACTTTCGGATTCGAATGAACCACAAACTGTACGAGCTTTACGACGACATTGACGTAGTCCGGCGCTTTACAATACAACGTATGCGCTGGCTCGGACATGACGTACGTATGGACAAAGGATCTTTAGTGAAGAAGGTGATTGAGACGAGAGTCGATGTTGGGCAACGAAGGGATGAGTAGGCGCAAATGGAACCAAATGAATTTTTGCTGCTTCCAAGCTTGAAAATACAAACGCTACAGTCAGGAGCTGACTGTATAAGGCCATGGATTATCATAGTATACCGTAGGCAATAGGTATAGGTATTAATTTCTAGCGCAAGGTACGCGTGCTTCTTCTTAACGAACTAAGAAAGCATATTGCGTCTTGTCGTTTTGTCTAATATCTCACCATTTTCAGCGACTGCGAGAGATGTTCAGTGGCTGAGTGGACTGTGTCCCGGACTCTAAGGTCAAAGATATTGAGCGTGTTCGAGGTTCGGTTGCTGCCGCGATCGACATGTGAAATTCTTGTGTTTTTCATAATTTTTTTTAAATAAATTAAAAGTTAAGTTATTAGAGAGGGGCGGCGGCGGTAGGCGATTTTATGTTTTAGTTACGCAATATACATATGTAATTAGAACTTAGTTTTCCTTCGTCGGTACACAACAGCAACTGCAAATCTAATTGTACATACATATGTATGTATAGTATATATTCGTGCAATAATGTGTGTTGAAGTGGGACGCCAATACATACATGTGGATATGCAGACATGCAGACATGTATGTATGGGCGTCCCACTCGCGCATTCATAACTTTCTGATATTTTCTAGCATTCTAATTGCAAAATATTGAGAGCAAAACAAAGTATGAAACATCCAATTGGAATCTTACTGAACTTGCAAAGTCATAACAGACAAAATACGGAAAGAGTGACGGCATTGAAGAACGCATTAGTTCGCGTTTTTTGATGCGTGCTAAATAATATAAAAATACTTAACTTTTATTTATAAATAATTAATATTAATTATAGCTATTATAATTGATTGTCTTTCATATGAAAAGAAAGTAATGAAATTTTTTTTTATTTTTATTGAAATTTAATTAAATAATTTATTTGTTAACCTGTAACTTTTCTTTTAGTTTATTAGAATAAAATAAATAAACAAAATGAAATAATAAGAAATAATTAATAAATCAAAAGTTGTACCCGCCGCAATTGGGAGTTGAACACACGCACTCTCGCGCAGCCGTCCGCCACTCTAACCACTCGGCCATTGCCTCACTCCTTCGCACATCGGCAAAGCTGCATTGTGAACCAATTCTGTTCCCATACAATGCAAATAAAAAAGTTTAATAAAATGCTATGTGTCTGACGCTAGATTTTAACTTCGGTATGCTTGCGTAAATTAGGTCTGCTTAATTATATATGTATGTTCAATGTGAGTTGAATTCGTATCATATCTCACTTATTTATAGTCCGACTTTAATGAAATTTTCACATAACGTTCGTGGCAAGGTATTTGTCTTGTAAGATATACAACTTTGGTTGTTGACCTAATATTGTAGTTTTTAAATAGTTATTACTGATTTACAGAGGCGGGAAGGGGCGTGTACAAATTTTAAAAAAACTTTGAGACACTGCAATATATACGTATGTTGTCACTAAATTTGATGACTCTAGCCCTAATAGTTTCTGAGATCCAGGTGTTCATACAGACAGACAGACGGACAGACAGACAGACAGACAGACAGACGGACAGACAGACATGGCTCAATCGACTCGGCTACTGATACTGATTCAGAATATATATAGTTTATGGGGTCGGAGATGCCTCCTTCTGCCTGTTACGCACATTTCCGTTCCGACAAACACAATAGTCCATGATTTTTTTAAAATCCATGGCCTAAAAAAGGTGAAACGAGATTTAAACAAAAAGGGAAATTATCGCAGAAAATAAGGATAAATTTGAAGCCTTTACGTTTAATTCAATAATAAAGATACCGAAATGTTAAAACCTCAGTATACTTGGTGCAATGCCCTCAAATATTACTAAGTTGTAAAATAATTTTGAATTTTTAACTTTAAAATTTCTCAATAATTTATTTTTCAACATACACTTCTTCTATGTAAATACTGTCTGTTTACCCAGGTTTAGTCTCCTCATTTGATTAAAATTTCTATATGCCAAGTATTAGAGTTACGCTTTGGCAATAAGATGTCACTTGAAGCTTGCTCTGAAGATTGGAGATTAGAAGCGTAATGCGTGAACATATTTCGATCATTACTCATAGTCATAACAAGTTTTTCCTTTGCAAACCATTCTGAATAAACTAAATCGGATCAGTCTGCTCAGCGCCTAGTGTCGGAAACATAGTTCCGAGATAAACGCATTAGAATGTATGAATTTGCACACATTTTCTACAACAGTGGCATGTATATTTTCGATTTTTTGTCGACCTTTAATTAAGAACCTTCCCTTAGGCTTAAATAAATTAAATTCTAAATTTCATAAGAGCTCGTGAGAATTAAAACGAACAATTGGCTCACTGCCCATCGTATTTTCTGCCAATATGTCCTATTATATTACGCATAACAAGTAGAGCTGGAAAGAATATCGATGATATATCAATATTTTTCAATTTTTGGAAATACCGAAGTTTTTAAATATTGATGTTCGATATTCAGCTGACAATTTTATATGGGAAATCAGCACTTTTCGAAGGCTATATTTTCTAAACTAAGCCGACAACAAAAAATTATTACATTATATTTTCGTCATATCTCGTAGAGATTTATAAAGATCAATCATCACATCTTAACGCTTTGGAAACTGCAATCCCTCTTTTGATTAATTAATTTTATATATAAATTAACAGTTAGCGCTCTAAGAAACTTCGATATATCGATGTTTTTACAGAAAAATATCGATATATCGATGTACGTCAATATAGATGTTTTTCCAGCTCTATTAACAAGTTAAATTTAGAATTTGGCCACACCTGTTCATTGAAACTTGAATATTTTTAATACTTGTGCCAACATTGTTTTCATGTTTAAGTTGAATTTTAGTCGGCATATATTGTATCAAAACGTAGTAAACAAAAAGGGTATACGCCGCCTGTCAGCACCGCATCAATTACCCTCGGGCTGGTTTAAAGGTCGCTGCAAGGGAAGAGATCTGTTAGCGACAAAAAAGGATGTCATTATTATGTGGTTGTGCAACATGGTTTGTTTTTTTCCATTATGCCTTCACATCATTTGTGTGTATTTGTAGATTTCAAGTTGAATGATCCGGAGCCACCAGTGATACCGATATACTGATACCTATAGCCGTTTGTGTTCACCAACCCTCAAATGAGTTGCTCTACATCTACATTAGAGTATAAAGAAGATTAGATATACGCTCTATAAAGTAACGACAAATATAAACTTTGCACTGTTTGGAAATTAATTAAAATTAATAAACTTTAAGAAATTTTGTATTACATTTATGATTATTATATACTGTCATTTTGTATATCATTTAACTCTTTGGCGTTTGTACAGAAGAGTATGCATTGGTCGACCATTCAATTTAGGGTTTATACTTGTAATTTGTCTCAACCCTTGTACCTATTGTATAAAAGAAAATGTCATATAAAAAGCTTATTGCTTTAAAATCCGGCGGACCCGTTCCCATTCTACTCCTCCTCCCTCTCCCCTATACACTCTTGTATCATTGCATCAATTTCGCAGCGATGTGCTGTGCGTACTTAAGCCGCGCGCATATCATTAACATTAAATCTAAAAAAGGCCTGTGTCGATGAGGATGACGATCCCAATCTCTCGATCCCGATGAACAGCGAGAGAGCTGCTGATGGTTCAGTTACACAGGGGACATGAGGGATGTTGATGACAACCTTCCCTCATGTTGCTCATCCTTAGTGCCACAGGCCCTGTGCCTCGTCGTCCCTTTTCATTTTACTTCTTCTTTTTTAAGAACAGCAGGGGTAGCGGTTGAGCGCTCGAACAAAAACGCCCCCATTTCTGCACATTGCACTAATAGTCAAGCAATTAGGTGTTTATATTGTAGCGCAAACACGATTTACCCAAATATAGTTCCAAACGGAACTCAAATTTCATTACATTCTTCGTTTCATGGATAATTATCCGTTCGATACTTGACCAAAGGGTTTACTCATTGACCATAGTTACTAAATATAATAAATAAATATAAATATGTATCTACATATATAGTTATAGTATAGATTGGGATTCTTTAAATTTTTATATGCTCTTGTGTTCATATACATATATAGTATAATAGGTACAATCTGAAAGAGTTATGCTGTTGTGATATTTATATCCTGGCAGAGAGTATTTTAATTTTGGTCAGACCAACTCCATAAAGTATAATATATACATATAGATTTTTATTCAGCATCATCAGAGAAGTCAATCTACACCTGTTTAATCTCTAAAATTTCATCGTACGTACGTATATATCGTATTCTGGCCATAGCACCAAACAATTCGACCGAGTTTTGTTAATTTTCAAGATATTATAAATACTTTTTCAATATAAATAATGTGCAAATGAAATTCCATCAAAATCGGACTACTATATAACATACAGATGCCATAGAATCGACAGAATTAAGGGCTTTATGAAGATAACATAACCAACATAATCAATGTTAATCAAAGTAAGATGTGCAATGAATGTTTTTTTTTTCGGCAGAGGATAGGTTAAACCTAGATTTATAAAATCTGAATATGTATAACCTGTTCAATTGAAAGAAAAATACAAATTTGGATATCATGAGTTTACAACAAATAATACACAAAACAATAAGTTAAGCTATTCAGCTGAAGGTTAAGTCCCTCAGCGGGTACAAATGAATGTGAAGTTGATCGAAAGACCACAAAGGAGTCGGGGCTGGGCTGGGCTGCATGCAATGCTAGCTAGCTGGGATTTCATTATATTATTCAATTATTAGTGCTGTGCGCATTGTTAGGGATCATAATTCCGTGTAATCCGCAAGCAACTTTAAGTGCAGGCCTTTTATTTCCGCCGTTGGTCCCCATTAGATTCAACCATTAGTGTTCGGAGACCCTTAAACGGACAACCACCGTAGCGAATTATAATTTGGCAGGCTAAATGTATGTGCAAGAATGGTTTGAACGAATGAATGAATGAATGAGTGAAACGACCGTAATCAAGCACACACACAAATAAAATCGCATCATACGCAATTATTATTTCATAATTTGTTTGAATTTCCCCTCTCTCTCTCTACTTGAAACCAAGGGTGAGAAAGTCAATAGGTTGCGGTTGGTTCAATTGGGTAGAGTTGAATGATTCTTTCTACTTGTTGTAAAGGGTTAAGCATCTGAAGATGTGTGCATAGTTAAGTTACGAGTTATATTCACCCTTCCAAAGAGAGTATATTACCGACCCTATAAATAACGTACATAAGTACCTATGTTCTGAATCAGGATCATTCGTTTGTCAGTACGTCTGTCTGTATGTCCGTCCGTCTGTCGAAATGTCCGTCTGCATGAAGAGCTAGATGACGCCCCTTGCAACAACCTTACGTTTGGCCAATCGCTTCTATAGCAGTTCGACATTTAAGTAGCCAGAGTTCAAATAAGACGTTGTAAGTTTGGTGGCGATATATGCATTAAACGAGATAGAAAGGCTAACTTCGGCATGCCGAATATATTTTATCCTTGCAGGTTCTTATATCCTGCGATCGTTCCAATACTGGTTATATATAATGGTGCAGAATTTAATGGTATTGTGTATATTCAATACTACGCTTTCTTCTACCATTTTGGTTTGGCACAAAACTATAATACCCTTTCTTTTGGGTAGCAGGTATAATAACATATGTGGGATTGGTTTTTGGCTGTTTACCCAAAGCCCACTAGTATAAAACAGCTGATCCCTAGACAATGACAACAACGGCAACGAGAATAACGAGAAGAGCAACGATTAGATAGATAAAGAAGGTGGCGAATTCGCAAAGACAACGACGATCAACGAGGAGTAAGAGCGCAACGCTACGAGAGCGAAATGTTGCACGACGTCAGCAAAGTTGTTGTTTGCTCGTTGAAGAAGTAAGTTGTGTGTTCTGCCAAGAAGACGATAAAGACGACGTTGAAAACGTAACGACGACTTATAATAACTATATCCATATCATATCCATATCCTACCATATACCATATCCTCTTTCATTTGTTCTAAAATACGAATAAAGTTAATACTTTCATAATAAAAACCCACACATTTACACAAGACTTGCAGTATAAGTTGTTAAATATAGCAACAGTAAGCTTCAACTTTACAAATAAAACGAGAGCAACAGTCGAGAGCGGCACGCGAAGGTGGAATACCCTTCGACCTATGTTCCGGTATAGTTTAACAAGACCTACATATGTTCGCGCTCGCCCGCCTGCCTTGTTAGCTTACAACAGCACTTAGAGTTATGCTCATACTATCTTCAATAAATTCTGTGTTTATTGCCCAATTAAATTGAAATTAAGAGGATACGTAAATATTTTAAACAGCTTATCATATGTCAAAGTATAAAAGTTCTATCTTCTATACAGCGCTTAAAAATTAAGTTCAAAAATTAAATTATTGATTTGCGGGAGCGGTGGGCGTGGCACCCAACATTTGAGAAAAAATTGATAAGCGTATAGTATACAGAAGTCTTCCTCCCAAATTTGGTAACTCTATCTTTTATAATAGCTGAGATATTGACGTTCAAACAGACAGATAGACGGACAGACCATTTTCAATGGTCGAAGGGTATGGAATTGTCTAAAAGCATGACAAATAAGTTTTTATGATTTTTTCCGAATAGTTTCACTTTTAAAACAACATAACTTTTCGTAAAAAATGCTGATCAGCCACACTGTAGATCATCGCGCGTAATTGTGTATAAATCTAAATTGTTTTTTTTTACTTTATACGGTTTTCTATTAATAATGCCAAGGGCCATTAGAAAAGTCAGTTTAAAATTTTCTATATTAGCTTCTCTTATATTCAAAGTGAATAGTGTTTGAGTATTTGAATAAGTACTCGAGACACAATGATTGAAATCTCCTGGAAGTTGCCAACAAAATGATCATAATAATATTTCCATTTGATTTATGATTGAAGTCGAATGCATTTGCATAGATTTTAAAGTAGTGCAATAGACAACGAACATTCTGCTACCCTCTGCGCATTGGGTATAATCATAAATGATATACATATATATATATTTTGTTACTCACCTATCGCTTTTGGATCCAACTGATACGGCGGAATTCCACAATGAGCAGGCGGTGGTGTTGTTAGCGGGTCTCCGTTGTGGCAGAAAAAAGGAGGTAATCCTATTTTATTTGCCTGTAAAGAAATTGAATAAAGAAACATAAGATTATTTACTACACATATTTTAATTGATTATTCCAATAAATATATTATTGTTTTTAATATCATAATGTTTAAACCACAAAGAGATAAAAGTTGAAAACGTTAGATATCAATGAAAAATACATTTTTATGGCTTGTCATTTCTATGACTGTTCTATAATCGTTCCACTAATTGTTCCCATCTAAAATAGTGATATTAATACATTTCTTATTAATAACTATTAAATCAAAATCTGTAAAAAAAAAATTCAGATTTTTACCTTTAACATTTTTCGGCCAACGTTCCTACGACAGCAATAATTATACCCTACCAAAGGGTATATTTATTTTGGCCAGAAGTTTGCTACGCACTTAAGGATACATCTCCGACCATATAAAGTACATACGTGCAGCAATAAAAACCATGTATGCTAAAATTCATGAAGATAGCTCTTAAACTTCATGACCATAAGTAATAGACCCTCTTTTCCTCTTCACCACCCATCACGTTCTTCCTTCCCTTCATTGCGCACATGAATTGTCTCATTTGATTCATTCATATTATTGCTTTGGTCACTTCAAATTGTCTCATTCAATTCAAAAAAGGGTGTATACTTTTTGATTGAATCTTGTTAATGTGTAGCAAGTAATGAGTACACCAAAGTACTATGGCTTGGAAATGAATTTATTTTATTAATTTATTATTAATATGCATTCAAATTCATTCAAAAATAGACAACCCGACAGACAAAGCCTATCGGTTTATCTGTGCTGTTGCTGATCAAGAGCATATATATTTTATAGGTTCGGTGATGTCTTGATCAAAATAAATATACCTCCTGTAAGAATATATAAACATACAAACACACACATGCAATAAACACAGTTGAAACTACCTATTTGTAAAGGGTGATTTTTTAAGAGCTATAGGAAAGATTTTCAAAAAAAACGCATTGATTTCATAAAATTTATGAATTCTTTATTTGAATCGATAATAGGCTGCATATAATTGAATGTTTAATTATTATTTCAAGCAAATGTTGACCGCCAGTACGCCTCAAATGCTCTATTGGCTTAGTACAATATGAGAATACTTTTGTCAACATTTTGGCATCGCGGTATACCATGAATAAATGCTTCAATGTTTTCCTTAGATGCCTCAATTAAAGCGTGCTTGTCTGTATAGACATTAGATTTAACATAGCCCCACAACAAAATAGTCTAAAGGCGTTAAATCGCCCGTCTAGGCGACTTAATTGTTTCAGTGGGTCGATTAAACTGACCATAGAAATGACGGAACAAGCGCGCGATGAGCTTTCATACCATAGCACGGATTTTGATAATGAAATGCAATAGTTTGCAACGCGTTGTTTGTTTGTAAGACAATTCAAGATTAAATTATAGATCAAACTACAGATGTTTGACAGTGTTGCAGAACACAAAACGCGCGTCTGCTGTTTAAACCAGTGCTGCCAAAAAGATAATAGCTAAAAAATCACCCTTTACAGTTTCTGTATTATCAAAAAGAGAGTTTTTTTACGTAAGAATGAGCGTGTGTATGAATATCTACACACTCAAACATGCATATATGTATGTATATGTGCACACATACATAGCTACTATATCTTGATGAGTATAACACAGCAAAAGTAACGACACATGCAAACGACAACAGCAGAAGGCAGCGAAAACAACAACAACAGCAACAAAAAAACACTAATAATAATAATAACAAGCAGTGGGCACAAAGCAAACGGAGAGTCAGCAAAACCGAAAAAATGTCTTTGATGTTGCCGCCCTAAACGAATATCAAAAGTGCCGCCAACGCCACTCTTTCAATGTTTTAAGCGGGCGCGAGGGAGGTAGGTTGTCTATCTCTGTCTGTCTCTCTCTGTCTCCCGCTAGTCTCCCCCCAGTACTTACAGCAGTATGTACAAATGAATGTAGCTTCGATAATGAAAATGATTCAATAATAAAATGTTTTTCTAAAACCAGAAAGAAGGTTTAGTGCACCTGAAGGTACTTTTTTATTTCTCTAATCAATTCTATACAAGTATACTATACGTTATTATCTAAAATGCTGCAGAGTTGCATAATATTTTTCGTATGTATTCTGTGCAAGTTAATAATAACTCTAATCGTTGGACACATTAAACAATTTATGAAAATCTTTACGTCTTTTTTGATTGATCCGTTTGTATATAGTTGTGCGACTCTTTGGAATAAGTGTTGGAATAAATGTGTATGTCTTGATATGTAATGTTAATTAGCATAAGAGTAAATCAGCTGTTCTGTAAATGCATTATATAGTGTTGATTAACATAATGAAGTCAATTGTCCACTTGCTCATAAAATGTATAGAAGAAAGGAAGTGCACGCAGCACAAGCTCATTAAGTTAAATAAAATAATATATTATAAATAAACAAATCCAGTTTATTATCAACAATAAGTATACGTCGATCACTATCTTGGTTTGGCATTGATAAGAAAAGTTATTTATATCGAAATAAATATCGCATAGAATATCACATTTTTATTATCAAATATTAGAATATCGCCTTAAATATCGATATAATAGATATTTTAAAAAACAAATAGAAATTAGAATTCATTAACATATTTAAGTTAAAGTATTATGTTCATTATATGCATTAATAAAAAGTCATTAATTTATAATAAAAACATAATAAAAGCAATCGGAAGCTGTTATCGATTTTCACTATTCATATGTACAGTCTGTCAAGTAACACTTTACTCATATGTACTTTACATTAACATGTGCATTTGAGTAAAGAGTTACTTGACTATCGCTATATGTTATATAGGGTTGCGTATCGAAATAGAAAACCCGATATTAATATCGATATAAATATCGCATAGAATATCATATTTTTATTATCAAATATCAGAATTTCGCCTTAAATTTGTTATTGCACGCAAATTCGTCTATGTTGTTGTTTTGTTGTTCACTGATATTCTGTCTCTCTTTGTAAAAATAAGGCCATGGATTATCATAGTATACCGTAGTCAATAGGTATAGGTATGCATTTTCACATAACGCCCGTGGCATGGTATTTGTCATGTAAGATATACAACTTTGGTTGTTTAGTTAATATTGTAGGTTTTCAATAGTTATTAGTGATTTACAGAGGCTGGAAGGGGCGTGTACAAATTTTAAAAAAACTTTGAGACACTGCAATATATACGTAAGTTGTCACAAAATTTGATGACTCTAGCTCTTATAGTTTCTGAGATCCAGGAGTTCATACAGACAGACAGACGGACAGACAGACAGACAGTCAGACGGACAGACAGACATGGCTCAATCGACTCGGCTACTCATACTGATTCAGAATATATATAGTTTATGGGGTCGGAGATGCCTCCTTCTGCCTGTTACGCACATTTCCGTTCCGACAAACACAATAGACCATGAATTTTTTTAAAATCCATGGCCTAAAAACCACCTCTTAATAAGTTGCGAAAAGAAACACCCCTTGATTTTGATTGTACACACATGACATGGTCGAAGGAGTGGCAATATGTCGTATTTTCGGATGGGAAGAATTTTAATGTGGAGACCAGGCGGCTATTGTTACCACTACCACGATTTGCGTAAAGAAGAGCATATAGTGAATGGCTTACACAGACGGGTCGGAGGTGTTATGGTGTGGGAAGCCGTATCCTATTACAGTCACTTTGAATTTCAGTTCTCAACACCAAAAAGCAATGCGAAAGACTATAATTGCTTATTAAAAACGGCATTCCCGTTCTTTAAAGACATTTTTTGAAATCTGGTATGGCATATTCAGCACGACAATGTCCTGATCCACACCGCTCGTTCTGTAAAATCATGGATTAAAGAAAAAAGTGAAAGTTCTGGAGTGGCCGCCATACTCCCCAGACCTTAATATAATAGAAAACGTATAGGGATGGTTGGTTAAGAAGGTATTCGAGGGTGGTAAAGAATATTCCACTAAAAGAGAATTGATCAGCGGGATAAAACTCGCATGGTCAATGATTTCTTTGGGCTACCTACAAATTTTATGGGTCATTTCCCAATCGAAAGTGTGAAGTTCTTGTTAACAAAGGAGGCACAGCACATTATTAATTAGCTTCTAAAATATTCAAATTAGTATATAAAATTGTTAAGTTTAACATTTTTTTCGAAATTAACAGAACATACTCATATTATCGTAGGGGACGCTATCCTGATGACCCAATTTTGATTTACTCATTTATGAATTGTTTTTCTTTATAATTTATATAAAAAACCATTTAAAACCATTTGCATTGAATTTTAACTTTTCATTTTAAAAACCAGTAAGAAAAGCAACAGTCGCGCAACACGCGACAGTGGGATACCCTTCGACCTAGTATGTTCCCGTGTAGTTTAATTTCTTAAATTCATACACATATGCATATGCACATGCTTTGAAATTAATCCCGACAGATGGCGCTCGTGCTACGCGCTCGCCCGCCTCCCTTGTTAGCTGACAGAAGCACTTGGTTTTATGCTCATACTTTCTTAAATAACTTTTGTGTTTATTGTCCGAGCGGACTGAAATTTGGAGACTACGTAGATATTTCATTAATAAATTTCATTAGTATATGTTAAGTCAGAAAGTTCTATCTTTTAAACAGCGCTTACAAATTGAGTTCAAAAATTAAATTATTAATTTGTGGGGGCGGTGGGTGTAGCACCTAACATTTGAAATAAACTTGATCAGCTTATAGTACACGGGAGTCTTCCTGCCAAATTTGGTAACTCTAGCTTTTATAATAGCTGAGATCTGTGATCAACTCGGCTTGTGATCCTGAGCAAGAATATATATACTTTATGGGGTCTCGGACACCTCCTTCTGCCTGTTACATACATTTGCACTAAGTTAGTATACCCTTTTTTGACCATTTTCATTTTCGAAGGGTATACAAATTTGCATAGCTCTAGCTTAAGCAGTCTGCAAAATATTCCACATTAAAGAAACGTGTACAGGGGGGATGCTAACCTGATGTCGCGCAGTGTATGTAGCTCTGCAAACATATTTGATAGTGAAGTCATTTATTTCCGTACCAGTATTAGTACCGGATATCACACTGTCATTATTATTAGAATCCATATTTAGTGATTGTGACAGTTTTAATTTTATATAGATATTATTATTAGAAGTAAATAGTTACTTCACGAAATTTATTTGAGACACTTGCTAAATAACGAAAACGAAAAAATATTGGTCCGATTATTCCTTAGCCTTACATTTTAGTGGTCCATAAATTTGTTATACATATTATTTATATAGAAAACGACTGATGGTGGTTGTAATATTTTTGAAATATAACAAAGATCGATTAATTGGCGGGACTAGATTCCCTTAATGTTGACGCTGATTCAGAATATGTACATATATATTTATTGTATAGAAGACGTCTTCTAAGGGTGCAATGCAAACTTCTGATACTTCTCCAGGTATAAATAGAACCTGTTGCACAATGAGATACCCAGTACCAAAGAATACATACGTTAGTTCAGCTATTTAACATTATTTGTAGATTGTTACAGTTTAAGGAAATGTCAAAACCCATTTATGATGGCAGAACAAGAAACTTATTTGAGTTTCTGTACGCAAAGGAAGTATAAATATGTGGTAAAAACACTCTACGATGTATCGATAGACCTATAGAACTACCTATACTCTACGATGTATCGATAGACCTATACAAGTACCTATACTCTACGATATATCGATAGACTTAGCAACTACCTATACATATTTACATCCAATTGGCATATTCAGGCTTCGCTTAGCATAAGAAAAATGCATAAAAACAAATGTTTATCTTTGGTTAATTTGATTTGTATATATGAAAATGCCGAATTCATTTATATGTATGTATAGGTGTATATGTATATATATAGTATATAATCTACATTAATCAACATATTCTTAATCATTGTCAATAGGTGTATGTATACATATATTAGTATGTTGTAATGCAAACGAATCTTAGTTTTAAAGATTCTAACATTTCTTAACAACATTCTTATCGGAGCAACATATATAATTGATAATATTCATTATGGTTGAATCGTGTAACTTTTAAATGGTATACTACTAATGAATTGAACTATAGTATATTCTACTTTATTCTGATAACAATTTTCGACCAATGAAAATATTTTGCTCCAATAATATTTATATTCTAAAACAATTTTAAAATGAAAACTATCCAAATGATATATTTATCGCATCACTTTTGACAAAGCTAAATGTGTTTGAAATCGGGGTAAATCGGATCATTTTAATACCGTAATATTTAAATGTTGAATCAGTTTTGATATTCATAAATTTGTCGGAAATATCGATTTTATTTACTATTGCATATGTGAAGGATAATATTGTAGGCTTTATGTGGATATTGAGGTTTATTATAAAATTAAAGTAAGTTATTATTCTGCATTTACTGCTTTCCTTTCCTTTGCATGTTGTTAACCAGCAAAAAGATATCATATCGAAGCGACATATCGTATAATAGAGTTGTGCCCTTTAGTTCAGACTTAGTTCGTTTGAACTACTCCTAAAACTGAACTAATGAACTAAATCCCTGATTTTAGTTCATTAGTCTTTTGGTCTTTAGTTCATTGGTCTTTTGGTCTTTAGTTCGTTGGTCTTTTGGTCTTTAGTTCATTAGTCTTTTGGTCTTTAGTTCATTAGTCTTTTGGTCTTTAGTTCATTGGTCTTTAGTTCGTTGGTCTTTTGTTCTTTTGGTCTTCGAGTATTTTGTTCCTTCTTTTGGTTCGTTCGTTAGACCGATAGATAGTAACAGACCGAAGGAGCTTGTTGCAACCAAACAAGGTCGATAAGCTCACATTCCTGCATAATAATATTGAATAGTTACATTATTTAATTTATATTCTTAGCCAACATATTAATATCAACCAAAAACATGAAGTTCCTTTTTAACTTGAAGCAAATATTCTAATAATAATATATTTTATTTTTTTTGTTAGATTTTGAATTTTGATTTTTATTTTTAATTTAAATTTAAACATAATTAAGCCTAATATATTTTTAATACCACATGCAACTATTTTTTATTTAACATTTACTTTTAACGGTCGACAGTTGCAAACATGCGCGGAGAATGGCAAAATTGTACGATGTCAATGAAAGAACAAAATTTTGACGAACGAAGTAAAGACCAAAAGACTCGAACGAACGAACTAAAGATTGAACTATATAACGAACTAAAAGACTCGAAGACCAAAAGATTGAACTATATGACGAACTAAAAGACTAGAACGAACGAACTAAATATTGAACTATATAACGAACTAAAAGACTCGAACGAACGAACTAAAGATTGAACTATAGTTCATCGAAAAATGAACTAATGAACTAAGTCCCTGAAACGAACCCAAATCAACAACTCTATATATACGACGTATAATGCTGCCGGTTAATCGATGAATTTGCAGTGCTTTTTAACACTGCTACATTAACATTTGTTTACACATACATATATTTTGTCAAGTAACTCTTTACTCGTATGAACATGTTAATTTTAAGTAGCTGTTTACTCATATGTACATGTTAATGTTATGTAAATATGTGTATAAAGTTACTTAACTGTCTATATGTATGTATGTATATATTTAGAAGAACAGTATATATACATACGTTATATGCATTTAGTTTATAGCTTCAAAATGATTTGAGATGATGTGAGCTTTGAAGTATGTTGTTCCATGTTGTTAACCAGCAGAAAGATATCTTATCGAAACGATATATCGTATAATGCCGCCGAATAATCGATGAATTGCAGTGCCTTTTAACTCTTTACTCATATGGACATGTTAATGTTATGTAAATATGCGAAAAAACGTTACTTGACTGTTTGTATGTATGTATATATGTATGTAGAACAGCATACATATGTATGTTATATACATTTAGTTTATACCTTCAACAAGATTTCCGTTGATGCGAGCTTTAAGGCTGGTAGCCATTGTTTAAAAACAAGTGTAGAATAAAATTTTTGGGGGTTGTTCTTTATCATTCATTAAAAAGCACATCAGCAGTGCCTGCCTGCCTGCGTGACATTTTGGGTGGTTGTTCCGGCTTCCGATTTGTTGTAGTTGTTGTAGTAGTCAGCGCACTTTTTTAGATTGTGTTCTTGGGTTGTCGAAACAACCCCGAGAAACAAACTCTCTGCCCCGTCAAGTCCCCCCATTAAAATACCCCCCCCCCTGCACACAGCAGATTGACGATGTTTACATACGTCGTGGCTAAGAGAGAGACACACCGATAAAAAGAATGAGAAAGAAGGCGCCTTCTTGTGCGCATATATGCAAGTGTGTGTATGAGAGAGTGTGTGTGTGTGTGCAGGTATTGGTATGTTTGTGTGGTTGTGAATGTAGGTGGATGTGAGTTTGAGTGAGTATGCGCGCTTCTGTGAGTTTAAAAGTACTACCACCAAAGCACAGTGAACCGATAGCTGCACAGCCAGCAGAAGAAAGAAGAAGAAGACGAAGGGCCGTGAGCATGACCGCACGAAGGTGGAGCAAAGCGATTGGGGGTGCGTGCTCCTCTCATCACTCTGCATTGCATTGCGTTGTGCGCCCTCAACGTTTATGATTAAAGACCTTTAAATTGTAATAATTTTAATTTACAGGGTCAATACGAAGAACGTTTGTCAACATGATTTCCAATGCATTTACAGCTTAAGTTTCCTCTTTCTTTTCAATGTTTTCACATTTTATTTATTTGACTTCAATAACAGCTTTATATGCAAATCCTATCTAATCCAACTTTGTTATTATCTTTTAAAGCTGCTAAGAATTTGTTTTCAAAACAGAATGATTTGTAACTTCAAATACTTGTTACTTGTTTTATAGGTCTGTATATAAAAAATGATTTTTTAAGAGCTATAAAAAAGCACATCAAATTGAGAGAAATGCATTAAATGTTTAATTGAACCGATATTACGGTGCACAATTGAATGTTTGATGATTATTTCATGCAAAATAGTTTAAAGGCGTTACTTCGCACGATCTAGATGGCTTTAGTGCTTCAGTGTGTCGATTAAACTGACCACAAAAATGAAAGAAGAAGCGCGCAATGAACCTTCTTAACAGAGAACACATTTTGATAATAAAATGCAATAATTTGCAGCGCGTTGTTCGTTTGTAAAATGATTCATAAGAAACGTGCGTCTGCTGTTTAAACCAGTGTTACCAAAAAAATAATAGCTAAAAAATCACCCCTGAGAAATACGTAATCTCTGATATATGCTGGAAAAATTTAATGTCGCACGGACTAAGTCTCGCTGAGATACCGATTATACCATAATCCAACCATAATCATGCCATAATATACTTTCAACTGCTTTTAAACACTTAAGACGCGACTCTCTCGCACTCATTCCCAGTTTTCTGGGGTCTCTAAGATACGCCCTATTATAATATCTCGGCTGACAACTTCTATCAAAAAAGTCAATGTTCTTCTTACAAAAACATTTATTTCGATCTATTGTTACTATTACTATTGCTCCTATTGTTCCCCTTTAAGATAATGACTTATGTGTATACTCTTGATAACTTTGATAACTTGATTTTATTTAAATTTATTATAATACTTATGCATAAGTATGTAACACGCGGATTTCTTTGAAATCATTTGGATGTTCAAACGCTTAGTCTTGTCCTGAAATTAGCGGTCAATTTAACATTATTGGCATAGAAACAAATGGAACGAGAGCAGTCAAGCAAAACGCGACAGTGGGATACCCTTCGACCTATGTTCCCGTGTAGTTTAATTTGTTAAATTCATACACATATGCATATGCACATGCTTTGAAATTAATCCCGACAGATGGCGCTCGCGCTTCGCGCTCGCCCGCCTCCCTTGTTAGCTGACAGAAGCAATTGGTCTTATGCTCATACTTTCTTAAATAACTTCTGTGATTATTGTCCGATCGGATTGTAATTTGGAGACTACGTGGATATTTCATTCAGCTTAGTATATGTTGAAGTCAGAAAGTTGTATATTTTATACAGCGCTTACAAATTGAGTTCAAAAATTAAATTATTGATTTGTGGGGGCGGTGGGCGTGGCACCTAACATTTGAAATAAACTTGATCTGCTTATAGCACACAGGAGTCTTCCTGCAAAGTTTGGTAACTCTAGCTTTTATAATAACTGAGATTTGTGCGTTCATACAGACAGACAGACAGACAGACACAGACATGGCTCAATCGACTCGGCTTGTGATCCTGAGCAAGAATATATATACTTTATGGGGTCTCCCACGCCTCCTTCTGCCTGTTACATACATTTGCACAAAGTTAGTATACCCTTTTTTGACCATTTTCAATGATCGAAGGGTATAAAAAGATTAATCCATTAAAGAAAACCTTTAAAATCTCCAGCTTTAGTTTCTATTCTGCTATTTTATTTGGTAATTTCTAGTTAGACACTTCCTGCTTCCCGCAACACACAGTCGCGCAAACATATGTACATTATATGGGTGCTGACAGTGGGGGTGAACTTATTGGGCAGAAATTGGACGTAAAGAAAGGAAGCAAGAAGCCGGACCATTTGTTGGTAATAGTTTCCTTTTTCACTTTGCTTTTTTGTGCACAACAACAACCAAGGCGAAAATTCGATTGACACTTTCTATTACACTGTATTTGTTTTGCCCAATGAATTTTTATACCCGCTATCCATAGGGCAGAGAGGTGTATTACATATGTATGTATGTATATAACAGGCAGAAAGATAAGTTTGCGAGCCCAAAAAAAGTAACATCCATATTTAGTATTTATTCTTAAGCCATTTCAACAGGCGTTTTATTATAAAATAAACATGGACTGATGGACATTCATGTTTATTTTATAAACATTTCAACAGGCGTTTTATTATAAAGTAAACATGGACTGATGGACATTCATGTTTATTTTATAATAATAACTTGGATTATAACAATTAATAAATTCAAGAGTAATTTAAATGCTGGAAAATTCATTTTACGTTATGGTACGTTCAAACTCCTGTCTTAAATTAATATATCCACTGGAAATGGTGTAAATATTTAATTTTATTTAATTTTCAATCAATTAACTATACAAATTCTTTTACCAAATTAATAATTTCATGCACTGAGGCTTCGAATTGTGCAAAATAATCCTTCAATGTTTTATTTATTAATTACGCTCTTTTCAATTTGAACATTGTGTTCCCTTAACTCTCCCATAAACGATAGTGACGCCCTCCGCTCCTTTTGCGTTATTCAACACAATGCTATCGATATCGGACTTACGATAACTAAATAAACTAACGATAGTGTATTGACTAAGGTCACACTTAACAACATAAGACTTAATCGATTGATCCTAATAAATCTCGGCGAAATAAGACGAAAATACTAAGTAATAATTTTTTGTTTTAGGTTTAGTTTAGAAAATATATGACCTTCGAAGAGTCCTGATTTCCATATTAAATTCTCAGTTAAACATCGAACATCGAAGTTTAAATCAGCGATGTTTTCAAAAATTGGAAAACATCAATGTATCGATGCCCCAGTTCGTATATTATACATTTTATTTCATTTCTTGTTTCACATTTAAGGTTATACCTTTAATTTAAAATTATTCTTAGTTTTATATTTCAATTTAAAATTTCAATTATAATTATTATTTGTTTTTTACTTTTAAACAGTCGACTGACCATAGGTCGACTATAAATTAAATAAATAATTAAATTTATAATATAATAAATAAAACGAGAGCAACAGTCGCGCAAAACGCGACAGTGGGATACCCTTCGACCTATGTTTGTTAAATTCATACACACATGCATATGCACATGCTTTGAAATTATCCCGATAGATGGCGCTCGCGCTTCGCGCTCGCCCGCCTCCCTTGTTAGCTGACAGAAGCACTTGGTTTTATGCTCATACTTTCTTTAATAACTTCTGTGATTATTGTCTGATCGGATTGTAATTTGGAGACTACGTGGATATTTCATTCAGCTTAGTATATGTTGAAGTCAGAAAGTTGTATATTTTATACAGCGCTTACAAATTGAGTTCAAAAATTAAATTATTGATTTGTGGGGGGCGGTGGGCGTGGCACCTAACATTTGAAATAAACTTGATCTGCTTATAGCACACAGGAGTCTTCCTGCAAAGTTTGGTAACTCTAGCTTTTATAATAACTGAGATTTGTGCGTTCATACAGACAGACAGACAGATACAGACATGGCTCAATCGACTCGGCTTGTGAGCAAGAATATATATACTTTATGGGGTCTCCCACGTCTGCCTGTTACATACATTTGCACAAAGTTAGTATACCCTTTTTGACCATTTTCAATGGTCGAAGGGTATAATTACATCGTCGATGTTCTTTCCAGATCTACTTAACAGTATTGTACTTCTTTTTTTCCCATCCCATCCATACACAGACGTTCTTTTTTTTTTTTTTTTTACAAATTTATCCGCTTACGAGGATAAAAGAAATTCTTTGAATATTAAAAAAAACTCAAGATTGCGTTGTGAAACCATAGGAAATAAAGTAGTCAGAGCTGCGCGACAAATGGCTTATTTTACTAATACACATATACACATATAATACACACTAATACACATAAACACATATAATACACACTAATACACTTATACAGATATAATACACATATCTTTCACTCCATGCAAAGTGGTTCCAAATTCTAAATGTCGAGTAAATGAAATATATTTTGACACAAATTTTAACATAAACTTCTTTTTGATTTTCAACTAAATGTTCACAATAGAGTATTTGTTATGTGTGTTATACAATTGTGGTTGCTAAGTTTATACTGTGGCTGGACGCTTGCTTTAACAGAGGTGATAAGGCACAATGAGACACATTTGAGACACTGCACCGTATGCTGGCACTAAATTTGATGAATCCAGCTCTTGTACTTCTGATATATTGGCAATAATACCAGACAGACTCGTCTGTTGATGCAGATTAAGAATATATGTATATATTCTTTTCATAAAATCCATGGTCATGACAAATGATTACGTTGTATTTTTTATGCCGCTCAATGAGTCGTTCTGATCATAATTTTGGTAACATTAACATATTTCTTTGCAAAATCAATAGATGTTTATATATTTTATCACCAACAATATGGCAACAGGATCACCTTCAGAATACTTTGCTTTAAACAATTTACAACCGTTGAAAAGGTTCGAAAGCAAAAAGCAGAAAGGAAGGCTATCCTGGCATACCGAAGGTTTATTTTATTTAAAGTCGACTAAATTCAGTCAACTGAATTAAATACAAAGAATTATTCAAAATAATTAAGCATAAAGTTGAAGTTTACAAAATTTTTAAAATGATTAAATTTTAAATTAATTCAATTTATTTGAATTTAATTTAATTTAATATGGGATAAAGAAAGATATAACCGATCTAGAATTTGTTGCAGAGGATTGCGGAAAACCCACAAAAAACCCAATCAGAAGATTTAATAGTTTTAGTAAAGAGTTAGTATAAGACTGCCCAACCGACCGAGGGGCAGTGTCATAAACGAGATACAGAAAAAATAATAAAAAAATAACTATTATAAATGGATTATTAAAAGTATTTGCCATCGCTAGACACAAGTTTTTGCCATCTTTCTGGCAGAGTTCGAATACCTTAATGGTAAAAGTGTTTGTCTGTTGAGCTTATCCACGGATTCAGCCATTTTTAATGTCTTCATACTTCATGGAACTGAGCTGAGGAGAAGATGAGTTACAAATGCCTGGCCAAAATAAATATACCCTCTGCAAAGAGTATAATTAAAACTTCCCTGTGATGTTCTTTGATCGTCAAGTCTATATCAGGCCTGTGTTATTGATAAAATTACGTATTAGGAGTAAAATATTACATGCCAACGAGATGAATATCCGAAGGATATTAGTAAAATCTGTCTAGATGTTCAAATTATCGCGATAATCCCTCTATAAATTTCATGCACAAATGATTATACCTTTCGACCATTGAAAATTGTCAATATTCCACTGTCGCGTGCCGTTCGACTGTTGCTCATATATTCTATATTGTAATATATGTATATTGTATATCATATATATATTTATGCTATATGCTGTGTCTTGTTAATACAAATTGAACTTTAATCTCATATATATTCTTTGTGGAGCTAATCCTGGAATGTTTTTATTATTCTTTTCAATTTAAACAATGTGTTCCCTTAGGTCTCTCTTAAACGACAGTGACGTTCTTCCGCTCTTTTTTCGTTATTCAAGACTATAGATAGGGCTTACGATAACTTAATCAACTTACGATAGTCTATCGACCAAGGTCACACTTAACAACAACAACATAAGAAGCATGTGTGCCAAGTTTCATCAAGATAGCTTTAAAAACTCCCTATTGATGCTAATTCAGAATATATAGTATATTCAATTTTTGTTGTTCAAGTTATGTTCTGCAATATTCTTAATTTCGGCCTTAGAGGGTTAAGATAATCCTAAATTAATTTACTCTATAAAAGGGTATAAGACCTGCAAAGTTGACATACTCCCCCGATTGAAAATGAATGCAGTGACAATTACATAGCCCTGGGTTGTTTTGGAATGTTTTTTTTTTTAATTTCAAGCAAGAATGAACATAATCTCTACTCAAATATCGAAAAAAAGATACGACGGTTCACTGAGAGATAATGTGACAAACCTCCCCCCCTGCCTGCCTGTGAAGTAATTACCCTTTTGTTACACCTAAATTCAACTATTATTGAGTATCATATCAACCCTTGAAATTTGAAATATTTATAATTTGACACAGATCCACCCTACTGCAGTACAATAAACGGGGGACATTTAGTAGATAGTTACCTTTTTTTATGGAACCACCTATCTAATTGATATAGACTTGACGATCAAAGAACAACACAGGGAACTTCTAATTATACTCTTTGCAGAGGGTATATTTATTTTGGCCAGGCATTTGTAACTCATCTTCTCCTCAGCTCAGTTCCATGAAGTATGAAGACATTAAAAATGGCTGAATCCGTGGATAAGCTCAACAGACAAACACTTTTACCATTAAAGTATTCGAACTCTGCCAGAAAGATGGCAAAAACTTGTGTCTAGCGATGGCAAATACTTTTAATAATCCATTTATAATAGTTATTTTTTTATTATTTTTTTCTGTATCTCGTTTATGACACTGCCCCTCGGTCGGTTGGGCAGTCTTATACTAACTCTTTACTAAAACTATTAAATCTTCTGATTGGGTTTTTTGTGGGTTTTCCGCAATCCTCTGCAACAAATTCTAGATCGGTTATATCTTTCTTTATCCCATATTAAATTAAATTAAATTCAAATAAATTGAATTAATTTAAAATTTAATCATTTTAAAATTTTGTAAACTTCAACTTTATGCTTAATTATTTTGAATAATTCTTTGTATATAATTCAGTTGACTGAATTTAGTCGACTTTAAATAAAATAAACCTTCGGTATGCCAGGATAGCCTTCCTTTCTGCTTTTTGCTTTCGAACCTTTTCAACGGTTGTAAATTGTTTAAAGCAAAGTATTCTGAAGGTGATCCTGTTGCCATATTGTTGGTGATAAAATATATAAACATCTATTGATTTTGCAAAGAAATATGTTAATGTTACCAAAATTATGATCAGAACGACTCATTGAGCGGCATAAAAATACAACGTAATCATTTGTCATGACCATGGATTTTATGAAAAGAATATATACATATATTCTTAATCTGCATCAACAGACGAGTCTGTCTGGTATTATTGCCAATATATCAGAAGTACAAGAGCTGGATTCATCAAATTTAGTGCCAGCATACGGTGCAGTGTCTCAAATGTGTCTCATTGTGCCTTATCACCTCTGTTAAAGCAAGCGTCCAGCCACAGTATAAACTTAGCAACCACAATTGTATAACACACATAACAAATACTCTATTGTGAGCATTTAGTTGAAAATCAAAAAAGAAGTTTATGTTCAAATTTGTGTCAAAATATATTTCATTTACTCGACATTTAGAATTTGGAACCACTTTGCTTAGGGTAACAGATATGTATGTGTATTATATCTGTATAAGTGTATTAGTGTGTATTATATGTGTATATATGTATTAGTGTGTATTATATGTGTATTAGTAAAATAAGCCATTTGTCGCGCAGCTCTGACTACATTATTTCCTATGGTTTCACAACGCAATCTTGAGTTTTTTTTTTAATATTCAAAGAATTTCTTTTATCCTCGTAAGCGGATAAATTTGTAAAAAAAAAATAAAAAAAGAACGTCTGTGTATGGATGGGATGGGAAAAAAGAAGTACAATACTGTTAAGTAGATCTGGAAAGAACATCGACGATGTAATTATACCCTTCAACCATTGAAAATGGTCAAAAAAGGGTATACTAACTTTGTGCAAATGTATGTAACAGGCAGACGTGGGAGACCCCATAAAGTATATATATTCTTGCTCAGGATCACAAGCCGAGTCGATTGAGCCATGTCTGTATCTGTCTGTCTGTCTGTATGAACGCACAAATCTCAGTTATTATAAAAGCTAGAGTTACCAAACTTTGCAGGAAGACTCCTGTGTGCTATAAGCAGATCAAGTTTATTTCAAATGTTAGGTGCCACGCCCACCGCCCCCACAAATCAATAATTTAATTTTTGAACTCAATTTGTAAGCGCTGTATAAAATATACAACTTTCTGACTTCAACATATACTAAGCTGAATGAAATATCCACGTAGTCTCCAAATTACAATCCGATCAGACAATAATCACAGAAGTTATTAAAGAAAGTATGAGCATAAAACCAAGTGCTTCTGTCATCTAACAAGGGAGGCGGGCGAGCGCGAAGCGCGAGCGCCATCTATCGGGATAATTTCAAAGCATGTGCATATGCATGTGTGTATGAATTTAACAAACATAGGTCGAAGGGTATCCCACTGTCGCGTTTTGCGCGACTGTTGCTCTCGTTTTATTTATTATATTATAAATTTAATTATTTATTTAATTTATAGTCGACCTATGGTCAGTCGACTGTTTAAAAGTAAAAAACAAATAATAATTATAATTGAAATTTTAAATTGAAATATAAAACTAAGAATAATTTTAAATTAAAGGTATAACCTTAAATGTGAAAAAGAAATGAAATAAAATGTATAATATACGAACTGGGGCATCGATACATTGATGTTTTCCAATTTTTGAAAACATCGCTGATTTAAACTTCGATGTTCGATGTTTAACTGAGAATTTAATATGGAAATCAGGACTCTTCGAAGGTCATATATTTTCTAAACTAAACCTAAAACAAAAAATTATTACTTAGTATTTTCGTCTTATTTCGCCGAGATTTATTAGGATCAATCGATTAAGTCTTATGTTGTTAAGTGTGACCTTAGTCAATACACTATCGTTAGTTTATTTAGTTATCGTAAGTCCGATATCGATAGCATTGCGTTGAATAACGCAAAAGGAGCGGAGGGCGTCACTATCGTTTATGGGAGAGTTAAGGGAACACAATGTTCAAATTGAAAAGAGCGTAATTAATAAATAAAACATTGAAGGATTATTTTGCACAATTCGAAGCCTCAGTGCATGAAATTATTAATTTGGTAAAAGAATTTGTATAGTTAATTGATTGAAAATTAAATAAAATTTATTAAATATTTACACCATTTCCAGTGGATACAGGCCCACATAAAAATGTTTCATAATCAGAGTAAGCGGCATATGCAGTTATATGTATTTTGGGTCGCTGAGTCAGAATTACGCCATCACGCCTCACAAAACTGAAAAACCTTAAAATATCCCCCAACAGATATAGAATCCTTAAAGTACAGTTATAACTTTAATATCGACCTGTTTTGGGTCGATGTGACCTTTGATACTTTGGGAATCTTGCTATAATGAGCGTGAACCCGTGTTTGAGCTGGAAAAAAATAAAAGAAACAAGCCACAAATCTGCGAATATTTTGCGTTTTTTCAGTGAATTCTAAAAAAGGCATGCATTCAATACTGCCAGGTAAGTTTAGCTAAAAATGACTGAATTTGTATATATATTTAGACTGTAAACAGTAATTTAAGTATATATATATATATATATATGTATATAGTATACAGTATACAGTATATATATATATATATATATAAATATATATAAATAGATCGCTTACCATAGCCACAGGCAATGCACTGGGTGCTCCATTAGCATATGAGTATGGCGACACTAGATAACCCATGTTGAAAGTGTGGGTGTGGGGTTCGAGCTTATCTGAAATGAAAGTAGAATTAAAGTTAAAGAAAGTTAAGATTATAACAAGCAGAAGAGAGTCTACCTTCGACATGCCGAAGATTTATGGCTTTAATTTCACTACTAGTTATATAAATAATATAATGATAACGAATTTTATAAAATTGTTCATAAAACATATTTACAGTAACAGTTAACGAATGTAAAGAATATTCTGTGGTGACGCTTCATTTATTTTGATTAAATGTATAAGATTTAAAAAGTTACGGAGCGGCACGTGGTGTTGTGTGCTTGACAGTTAGCGGTCGAAAGTGAAGGATTTAACGATGTTTAAAAGGATATCGATAAATTTTTATACCCTTCGACCATTGAAAATGGTCAAAAAAAGGGTATACTAACTTTGTGCAAATGTATGTAACAGGCAGAAGGAGGCGTCGGAGACCCCATAAAGTATATATATTCTTGCTCAGGATCACAAGCCGAGTCGATTGAGCCATGTCTGTCCGTCTGTCCGTCTGACCGTCTGACCGTCTGTCCGTCTGTGTGAACGCACAGATCTCAGCTATTATAAAAGCTAGAGTTACCAAATTTGGCAGGAAGACTCCTGTGTAGATCAAGCAGATCAAGTTTATTTCAAATGTTAGGTGCCACGCCCACCGCCCCCACAAATCAATAATTTAATTATTAAACTCAATTTGTAAGCGCTGTATAAAGGATACAACTTTCTGACTTCAACATATACTAAGCTGAATGAAATATCTACGTAGTCTCCAAATTACAATCCGATCGGACAATAATGACAGAAGTTATTTAAGAAAGTATGAGCATAAAACCAAGTGCTTCTGTCAGCTAACAAGGGAGGGGGCGAGCGCGAAGCGCGAGCGCCATCTGTCGGGATTAATTTCAAAGCATGTGCATATGCATATGTGTATGAATTTAACAAATTAAACTACACGGGAACATAGGTCGAAGGGTATCCCACTGTCGCGTGCTGCGCGACTGTTGCTTTTCTTAGTGGTTTTGGCTTGAAATTACAGAAAAAAGACGTGTTTTTATTTATTTTTTTATTTTATTTAATTAGTTTAAAGTCGGACTAAGGTCAGTTGACTGTTTAAAAGTAAAAAAGAAAACAATTAATAGTTATAATTAATAATTATAAATTAAATGTAAAATGTAAAATCTTGAAATCTTAAAAAAGAAAGAAAAGAAATTAATTGAATAAAATATTTGACTCTGGGATAAAAAAATTAAAGAGCCGATCCAACATTTGTTGCAGAGGATTGGGGAAAACCCCAGAAAAACCCAATCAGATTTGGCTTGAAATTAAAGAAAAAAAATATACAATATAAGGAAGACCTCATATTGTTATTAAACAAATACCCCCAACTCAAAATTCTTCAAAAACAAATGCTTATCCGTCGGACTACATATATTATTACTATACTACTATTAGTTGTAGTAATTTAGTACATGTCTCTAATTATCGATTAAATCGATTCTCAAAACTAAAATCGATGCATCGGAGAAAATTGACAACATCGATTAATCAATTCGAGAATCGATTTAACTTCCAGTTCTAGTATATTGCCTGCGTTGTTGTATTGAAAGCGTTGTACATTTCGTAAGCGGAACAATTGGTTTTCATTTGTTTCGCTTGCCTAAATAACTTTTGTTGAGGTGCCATCACTAAAAATTATCGATATTTTTATACCCTTCGACCATTGAAAATGGTCAAAAAAAGGGTATACTAACTTTGTGCAAATGTATGTAACAGGCAGAAGGAGGCGTGGCAGACCCCACAAAGTATATATATTCTTGCTCAGGATCACTAGCCGAGTCGATTGAGCTATGTCTGTCTGTCTAGATGTCCGGATGTCTGGATGTCCGGATGTCCGTCTGACCAGATGAACACACAGATCTCAGCTAATTTAAATGCTAGAGACACCAAATTTGGAATGAAGGTTCCTATGTACTCGGCGCAGATCAAGTTTATTACAAATGTTAGGTGCCACGTCGGGATTGATTTCAAAGCATGTACATATGTACATATATGGGTACATACATAGGAAAATACATACATACATAGGTCGAAGGGTATCACACTGTCGCGTGCTGCGCGACTGTTGCTTTTCTTACTGGTTATACCCTTCGACCATTAAAAATGGTCAAAAAGGGTATACTAACTTTGTGCAAATGTATGTAACAGGCAGAAGGAGGCGTCGGAGACCCCATAAAGTATATATATTCTTGCTCAGGATCACAAGCCGAGTCGATTGAGCCATGTCTGTCTGTCCGTCTGTCCGTCTGTGTGAACGCACAGATCTCAGCTATTATAAAAGCTAGAGTTACCAAATTTGGCAGGAAGACTCCTGTGTAGATCAAGCAGATCAAGTTTATTTCAAATGTTAGGTGCCACGCCCACCGCCCCCACAAATCAATAATTTAATTTTTAAACTCAATTTGTATGCGCAGTATAAAAGATACAACTTTCGGACTTTAACATACACTAAGCTGAATGAAATATCTACGTAGTCTCCAAATTACAATCCGATCGGACAATAAACACAGAAGTTATTGAAGAAAGTATGAATATAAAACCAAGTGCTTCAGTCAGCTAACAAGGGAGGCGGGCGAGCGCGAGCGCGAGCGCCATCTGTTGGGATAAATTTCAAAGCATGTGCATATGCATATGTGTATGAATTTAACAAATTAAACTACACGGGAACATAGGTCGAAGGGTATCCCACTGTCGCGTGCTGCGCGACTGTTGCTTTTCTTACTGGTTAATGCTATATTTATTACGTGATGGAGATTCAAACAAATATTTTGTTAGCTAAAACTTAGTCAGCCGACTTTGTTTTTGTATGGATAAATTAAATTAATTAAATTTATTGTTATTTCTAGATCTGGAGACAGGCCTTAATTTTAAAAAAATCATTTGATCTGAGTGCTATAATAATGCATATTGACACCAAATTTAGCCATGGCTATTAAAGTCTTTGAAATCTAGGTTTTTATACGGACATGGCTATATCGACTCGACTGTTGATACTGATTGAAAAGAACTGCACTTTTTACATACATATGTACAATACATAACATTAACATGTACATTTGAGTAGAGTTACATATGTTAATGTTAATATTTAATTTACATTACGATGTACCTGTTATCGTAATCTAAATATAACATTAACATGTAAATATGTAAAGAGTTACATATTTACATAACATTAACATGTACATTTGAGTAATTTGACTATCTGTATAAAGTTTGTGGGGTATGTCGCGCCTCCTTCTGCCTGTTACATATGTATTTACATACATACATTTTCGATTGGCACAAAGTTATTATACCCTTTTAAGGAGACGAAGAGTAACAGAGTAAGTCGTAAACAAGAAAAAGGGAAATATACCAACAAAAATGGTACATACATACATACAAAAGGTAGTAAATGAGTAACGAAATTATTCAGAGATAGCAAGAACAACATAACAGTACCAACACTGTCTTACGAGAGCAATAGCAACAACAACAACAGCTACGCCAACCTTGTCGGCTGTACAACAAAAGCAAGCGACGCTTCGGTCGATTCTACGAAAACTCATTAATTTCCAAGGATACACGATGCCAGGGCCAACGTACATACATATCTACATATATGTATGTATGTATGTTCATATGTACGCAAACATGTGTGTATGAACGAATCACATATATAGAAGTGCAGCTGTATATGTACGTATGTGTGTTTTAAAACGATCAAGAAACAGACAGACAAGTTCTATAACCTACTCTCAGGCTCGTAGCGAGGCGTGTGCAGGGTTTTGCGGTGTACAGGGGCCCCGTCTGTCAAGGGACTGCATGAAAATGAAAAAATAGCATAATATATGGCAGCCCGAAAGCTTCATATCAAATGTTGTGCCATAAATATTAAGAAAAATATGAGATATAAATAATATTAGGTTTATTAGGTTTACTATGTAAAATATTATATTAACTACGTTCACATTATATTTGAAAGAAAGGAAATTACAATTAGGGCCCCAAAAAGTTATGCACAAAGGCCCCATAATGGTCGCTATGGCCCTGCTCACAGGCACACACATAAACATAAGAGTAGGTATGTACATACATACATCAAAATAAATCTGTGTATGAATGTGAATATCCATGCTTATGAAATGAAAGTGATCGCTGCACATTGACTAAAATTATATAATCTAAACACAAATTTGTATATTTTTTATTTTAACAAATATCGTTGTTAAAATAAAAAATATACAAATTTGTGTTTAGATTATATAAGATTAAGATTGTTTAGATTAACAAATATCGTTGTTAAAATAAAAAATATACAAATTTGTGTTTAGATTATATAATTTTATTTAATAATTTTATTTATATTTATATATACATAAATATGTATGTTTATACAATCAAGAACCACTTTAAACACAACTATGACCATGATAATGTTATGTATGTACATATGTATGTGTAAAGAGTTACTTGACTAACTGTATTACATATGTATGTATGTACATATATTGTAAGCCATTGATTAATTTTGATAATTACCGATTTATTTATTATTCAAGTCATTCTTAAATTAATATCTCGCTGTTTATATACGATATTTGAAATTTGCTTAACACTAATCGTTAAGTTTGCCCATTAAGTTATTGAAAGTGTGACGGTAAGCCGATAGATAAAATTGCATCAATCGACTCATTAAACGTAATTGAAGGAAAAGTTGAAAATTAAAATAATAAAGCCAACTATACACTATAAAAATAAACGCCTAACAAAATAAAAACATTGAAGAGTCGCGTACAACCTGCTCCTGTTTTGATTTGCAAGAATTATTGGAAGTATACAGTATTACAAAAATTAAAAACAAATTGACAATGCTTTTATTATAATACAAACTTTTGTTATGCATCTCCATATGCAATCTACATATATAACTTATATAATCAGCGAAAAGGGTTCATTCTACACCACTGTGCGATGGTGCGCTCAACTCACTGATATCATACAAATACAAATATGCATACGAATGCGTGTATATGCATATATGAACCGATTGTTTTCATTGTCCTCCGTCTTCTGTACGACTTTAAGCGAATATATACATATGTACATGTGTATGCATACAGTGGCTCTCGGCTAAATTCGTCCAATGTGTACACATGAACTTTAAAGTTAGAATAAGCCGTATAAAACCAAACTTTTTTTATTTTCATCAAAACATTTCAGATATTTGTTATAAATATTTAAGAAACGTCTAAAAATAACATAAAACAAACCAAAACGAATGGCATACTGCAGGTTTTATAAACGCTGACAGGTTTTCATCTGCTCCGATTGTTTCTATACTAGTCGTTAATATTGGTGTAATTATTGGTGTATATTTTAAGTATTCACTTACTACACCTATATAATCTACAATCGAATGGGTAAAGGTTAATTAGCTGCCTACGTCAACGATTTTTTTTATATTTTTTTAACTGATAGGGCTATATTTATCATGATTTTAGGTGACAGTATTATTTGGCGGTCGCTTCTAGTTTTTTTTATACCCTTCGACCATTGAAAATGGTCAAAAAAGGGTATACTAACTTTGTGCAAATGTATGTAACAGGCAGAAGGAGGCGTCGGAGACCCCATAAAGTATATATATTCTTGCTCAGGATCACAAGCCGAGTCGATTGAGCCATGTCTGTCTGTCTGTCCGTCTGTCCGTCTGTATGAACGCACAGATCTCAGCTATTATAAAAGCTAGAGTTACCAAATTTGGCAGGAAGACTCCTGTGTGGATCAAGCAGATCAAGTTTATTTCAAATGTTAGGTGCCACGCCCACCGCCCCCACAAATAAATAATTTAATTTTTGAACTCAATTTGTAAGCGCTGTTTAAAAGATAGAACTTTCTGACTTAACATATACTAAGCTTAATAAAATATCTAAGTAGTCTCCAAATTTCAGTCCGATCGGACAATAAACACAAAAGTTATTTAAGAAAGTATGAGCACAAAACCAAGTGCTTCTGTCAGCTAACAAGGGAGGCGGGCGAGCGCGTAGCACGAGCGCCATCTGTCGGGATTAATTTCAAAGCATGTGCATATGCATATGTGTATGAATTTAAGAAATTAAACTACACGGGAACATACTAGGTCGAAGGGTATCCCACTGTCGCGTGTTGCGCGACTGTTGCTTTTCTTACTGGTTTTAAATTGAATTTTGTAAATAATTAAATTCACATGTATTTTGTTGTTGCATTTGTGTGCAAGGCACCAGTCTGCCTGCCAAACCGATTCATTTGAAATGAAAATTGAGCAAGCAAGAACATTTAAAGTGTTTAGAAAAACAGTGCGCTGCTCTATTTCCCAAAATAAAATATTTTTTGTTTGCCGCACACATATAATATTGTGAAAGCATACTGAGTTATTAAGCATCTTTGTTGGCGCTAGTCTGTCGACCAATGAGTTCTAGTTGCAGGCGCCGAAATTCTCACCCAATATGCAACTCATAAAATAAAACATTATTGTGCCAGAATAACATCTCGTTTGAAATAAATCGCTTGTGGGACACAATGTGCATCGTTGTGACGTTTTACTGAGAATTGGCCAACAACAAAATACATGTAAATTTAATTATTTTCAAAATTCAATTAAACAAACTAGAAGCGACCGCCAAATAATTCTTTCACCTAAAATCATGATAAATATATGAAAGTTTAAAAAAATCAGTGACGTAGGCAGTTAGTTATCCTTTACCACCGAATGCTTAAAAGCTGATTTTTCCTATAAAACTTTTTTCTTATTTCAAAAAAAATATGTAAAAATAATGAGTTAGTCTCAGATTAGCACGAACAAGTAAACTTATTTTTAAGAACAGACCAGTACTTCATACAAAAACCCTTATTTCAACCGATTGTTCCTAAGCAGCTACATATTATAGTCCTCCGCATTGGAAATTCTATATCCGTTTTATAGAAAAAGTCACGATGAAGTAAATTTAAAAGTGATATTTGACAAAAAAGATGAAAATCAAGCAATAGGTCGTATGGCAGCTATACATACATACATATATCGGCCAAGCCAAGTCATGTTTTGACCGCGATAACTTTAAAACAGACTAGTTTGCTTTGCAACAGACAGACAAAAGGACGGACAGGCAATTTGTGGGCGTTGTTAATCAAGAAGATGGTCAAAAGAAGCCCAGCTACCAAAAGTTAACATTCATTAGGGCAATAGGAGAAGAATAGGTTAAACATACCTCAATATTTCTGCACGAAATTCTTATTTGTTTTCAAATGTCCAATAGTTTAATTTCCTTTTTTAAATTATCTTACTTTTAATGCGTGTCGTCCAATTTCACAAGCTCCCGTATTAATGTAAATATTTCGATATTCGATAACGATTACCTTAACTATTATTCTATTGTTATAATTACACGATGATTCCAAAATATAAGAAAAACTATCGGAACTTCTTAACTTATCTTCTAACATATATTAATCGTTAATTGTGATAAAGCTTATTCGAATATTATATTTAATAATAATATAGATAAAATGCTATAATATCATGATTTATAAGGTCTAATTCAATAAATTTCCAGTCGTCTAAAGGCAGTTATAGATGTTAATAGTTAACATATTAAATATTAAAAGTTTTCGAGCAGAGGATGGGCCCCCCCTTTTTTTTAGAGCAATAGTTTTATTTGTTAATGTTTAAGAAAAGTTTGTATTTTGCAGAGAACTAATTGACAGCTGATCTTTCCTTATTATTTTGTTGTTATACACTTTTTCCATTTGAAAATGGTGTTGCTAATGGATGTAATAGGCAGAAGGAGGCGTATGTTACTCTAATAATGTGTGTTATATTTTTGCTTGGGGTTTAAAAGTCCTCTTTATTGATCCATATCTGTTTGCTTGAATGTCCTTACTGTGTTATAAAATCTAGAGACATGAAATTTGGCATAATGGTTCCTATACTAGACGCTGATAAGGTATGTTTTAAATATTGGGTGCAACAATTTAATTATACCTGCTACCCATAGAGTAGAAGGGTATTATAACTTTATGCCAATGGGAAACGTATGTAACTGGCAGAAGGAGGAGTGACTGACCCTACAAAGTACATATATATATTCTTAAATATAATATATATATATTATTCTTAAATATTTATTTAAAAAATAATATTTATTAGGCTAGATGGTAGTATGTACTATATATACAAATTGTATTTAAGCACAGCATATCAGCATTGTTTTAAAACACAAAGATTTCCAGATAAAAATACGCTAAACATAAAAGTTATCGATTTAACTTCAAAAAATCGACTTTCTCAGGTGGTTAGTGGGTATAACACAGTCGGGCGCGCTGGACTCTAGCTTTCGTGCTTGTTCTTTAATTCGATTTGTTAGTGATTTATCAATTTATAATAATGACAGTATGACAGATATCCGGTACTAAAACTGCCACGGCAATAAATGACAAATTAATTTCACTATGGAATATGCTTGCAGAGGTACATACATACGAGCCCCAACCACTATTAATTCGAACAGCATGTGTTTTTAGCAGTGTGCAATGTTCAACACACGATATTTTCAATACTATTACAGATAACGAATGCCAGTGAATTTTGTCTAAAAGAGAATTTTATTCTCTTTACGATGATAAAACCAGTAAGAAAAGCAACAGTCGCGCATCACGCGACAGTGGGATACCCTTCGACCTATGTATGTATGTTCCTATGTATGTACCCATATACATACATATGCACAGGCTTTGAAATTAATCCCGACAGATGGCGCTCGCGCTTCGCGCTCGCCCGCCTCCCTTGTTAGCTGACTGAAGCACTTCGTTTTATGTTCATACTTTCTTCAATAACTTCTGTGTTTATTGTCCGATCGGATTGTAATTTGGAGACTACATAGATATTTCATTCAGCTTAGTATATGTTAAAGCCAGAAAGTTGTATCTTTTATACACCGCATACAAATTGAGTTTAAAAATTAAATTATTGATTTGTGGGGGCGGTGGGCGTGGCACCTAACATTTGAAATAAACTTGATCTGCTTGATCTACACAGGAGTCTTCCTGCCAAATTTGGTAACTCTAGCTTTTATAATAGCTGAGATCTGTGCGTTCACACAGACGGACAGACAGACAGACATGGCTCAATCGACTCGGCTTGTGATCCTGAGCAAGAATATATATACTTTATGGGGCCTCCCACGCCTCCTTCTGCCTGTTACATACATTTGCACAAAGTTAGTATACCCTTTTTGACCATTTTCAATGGTCGAAGGGTATAAAAAAAAATTTTTTGTATTTCCAACAACAACAAAAATATGATTTTTTTATTCAAAAGGTAGCTTTAAGAGATAAGAACAAAATGACCACTATTAATTCGAACGCTTCACATGTTTACTGTTATCTCAAAAGAAGAGCAAAGCAAAAGCATCCAATGTAACGGAATCACTATCTAGTTATAATCTGCAAATAAAAACACAATACAGAAGGTAAAACCAGTAAGAAAAGCAACAGTCGCGCAACACGCGACAGTGGGATACCCTTCGACCTAGTATGTTCCCGTGTAGTTTAATTTCTTAAATTCATACACATATGCATATGCACATGCTTTGAAATTAATCCCGACAGATGGCGCTCGTGCTACGCGCTCGCCCGCCTCCCCTTGTTAGCTGACGCACTTGGTTTTATGCTCATACTTTCTTAAATAACTTTTGTGTTTATTGTCCGATCGGACTGAAATTTGGAGACTACGTAGATATTTCATTAAGCTTAGTATATGTTAAGTCAGAAAGTTCTATCTTTTAAACAGCGCTTAAAAATTGAGTTCAAAAATTAAATTATTGATTTGTGGGGGCGGTGGGCGTGGCACCTAACATTTGAAATAAACTTGATCTGCTTGATCCACACAGGAGTCTTCCTGCCAAATTTGGTAACTCTAGCTTTTATAATAGCTGAGATCTGTGCGTTCATACAGACGGACAGACAGACAGACATGGCTCAATCGACTCGGCTTGTGATCCTGAGCAAGAATATATATACTTTATGGGGTCTCCGACGCCTCCTTCTGCCTGTTACATACATTTTCATTTTGCACAAAGTTAGTATACCCTTTTTGACCATTTTCAATGGTCGAAGGGTATAAAAATTTAAAATTACTGCAGAAAATTTAAGGTTTAGCAACGATGCCACTTGGTAAGCCTATTTGCACAGAAATCAGAGTATTGATTAGAGATTATTATAAATCTGGGAAGATAATTACTGAAATAAGCAAACAATTCAATTTATCTAAATCGTCGTTGCATGGGGTGATCCAATTATTCAAGAAAACTGCGTGCATTACAAATAATATTACAAATAGAGGCCGAACATCAGCAATAACACCCCCATGACAAAAGGCAACTGGCCAAAATTATAAGGGCTAATCGTCGCCAATCATTAAGAAATTTGGCTTCAGAGTGGTCGCAGAAAATTGGCAAAACTGTCAAGCGAAAGTGGACGCGACTCAGTTAAAAAATATTGGATATGGTTACTATAAAGTATGTATTGTTAATATTTATGTATCATACCCAATAACGTATCTGACTCGTAGGCCAAGGAAAAAACCTTGCTGACGCTTGTCAAAAAAAAAAGCATTTGCAATGGGCTCGGGAAAGGATGTCTTGGACTCAAAGATAATAGGACAGCATCATATTTAGCGATGAGGCTAAATTTGATGTTAGTGTCGGTGATACGAGAAAACGCGTCATCCGTACAAAAACAGAAACATACCATAAAGATTGCCTTAAAAGGACAGTAAAGTTTCCTGCAAGCTATGGTATGGGGATGTATGTCTGCCAAACAATTAGGAAAACTGAATTTTATTGAAGGGATGGATAATGCTGAAAAATATATTATAATTTTGGAAGAAAGTTTACTGCCATCAATACCAAAACTGGCACATTGTGGTGAATTCACTTTTCAGCAGGACGGAGCATCATCGCACAAAGCCAAAACAACCGAAAATTGGCCATCAAATAGTCCAGATCTAAGCCCCATAGAACATTTTTGGTGGCTAATGAAAAGAAAGCTTCGAAATAAGCCACAATGGAGCATTTCTGACCTCAAAATTAAGTTGCAAGAGATATGGGACTCAATTTCTCGAGAATATTGTCAAAATTTGTTTAAATCAATGTCAAAACATGTTAAATGTGTAATACAGGCCAGAGGTGAGGTTACACAATTCAAAAATTAATTAATTTGTTATATTACGCAGCGTTCGAATTAATAGTGGTAATTTTTTTCTTATCTCTTAAAGCTACCTTTTGAATAAAAAAATCATATTTTTGTTGTTGTTGGAAATACAAGAAAATTTTTTTTGTCATCGCAAAGAGAATAAAATTATCTTTTAGACAAAATTCACTGGCATTCGTTATCTGTAATAGTATTGAAAATATCGTGTGTTGAACATTGCACACTGCCAAAAACACATGCTGTTCGAATTAATAGTGGTTGGGGCTCGTATAAAACAATCCCCAGTTTGATTTAAAGAGATAAGCTGTCCCACTACTTGACGTCGCCATTATCAAATCCAAATTGCAACATGGCAGTCACCTAAGGATATATGTATGCATACGTCAACCTCTATAAAATTGCCCTTAAGGTACTACCAATTATCGCCACATCCGTAACATGTGGGAAGCTCTTTTCTGCTGCTGGCCGAACAGTGACGCAATTGAGAAATCTGCCAAGTCCCGAAAAACGAAACGAAAAACAGAATTGTTATTAAAAAACCAGTAAGGAAAGCAACAGTCGCGCGGCATACGACAGTGGGATACCCTTCGACCTATGTTCCTATGTATTGTATGTAGGCATATATGTACATATGTACATGCTTTGAAATTATTTCCGACAGATAACGCTCGCGCTTCGCGCTCGCCCGCCTCCCGTGTTAGCTGACATATGCACTTGGTTTTATGGTCATACTTTCTTAAATAACTTTTGTGTTTATTGTCCGATCGGATTGTTATTTGAAGAATACGTAGATAATTCATTCAGCTTAGTATATGTTAAAGTCAGAAATTTGTATCTTTCATACAGCGCTTACAAATTGAGTTCAAAAATTACATTTTTGATTTGCGGGGGCGGTAGGCGTGGCACCTTACATTTGAAATAAACTTGATCAGCTAATAGTACACAAGAGTCTTCCTGTCAAATTTGGTAACTCGAGGTTTTATAATAGCTGAGATCTGTGGGTTCACACAGACAGACAGACAGACATGGCTCAATCGACTCGGCTTGTGATCCTGAGCAAGAATATATATACTTTATGGGATCTCCCACGCCTCCTGGCTGTTACATACATTTGCACAAAGTTAGTATACCCTTTTTTGACCATTTTCAATGGTCGAAGGGTATAGTAATGACTGACAATAACAAAATTTCGTTAACTAAAATATTATTATTAAATCAAATACCAATAAAAGCTTAAAAAATCATAACAAAAAATTAGAGCTAGAATGCTCTTACTTCATGTTAGTGTTGGTAGTCTTTAGGATTGTAATCAATTCAATTTCCATGTTTTAAAAAACTCCAATTTTCTATCGATATTTAAGGCGATATTCTGATATTTGATAATACAAATATGATGATCTATGCGATATATTATTCGATATTAATATCGGGTTTTCTATTTCGATACGCACCCCTATATAACATATACCGATAGTCAAGTAACTCTTTACTCAAATGCACATGTTAATGAAATGTACATATGTATGTATGTACATATGCGTAAAGTGATACTTAACAGACTGTATACATACATACATATGTATAGTGAAAATCGATAACAGCGTCCGACTGCTTTTATTACGTTTTTATTATAAATTAATGATTTTTTGTTAATGCATATAACGAACATAATACCTTAACTTAAATATGTTAATGAATTCTAATGATTTTTTGTTAATGCATATAATGAACATAACACCTTAATTTAAATATGTATGTTAACGAATTTTAATTTCTATTAGTTTTTTAAAAGATCAAATGATTTCTTGTGGTTTTACAGGAGAAATAAATATAATAGCATGATAGGTTGCAAACCATATAAGTTCACTCAATACATACATACGTGTACATACATGCAGCAAAACACAAAAGGCAGAGAGTACGAAAGATGCGTAAGAGTAAATGTGTGTTGGCACACATACATACTCACATTCATTTATAAATACATACACACACACGACTGCTTACATTTTATGTATTCATTCGAATTTTTATGAGAACTGAGTTCAAATGCATACATACATACGTATGTGCATGTATATTAAGTACATAATCACACATACACATGTATGTATAGGAGCTTGAATGCTCGCTTACACACGCAATCACACCACAACAACAACAACAACACACAAGCACAGGCCGTTGCCGCTGCTGATGGTCAAAAGCAAAAGAAAGCAAAATGTAGAAACAGAAAAGGAGAAGATAACAAGACGAGAAAACAAGAAGTGAAGTAGCGTGTCGGCGACGCGATCTGCATCACCTTGTTAGCACTATGGCTGCGACGCAGCGCGTCGACACACACAACGGCAACGACGACGGCGGCGACGATGACGTCGCACAGTGGACTAGAAAACGGTTTACGCGAAGTTAAATTAATAACTTCGTAATTGAGATAAAAATTAAATCTTTTGCTTTATATATACCCAAATACATATTTAGCTTGATTTGAAACCTGCAATTGTTACTCTTTATTTTCTCTACAGTGACACAGTAACAGGTTGATCACTTGCCAAATAGTGTTGTGCAACGATGCCTGTCTACAATGAACATATACGTGTTGAGAGACTTATGGAGATCTGGCAGCGCTGTCAATTTGCCGATCACACTTATTTAAATATTCAAAACTGTTTAATTTATCGATATCGCCTGCAGCGCACTTTTTCCCAACACCTGGAAGCTAAGCATGCATTTCAAATAAATCAGTGTATTGGACACTGTACCGTCACAAAATGTAAGCAGTCTGGCGCCTTACACAAAAACGCAACAACAAAATATGTATTTTCAAAATTCAATTAAAAAAAACTAGAAGAGTCCGAGACATAATTCTACCTGTAAAAACTTTTTTAAAAAATCAGTGCTGAGGGCATACATATATTTAACCTTAACCCCACATACTTTTTCGGCATGTTGTTGTGTTGTAAAAGAATGCATGATTAAAATGATCTGGAATGACGTTGTTAAAACATATGAAGAATGTGGAATGGCGCACCCTGTATATGTACATATATAGCGTGCAGATAATCCTTTAATGTTTTAAGTAGTTATTACGGTCTTTTCAATAGAGCTGGAAAGAATATCGACGATATATCGATATTTTTCAAATTTTGGAAATATCGAAGTTTTTAAACATCGATATTCGATATTTTCTCAACAAGACATTACTAAGAGAAACCACGCGGATCAGCTAGGTAATGCCTAACATACATTTTTCTTTAATTTTATTACACATACTTAATTGATAAAATAATTAGACTTTGTTGCGGTTATTGGTGTTGACAGCGAAGTTCTTTAAAATCAAAAAATGTTCATATGCTTTTGTTTTTAAACAACAACGAATGGCTTTCAAATTAGCAGAATGAACTGCAATTTTTTATTTAATTTAAACATTAAGACGAATTTTGAAATGTTAATTTGACCGAGTTGAACTCGAAATATTCTTTTTGAAGTTTTTTAGAAATTAGAGAATGGATCTCAAATTAAATGTTTTTGTTTAAATAAGTATAATTTTGATTCATTAATTTAATATGTTAAGCTGTTAAGCTTGCCCTCTAAGAAACTTCGATATATCGATATATCAATGAGAAATATCGATATATCAATTTACGGAAATATCGATCTTTTTCCAGCTTTACTTTTCAATTTAAACAATGTGTTCCCTTTGCACTATTAAACGATAGTGACGCTCTGCCGCTTCTTGCGTTATTCAACACTATGCTATCGATAGGGTTAACGATAATTAAATAAACTTACGATAGTGTATCGACTAAGGTCATACTTAACAAAATAAGATTTAACATATTTAAGTATAACTTGACAATATAATCATTTATTTTTTGTTTTTTTTAGTATAACTTGACAATATAATAATATATTTTATGTTTGTTTTTTATATATATTTATTTATACATATATATAAAATATATATCAAAGCGCCTATCTAATATCAGTTGAGTGTCTTTTTCTTTCTATTCCCATAAACATCTCAAGCAAAAAAAAATTAGAATTTAATTCCGCTAGATCGCTCTGCCTGGCCCACTGTGCGACAATGCCGTCGTCGTCGACAGCGACAGCAGCCGATTATTCATCCGCCCCATCGCAACGACTTCGGCTTCGAGAATAAATCTGAGCACATGTTTTCTTGGCGTGTCTTGTGTTTAGTTTGTTTGTAAGAACACTAAACACGGTTACAGCCACATGGTATAAACATAAATACATATACATATATTTTAGTATATACATATGTGTGTGTTTTTAAAACATACAATTTGTTTTGCCTCCATACGTATTTAGTATGTATACTATATACATATATACACATAGTATGCTTATATTCAAACAAGTAAGAACGGCAACACATAGTCAAGTTTTGGACTGTATGAGAGGCCAGGGCTGTAGCGAAAATTGCAAAATTTGTTGGGGCCCCGCTCGTATAAATGCCTTGCATCGAAAATATATGGTACTACGAGCCCCAACCACTATTAATTCGAACAGCCTGTGTTTTTGGAAGTGGGCAATGTTTAACACACGATATTTTCAATACTATTACAGATAACGAATGCCAGTGAATTTTGTCTAAAAGAGAAAATTTTCTTGTATTTCCAACAACAACAAAAATATGATTTATTTATTCAAAAGGTAGCTTTAAGAGATAAGAAAAAAATTACCACTATTAATTCGAACGCTGCGTAATATAATAAATTAATTAATATTTGAATTGTGTAACCTCACCTCTTGCCTGTATTACACATTTAACATGTTTTGGCATTGATTTTAACAAATTTTGTCAATATTCTCGAGAAATTGAGTCCCATATCTCTTGCAACTTAATTTTGAAGTCAGAAATGCTCTATTGTGGCTCATTTCGAAGCTTTCTTTTCATTAGCCACCAAAAATGTTCTATGGGGCTTAGATCTGGACTATTTGATGGCCAATCTAAAAACATTTGCTTTTATTGCAGCCAATTTTTGGTTGTTTTGGCTATGTGCGATGATGCTCCGTCCTGCTGAAAAGTGAATTCACCACAATGTGCCAATTTTGGTATTGATGGCAGTAAACTTTCTTCCAAAATATTAATATATTTTTTAGCATTATCCGTCCCTTCAATAAAATACAGTTTTCCTAACCGTTTGGCAGACATACATCCCCATACCATAGTGCTTGAGAGGAAACTTTACTGTCCTTTTAAGGCAGTCTTTATGGTATGCTTCTGTCTTTGTACGGATGACGCGTTTTCTCGTATCACCGACACTAACATCAAATTTAGCTTCATCGCTAAATATTATGCTGTCCTATTATCTTTGAGTCCAAGACATCCTTTCCCGAGCCCATTGCAAATGCTTTTTTTTTTGACAAGCGTCAGCAAGGGTTTTTCCTTGGCCTACGAGTCAGATACGTTATTGGGTATGATACATAAATAATAACAATACATACTTTATAGAAACCATATCCAATATTTTTTAACTGCAGTCGCGCCCACTTTCGCTTGACACTTTTGCCAATTTTCTGTGACCAATTTTCTGAAGCCAAATTTCTTAATGATTGGCGACGATCAGCCCTTACAATTTTGGCCAGTTTCCTTTTGTCATGGGGTGTTATTGCTGATGTTCGGCGTCTATTTGCAATATTATTTGTAAAGTTCGCAGTTTTCTTGAATAATTGGATCACCCCATGCAACGATGATTTAGACAAATTTAATTGTTTGCTTATTTCAGTAATTATCTTCCCAGATTTCTAATAATCTCTAATCAATACTTTGATTTCTGTTCAAATAGGCTTACCACGTGGCATCGTTGCTAAACTTTAACTTTTCTGCAGTAATTTTAATTTTTTTACCTTCTGTATTGTGTTTTTATTTGCAGATTATAACTAGATAGTGATTCCGTTACATTGGATGCTTTTGCTTTGCTCTTCTTTTGAGATAACAGTAAACATGTGAAGCGTTCGAATTAATAGTGGTAATTTTTTTCTTATCTCTTAAAGCTACCTTTTGAATAAATAAATCATATTTTTGTTGTTGTTGGAAATACAAGAAAATTTTTTGTCATCGTAAAGAGAATAAAATTCTCTTTTAGACAAAATTCACTGGCATTCGTAATCTGTAATAGTATTGAAAATATCGTGTGTTAAACATTGCCCACTGCCAAAAACACATGCTGTTCGAATTAATAGTGGTTGAGGCTCGTATGTATTTAATTCATACAAATATTTGGCAAAATATAGAAACTTGTCACTATTATTTGGGGTTAGGGAAGTTGTACCGCCGACAATATGCAGGAAATGCCATAAAAATTATTGACCGCCGTTGGCAAATGTACATCGCACAAATGAAGGGCTTAATGATGATGTTTTATTCTAGATAGGGAAATAATACAGTTTGCCATGCATTACAAGACTTTAATCTTAAATCTATTCCCAGTTTCTGTTCGCACTCTGGATATTGCCAGACGAGCTGGATCTGACGCGCCAATCATAGCTTAATTCTTAGTTAAATCGGTGTGACCAATTACAACAACGATAAAAACGCATACAATAAAATACTAAATCAAACTGCCGTGCCCTTTATCGGTGACAAAATACTTAACTAACTATCGATAGCCAACTTATCCATTCTGCGACAAGGCCTTGCCTCGCCTAGAGTTTAGAGCTGCCTACATCATTTTGCCCGGACAGCTCAACCATATCGCTTTATGCCCGAGAAGGTGCTTGCGTAGAGATAACTTGTCACTACTATTTATTTGGGGACGATGTACTGCGGCCTTGTAAACCTATTATACCTCTACTGAGCTTAGAGCTCCCTATGAAGTTCCATTTATGCTAAGAAAATCTATAATTTTGCCTGCACAACCTTATCTTGTGTATACCCAAGCAGGTGCCACTTCTGAGCGTCAATGGGGGGTAGGGTAACTTGCTGAATCTGCAGAGCTTTTTACTTGAAATTTACTCGAATAATCTGTTTAAAGATGCTCTTAGCCTACAGTGGACTGTTAAGATTCCTGTGAGAATACTCACTGTGTTTTTACTCAGCTTCATTAACTGATTAAACCTCTTGTGGTTATAGAAAGCTCAACAACATAAACTTAAAAAAATACGAGTAAGGCATGTCAAATGAAAGACAGAAAGAAAGTTTACCTTCGAGTTACCGCAGACTATACCCTTTCCAATTTGTGAATTCCGTCGGCACCGACAGTAAGTTAAGTAAAACCTTAGTCGGTACACTATCCCAAGTTTATTTAGTTATCGTAAAACCAATCAATGGGTTAGTGTTGAATAACGCAAAGGAGCGGGAGAGCGTCACTATCATTTAAGGGAAAGGTAAGGGAACACATTGTTCAAATTGAAAAGTGCGCAATTAAATAATTAAAACATTAAAGGATTATCTGCACAGTATAAAGATTCTGTTTCCCCCTAAAAAAGAACTCCAATTAACGTAGACTCGTCTATGAAATCTTTAGAAACGTGGTCTGTTATATTTCGTACCTAAGTATGTAGATGAAAGCTTTGACGTTAAGGCAGCTTTGATACGACGAAATGCATTAAATGCGAAATGTTATTGGCATTTGTCGTATCAAGTTTACAGAGAGAGTTGACAAGATACCTAAGAACTGGAGATTGAAATAAATCGATGTTCACTGAATCGATTTATTTTCAAAAATAAAACGAAAAAATCGATTCAAATCGATTTAAATCGAAAATTTTAAACATAAGAAAGAAACCCGGTTTTTTGGTTTGAAATTATAGAAAAAAACATGTTTTTGGCTTGAAATTAAAGAAAACAAATATACACTATAATGAAGACCTCATATTGTTATTAAACAATTGTTCAAAAACAAATGCTTACATCGCACTATACGTAAAAACCTAAACTAGACATGTTTACTGGTTTAGTTGTAGTAATTTAGCACTTGTTTCAAATTTTCGATTAAATCTGATGCTCAAAAATTAAATCGATGATGATGATTCGAGAATCGATTTAACTTACAGCTCTACACGGAACGCGTAAGTCACACTTTTAAGAATTGAATTGGCCAAGAATACCTTTCTTTGGAACTCTACTTAATCTTCGATTCTAGCTTGACTACTGACTTCTTTTTACTGCCAAAACTTCAAGTTATAGTACGTTTAGCGAATTTTAATTTGCATAAAATAAAGAGACTTAAGATTGGTAAACAGACATTTTAAGGCATCCCGGGCTAGTCGTATTGCAGTATTTTATTATTAACGTATATGCAATAGATCAAACTATCATCTTACAGCCTGCAAATGTTAACTTAACAGTCCAATATCAGTCTTTACTTAATTCCACAGACTCTTCAACTGACATGCCTATATCAAAATATAGATATGTTTATATACTTACTAAAAACTGGACTGTGGTCCGGTCTAGCCACTGTCTTGCTGCCCTTTTCCTGTATAAAAAAAAAAAAACAAATAAAATAATTATTATAATCAATATTAAATACAAAGAATATGAAGAAACAATAGTAACAAACATATATCATATATTGTATTTATCAAATATCATAAAATGTAATGACTATTGTTTGTAATTATTTTGTGCACTTACCTCACTCTCAGTTAAATCTATCAGACTTGATTTTTCTTCCACTAAAAGGTTCTCGGATGATATTTTCTCATCCTCGTGATCGCCTTCATCTTTGAATATCTTAACCTCGTCCGTACTGCCTAAATCATCACCGGACGAACCATGACGTGTGTGTGTATGCGGCATGGTTTGATGATAACTTCCGTTTCGCAAACTTTCAAAGTTACTTAAAACGCCTCGCACTTACATCAAAATCATAATCATACATCACGTTATCGAACTTCATTTGCACATCTTCTTAAATTAAAACCGATTGATCGTCGTCCATTGCAAGTAGCTTGCGCACTTCCAATTCAGATTTAACAGCATATCCAAGATAATTCAGTTGATTTTTAATACATTAACACACAATTAGCAGATCATTGTTGTTGTTCCTGAAATTAAATTAGATTTGTTTATATAAATATAGATTATTATTGTATATATTTTATAGTGCATATATATTCAAAGCTAAGCCAAAATATATCAGCCAACTATTTAATTTAATTAATCTCTTGGTTTTAAACAAACGTTTAATGGTTCCAAGAAGATACAATAGATAGATATAATAGAATAATGGTTACAAGTAGATATAATAGTAGGCACATACTGCATGGCACTGTGCTGGGATTTAAAACTAAAACTCTATTATACCCATACTATCATGTACAGAAAATATATATTCCATCTCAGGTTCACGCATTTTGGAATGCCTTTAATTAAGCCTCGAACATTAAAAAGATGCAGCTATGGAAGACCACACAATGTCTATATGTATTCTTGATTAGGATCAAGTCAATCCCCTTTTGGATGACACGATCACTTCCCACGAGGTTTGGAAGACCACACAGTGTATAGATTTATGTATTCTTGATCAGCATCACTAATCGAGTTGATGTAGTCTCCATGAAACTCGATAATTTGCGATTATTAGCCGAAATAGTATTTAAGAACAATATACTTTTAACACTTAATATATATTAGACAAGAATATATACTCTATATTCTATATTCTATAACTTTCATAGTTTTCAGTCAGTAGAAGTAAAGATTGTATACCAAACTGCAATGGTATTAATCCTTCGGTTACCAAAGTTTGCCTTTATTATACCCTTCGACCATTGAAAATGTTCAAAAATGGGTAAACCTTGTGGAAATGTATGTTAGTCAGAAATTTTCTTCAAATTTCAATTAGATCGGACAATAAACACAAAAGTTTTTTAAGAAAGTACTTGTGTCAGCTAACACGGGCAAGCGCCATCTGTCGAGAATAATTTGAAAGCATGTGCATATGTATGTATATGTGTATGAATTTAACAAATTAAACTATATCCGGAGCATAGGTCGAAGGGTTGCTTTTATTACTGGTTTCAATTATATTATGAGTTCAAAAATAGAGAACTTTGCTAAATAGTCTATGTTTTTTAATTTGAATTTTTCAATTTAAGCGATCGATAATTCAAACCTTATAGTTGTATACCTTATGAACCGATACTCCGCTGTATAAGAGCTTTTAAAGTGCTGCTACTTTAATATCTTTATTATAATAAATATATCAAAGTTTAGTTTTGATACCTGCCAAATAACAAAGCCAGCATAAAAGGCTAAGTTCCACATGCCGTTGGATCTATACCTACTCCGATCGTTGCTATACTAGTTATACATATATATAATGATCCTAAATGGCATAATAATTACTCGATTACTGTCAAACATTGATAATTTAAGCACTGATAAGTTAAGTTATTTCTCAGTTAAGTTACTTCTCCGTATGACAGCTAATATATATATAGATTTTTATGAAGTTTTATGCGTATATTATGTATACATATGTACATCAAATTGGCATCACATAGAAGTCTGATAACTGTACTTTAATATGCGACCTGTTTTGGGTCGATATGACCTTTGATACTTTGGAAATCGTGCTCTAAAGGGAATGACCACCCATGTTTGAGCTGCAAAAAATAATAGAAACAATCCACAACTCTGTAAATATATTGCGTTTTTTTCAGTGAATTCTAAATTAATAGTTCCAGGTAAGTTTGGCTAAAAATTCTGTTCAATAAACCGGTAACATAAAGAAAAGGTCACGGAGGTCACTGCCGTCACCTTTATAGCGAAATATTGTCAAAGTTCTTCCTTATTTTTGTATTTAATCCTCTTCAATTCCTTTTTTTATACTTCTCATAAGTGCTCTAACAGATTTAAGTCCGCGAATGGGTGCAAACTACTCCAATTTATACAGTTTTTGATCTTGCAACCATTTCCTAGGCATGTAAATATATACTCGTATAATAAAAGTCGAAGTACTATAACACATATAGCCGCGTAGAAACAATCGTATAAAAAGGGATTTTTTGTTTAAGCCACTGTATTATTTATTATTCATTATAACGCTCTAAACGATTTGCATTTTATGTTTATTTTGCCTCTTTTGAAATATAAAAAAATGCAGTCCAATTTTTGGTTACAACTTTGATTTTTAACTTCAACTGAGGCTTCCTTATTTCATTTATCGCTTTTACTGGCATAATCTTTTATATTTAGCCGTGATAGGTTGAAGGGTATCCCACTGTCGCGTGCCGCTCTCGACTGTTCCTCTCATTAAAATAAAATATATTGAAATTTTTATAAACCTTGCTCTCTCAACTCATATTTCCTAATATCAAATTTACTCAAAAAAAAAAAACAGAAAAATGTTCTTTATTTTTATCGTATTTTAATAAAATACTACCTGTTTGTTGCTGTCAGGTAGCAGAAATGTTGTTTTGTATTTATACTTTTGGCGCCTACTTTATAATTGTGTCAATATCTGTATTAGCTTGTTATCCATGTATGTATTGTAATGCATACATATGGCAATACATATGTACATACAAGTCGGTTTGTCAATCATCCTTCCCAGCAGAGAGAGGAAAGGTCTTGAGAAACGATCGAGCAACGACTTCCTAAAAAAATATTGATGGCACTGTGGCTTCTACTCCTCCCCCACCCCTCCCCGCCACTTCTTTTGTTCTAACTCGACATAATCCACATGCACAAAACACACACACGCACACATGTTTATGGCTGTGTGTGCATGACGCGACGCCTATGTATGTATGTATATCTTTCCGTATACATACATACATACTCACGTATGTACCTGGTGTGGCCTGCGGGTCTCTCTCGCAAGAGATTGTGTGGTATATGCATGAGACTGAGACTGTGTTGTCTGTACTCGCAGCAGGGAATAACGATAACTATTAGTTCAAGGTAACAAGCGAACCCAAAACCACGACAACAACAACAGGAAAAACTAATGACACCGAGTTTCTATTTAGAGAACGTGATTGGAGGATATCAACAGGTAGAAAGACAGAAGAAACAGAAAAACCAACAACAAAATGTAAAAAAAAGATGTAGGTACGTTTCAGTGAAATACAGATTATACAGATACAAAATATAATATATATACATATATAGAGAGAGAAGGAGATATATAAATAAAAAAAAAGAGAAGAGAATCACAGTATTTACCTAAGTACAAGAATGTAATGTTCCGTCGGTAATATAAAAACCCGCGCAAGATTTTTATTTATATTATATACTTGATAATAAACATAAACATTTGCATCATTCGTACATTATTTACAATAATAATAAAACTGAATTCACTTCGATTTATCATTTACTTTCATTCAATAATTTCACTATCTTTTACACATCATTTACCATTCTTTCAACTTTATATTATACATATACATGTTACACCACTACACAGGCAATTGCACTACAAACAACGACACACACACACACACTCACAACGACGATACACCGAATGACGATGCCGATCGCCACACACAATATCACAAATATTTAATAGACAGAACGACAATACACATGCCAGCCTGTGTATGTGTATTCGATTTGTATGTATTAACATACGTTATGCCAGTTATGCATGTATGTATATATTAATTTCATTAATTATTTATTTAACGAAAGCCCGATACGATCTCTCTCGGAATACGGTATACATATGTGCACAAATTTACGATATATACATATGCATACTTATACAATTACATATATGTATGAGTAACTCGGATTTTTCTGCATGCCCACTTAAGTAATTTATATTACGTTTTATAACAATAACTATTTTTGTATTTATGCAACATGGGGTAAATTTTAAATTTTTTTATAAGTCGCCCGAAATATATTACACACAACCGCGCTCCAAACCCTACGCAACAAAAACTGAACAAATTAACAGACTTGCTGTTTTTGGTAAAGAAATGAACTCTGTTAATTAACAGTAGCCGCTGAACGCATGTCATTGCAACTTCAAAAAACGATGGTTTCACTTTGAATAGGCATACTCGGTACATAAACAGCTGATGCACCTGATAGAATATCAACTTGAATAATATCGATATGTACGAAAAATACCAAAAAAACAGTGTTGGTAAGAAATAAAAAATTAGTCGGCCCTGGACACAACGCAAAGTTTTTATCTTTTAAACTGTTAAATATATTTTAAAGTCCAGTACTCTGCAATACGTAATTTCGAATACGAGGGGCACATAGTGGAATTGTGTGAATATAGTGGAAATGTGGTAAATATATGAAATAAACATTGCACGGCGTTGCCACAGTGAACAGCTAGTATGTTCGCAAGAGCAGTACTTAGTAAAGTTGTAGTAACATTGACAGTGGCCCCATCGATAGCTTCAGTTGTCGATAGCTTAAAACATCGATATACGATGCCTATTTAATAGCTTCTTTAACGAAGTACAGAAATATTAAAATTTATTATGTGCAAAAAAACATAAAAAGTACATGCATATGTATTTATTTTTTATATTATAATCGAATCATACAAACGCCCACCAAACTTGTTTGGCGGGACCTCTCTAGCGTTGCCACATTAACAAACTCAGCTGTTTATCAAACTGCTGACGAGAGCTGTAAAACCATCGTCGATAGTATCGATGGGAGGCGTTCATCGGGAATCCTCGATAGCGTTTTTATCGCGTCGTCCCATCGATAATATCGCGGGCACCAACACTATTTTGATGGAAATTTGAAATTTGTGTGAAGTATTTTTATTTTACTAGTTTCAATGGTATTTCAAGCCAAATCCGGACCCTCCTCGGCAACAAATTCCTGCCCTGGTGGGTCATTTCCTTGCCGGGATCCGGCAGGGTCACTTTATATGCCGCAGAATCCATCTACGGCTTGACTGATGCTCCGAAACTCTTGAGCAGGAGCATCACATGGCTGGGTGGCTGTTGTTTTTTCCATCTTACCATAGATTAGTTTCCGTGCTTGTAAATAAGGAAAATAATATAACATTATATTTGAAAAATCTTTTTGTGCTATTTTCTTTGTTTACCTTTGTGTCAGTGATACGTCTTTGGCGTAAATACCGATGCTTATCGATATTTTGTGCGGACTGCAGGGTTACAGGAAAAACTCCTTCCCAAGTGCAGTTGAGCTACCTATCGACAAAAAGGAGCCCGTAATAAAGTACTCCGGGTTAGGGTTGCGTATCGAAATAGAAAAGCCGATATTAATATCGCATAGAATATCATATTTTCATTATCAAATATCAGAATATCGCCTTAAATACCGATAATATGAAAAATATCGCTTTTAATTTTATATCGGGCTATATCGAAATTTAAAATTCCATTTTAACGATGTATAGATATATCGATATCGATACGCGTCCGTCCTCAGGGTTGCCAAAATTGACGCACGACGCGGCGGCGCTTCACTCAGACCTGATTTGTCTTCTGTTGTGTGAAAGTAAAATTATAAATAAATAAAAAAAGATGGCAATGGATTCTCCTGCAACCTTTAATGCCAAACTGGAATCGTTTCGCAAGTACTTTTTTACTGGGAAACATCGCGTAGAGAGTTTCAAGTCCTGGCCCTTTACCGAGAAGTCAGCCTGTAGCATCACAAAGGCAAGCGGATCGCGCGATCTCATCAGATTGTAAATAATTCTCTTATACATATGTTTGTGTTTATGTAGGAACAGAACGAGAAAACGATACCGCCACTTGTTTATGCGGCAAGACTCTCGATGGATGGAAGTCTTTGGATGATCCGTGAAGCGTGCGGCACAGTGTGAATTCGTTAAATAAGGCCACGTAGAAAGTGACATGACTGAATTTTAAAAAACAGTTCGTAAAGGAGAACGAAAACAAGCTGGATAAGTTTGTAAAAGATAGAACTTAGTTTTATATATATGTAAGCACTACCTAAAAAATTATATACTGCAACAAACATAATCATTATGTGTCTAAAATATATGTATGTATTAGAGTTGTGCCGTTTAGTTCAGAGTTAGTTCGTTTGAACTACTCCTCAAATTGAACTAACGAACTAAATCCCTGATTTTAGTTCATTAGTCTTTTGGTCTTTAGTTCATTGGTCTTTTGGTCTTTAGTTCGTTAGTCTTTTGGTCTTTAGTTCATTAGTCTTTTGGTCTTTAGTTCATTAGTCTTTTGGTCTTTAGTTCATTGGTCTTTAGATCGTTGGTCTTTTGTTCTTTTGGTCTTCGAGTATTTTGTTCCTTCCTTTAGTTCGTTCGTTAGACCGATAGATAGTAACAGACCAAGGAGCTTGTTGCAACCAAACAAGGTCGATAAGCTCACATTCCTGCATAATAATATTGAATAGTTACATTATTTAATTTATATTCTTAGCCAACATATTAATATCAACCAAAAACATGAAGTTCTTTTTTTAACTTGAAGCCAATATTCTAGTAATAATATATTCTATTTTTTTTGTTAGTTTTTGAATTTTGATTTTTATTTTTAATTTAAATTTAAACATAATTAAGCCTAATATATTTATAATACCACATGCAACTATTTTTTATTTAAAACATTTACTTTTTACGATCGACAGTTGCAAACATGCGCGGAGAATGGCAAAATTGTACGATGTCAATGAAAGAACAAGATTTTGACGAACGAACTAAAGACCAAAAGACTCGAACGAACGAACTAAAGATTGAACTATATAACGAACTAAAAGACTCGAAGACCAAAAGATTGAACTATATAACGAACTAAAAGACTCGAACGAACGAACTGAAGATTGAACTATAGTTCATCAAAAAATGAACTAATGAACTAAGTCCCTGAAACGAACCCAAATCAACAACTCTAGTATGTATGTGTAAATTTGAGCTGGAAGTTAAATCGATTCTAAAATCGATTAATCAATGTTTTTCAATTTTTGCCGATGCATGATTTAATTTTTAAAAATCGATTTAACCGAAAATTTGGCAATAGTTTTAAATTACTAGTACAAAATAAGGTACCAAATTTTTGTTTTTATAGGGATCGTGAGAGGATAAGTATTTATGTTTTAAAAATTGTTTTATAACAGCTTTTTTAAGATATATACATATATTTTCCATCTTATATTTCAAGCCAAAAAACCGATTCTTAGATTTCAAATATTCATTTTAAATCGATTTTTTTCTATTAAATTAAAAAGAAAATGATTCAATGAACATCGATTTATTTCCAATAATTGGACAAACATGGTTTAATTTACTCGTTTTTAAGGCCTATCTCCAGATAAACTAAAAATAAATTTTAGGCAGAAAAAACTATATCGAATCAAAGTCGGCAGACTAAATTTAAGCTAGCGAAATATTTGTTCAATCTCCAGCACGTAATAAATATCGTATTAAAAATATCGATAATTTTTAGTGATGGCAACTCAAAAGTTATTTAGGCAAGCAAAACAAAACAAAAGCAATTGTTTCGCTAACGAAATGTACGTTTTCAATACGACAGAGTCAATATGCATAGTTTTAATAGATCTAAAAAAAAATTTGGACAAACTGCTTAGACGGGAGTTCAGCCCGGGACTACTCTGTTTTAGAAGTGCACAACGCTAACAGCTCAGCCAATAATGTTTTTATATTTCAGCCCGCCCAAAAAATAAAAATAAGGACTTAAATTCAGACAAAGCAATGTATGTTAAAACGGTCACACTGGTGCCGGAATAATATACAAAATGTAAGCAAGTAATTTAAGTTCATCTAGAGACAGGTCTTGCTGATTCACAAAATATGTGTATACTTCATAGAGTTGGGGATGTACTATCCTTCTGCTGCTTACGCACACCCTTCATTCCGACAAACACAATGCCACTACCATAGTATTTTTATTTGAATCCATGGCTTAATGCCCATAATTTGTCCAATTATGAACATCCCGTTTATTTGGGATCGGTAAAGCACACCTTTATTTTTAACTATACATTTTTCCTTTGAGTAAACGCCTTTTATTAAAGGTCTTAAAACAAGAAATACAATAAATAAAGTTATGTGAAAATATGTATTTGATAATAGTTTGATATAAATCACGTTTATGGTGTTTTGGTTGAGAGCACATTCCATCGAACTTACCTAAAAATAAAGTAAAAAGTATTAAGATATTTGAATTAAATAAAAATCTTGATGTATTATTATAGTTTTTAATATTCCAACTATCCAACTATTCAGTTCTACTATCTAAACCGTTTTTCATGATTTTTTCAAGGTTCAATTATTCTCATCACAATTTTAATTGAGTAAACAATTGTAGATATTCTTAATTTCTTACCTGTTGTGTCTTCTTAAAAAGCAGTTCATCTAGTCTAAAACCTGTAAAGTTAGGTCAATACTCAACAATAATGAATTTAAATCAAAGTAAGATTATGATAAAGTCAGATATAAGAATAGTTTGCGTTGGATTAGGAACAGTTCTCTTCATGGTTTATCGAAGCGAGCTGGGTAAGTTTGTCATCACAAAAAACACTTAATTTGTGTCTTAAATTACTTTGAAACTAACCATAGATTGCATTCCAATTTCCAGCTTATAGTATTTGCTTAATGGAGGATATTTGCTTGTAAAGATATCTGCATCTGGAAGAATCAATAGAATTAATGGGTTAATACTCATGAATTAAAAAGTCAGCTATAGGAATATATTGCGTTGGATTAGGAACAGTTCTCTTCGCGGTTTATCGAAGCGAGCTGGGTAAGTTTATCATCACAAAAAAACACATTTAATTTTGATCTAAAATTACGTGGAAACTAACCATGGATTGCCTTTTAATGTCCAGATTATTGTACATTAGTGTATTGTGAAAAGATTTCTGCATCGAAAAGAAAATAACGAATACTATTAAATACATAGTATATACATGTCGTTTGATAGCAACTTTTATTTTAAAATGATTCATTTATATTCATTTGATTTCAGCTTTTGGATCTTTCATTTATAAAATTAAAATGATGGGGAATCCTAAGTCATTTCATCATTATTAATGTTTGAACTACTTAAAATTTAAATTTAAATTTAGTCTTATTTGTTAACCCTTTACCTTTTAATAATGAATAGGTTCTCGGAAAGCAGATAATCGAGCGCATAACCTGTAAATAGATCGAAAATAGGTCAATACTCAAGAATAAATAGTTCAAATTGAACAGAGCAAATGATGAAGTCAGCTATAAGAATATTTTGCGTTGGATTAGGAACAGTTCTCTTCATGGTTTATCGAAGCGAGCTGGGTAAGTTTGTCATCACAAAAAATAAATAAAACTACGTATAATACATATAAAAATATATCTATAATTATACACTTACCATTAATAACATTAGCAAACTGTCCAGATCTACAAAAAAAAAAAAAATTAAATATTTATATTACATTTGCGGTAAACAATAAAAATATTTAAGACTAATGTAATATTTTCAGTATGTGGTTATTGTCGTCAAGTAATCAATCAAGAGTAGCAAATAAACTGGTCATCATGTAAAGATTATTTAAAATTAACAATGTATATAACAACTTACCATTTTCTGCTCAAGTAGGGAGATTAAGGCTATTTTTTAAACTTCTGCTTCAAAAGAATCTGTAATGTAAGAATAAATAATAATCAATACATGTATTTAATTCATTTTAAAATTAAGATAATAATTAATTTATTGATTTCAGATTGATTATAGATTTTCATCAATTACTTGACAGAGACGAAAAATAAAACATCATCATGAAATCGACAAATTAACAATCTTAACGTTGTCAATTTACCTTTCTTTCGCAAAGCCGTAAGTCAATCTCTAGTTTTGAGTATAGTCCAACTTTCCTCATTTTCTTTATTATGAAGAGTGTTCTGAAACATAAGGAACGAAACATTAGTTTACAAAATTCAAGTATATAAGTAGATAAAACTATATAAAACCAGTAAGAAAAGCAAAAGTCGCGCAACACGCGACAGTGGGATACCCTTCGACCTAGTATGTTCCCGTGTAGTTTAATTTCTTAAATTCATACACATATGCATATGCACATGCTTTGAAATTAATCCCGACAGATGGCGCTCGTGCTACGCGCTCGCCCGCCTCCCTTGTTAGCTGACAGAAGCACTTGGTTTTATGCTCATACTTTCTTAAATAACTTTTGTGTTTATTGTCCGATCGGACTGAAGAGACTACGTAGATATTTCGTTAAGCTTAGTATATGTTAAGTCAGAAAGTTCTATCTTTTAAACAGCGCTTACAAATTGAGTTCAAAAATTAAATTATTGATTTGTGGGGGCGGTGGGCGTGGCACCTAACATTTGAAATAAACTTGATCTGCTTGATCCACACATGAGTCTTCCAGCCAAATTTGGTAACTCTAGCTTTTATAATAGCTGAGATCTGTGCGTTCATACAGACGGACAGACGGACAGACAGACAGACATGGCTCAATCGACTCGGCTAGTGATCCTGAGCAAGAATATATATACTTTATGGGGTCTCCGACGCCTCCTTCTGCCTGTTACATACATTTGCATAAAGTTAGTATACCCTTTTTTGACCATTTTCAATGGTCGAAGGGTATAATTATTTCAGTCTAAAAGGTGTAAAGTTTCGTCAAGTTTCATTCAAGAGTAGCAAATAAAACCATCATCATATATGAATAAATACACTCAATATTATAATAATAGGTACACTTTGAAACGGAGGCACAATATTATCTCTGACATTCTTGTGAAAGCAGTTTGTTAACTTTTTAAGTGTTTTTCTATAGATATATAAAATTTATATGTAAACAAAAACTTTTAATAAACACGATAATTCAAGAATAACTTGAACTGTACTTATTATGTTGATCAAGTGTACCTATATGTTAAGCCTCGTTGTATTCCAATTTGTTGACCAGCTGTTTCAAATCGGCGCCGCTAACCTCATTCGTGATGATATCGGTCATGCGAGCACGGATCTCACGCGCCTGCGACTGTTGGGCGTGGCAGGTCTTGCGCTGCGATTGCTGCAACAAACATAATCATTATCTGTTTAAAATATATGTATGTATGTGTAAATTTGAGCTGGAAGTTATATCGATTCTAAAATCGATTAATCAATGTTTTCAATTTTTTCCGATGCATGATTTAATTTTTAAAAATCAAAAAATAATTTAACCGAAAACTTGGCAATAGTTTTAAATTACTAGTACAAAATAAGGTACCAAATTTTTGTTTTTTTAGGGATCGTGAGAGGATAAGTATTTATGTTTTTAAAATTGTTTTATAACAGCTTTTTTAAGATATATACATATATTTTCCATCCTATATTTCATGCCAAAAAACCGATTCTTAGATTTCAAATATTCATTTTAAATCGATTTTTTTCTATTAAATTAAAAAGAAAATGATTCAATGAACATCGATTTATTTCCAATAATTGGACAAATATGGTTTAATTTACTCGGTTTTTAAGGCCTATCTCCAAATAAACTAAAAATAAATTTTAGGCAGAAAAACTATATCAAATCAAAGTCGGCAGACTAAATTTAAGCTAGCGAAATATTTGTTCAATCTCCAGCACGTTATAAAAATTATTACGTTATTAAATTATTAATCGTATTAAAAATATCGATAATTTTTAGTGATGGCAACTCAAAAAAGTTATTTAGGCAAGCAAAACAAAACAAAAGCAATTGTTTCGCTTACGAAATGTACGCTTTCAATACGACAGATTCAATATGCATAGTTTTAATTGATCTAAAAAAAAATTTGGACAAACTGCTTAGTCGGGAGTTCAGCCCGGGACTACTCTGTTTTAGAAATGTACAACGCTAACAGCTCAGCCAATAATGTTTTTATATTTCAGCCCGCCCAAAAAATAAAAGTAAGGACTTAAATTCAGGCAAAGCAATGCATGTTAAAACGGTCACACTGGTGCCGGAATAATGTAATGTACAAAATATGTGTAAACTTGATAAGGTTGGGGATGTATCCTTCTGCTGGTTACGCACACCCTTCATTCTGACAAACACAATGCCACTACCATAGTATTTTTATTTGAATCCATGGCTTAATACCCAGAATTTGTCCAATTATAAACATCCCGTTTATTTAGGATCGGTAAAGCACACCTTTATTTTTAACTATACATTTTTCCTTTGAGTAAACGCCTTTTATTAAAGGTCTTAAAACAAGAAATACAATCAATAAAGTTATGTGAAAATATGTACTTTATAATAATTTCATATAAATCATGTTTTTGGTGTTTTGGTTTAGAGCACATTTCATAGAACTTACCTAAAAATAAAGTAAAACGTATTGAGACATTTGAATAAAATAAAAATCTTGATGTATTAGTATAGCTTTGTATATTCCAACTATCCAACTATTCAGTTCTACTATCTAAACCGTTTTTCATGATTTTTTCAAGGTTCACAAATTTTCATCACAATTTTAATTGAGCAAACAGTTGTAGCTATTCCTAATTTCTTACCTGTTGTGTGTTTTTGAAAAACAGTTCATCTAGTCTAAGACCTGTCAAGTGTAAAACGAAAATAGGTTAATACTCAACAATAATGAATTTAAATCAAAGTAAGATTATGATATAGTCAGATATATTTTGCGTTGGATTAGGAACAGTTTTCTTCACTGTTTATCGAAGCGAGCTGGGTAAGTTTGTCATCACAAAAACACACATTTAATTTGGATCTAAAATTACGTGGAAACTAACCATGGATTGCCTTTTAATTTGCAGATTATTGTACTTTACCGTACTGCCAAAAGATTACTGCATCTGAAAGAAAATAACGAATACTGTTAAATACATAGTATATACAAGTACATTGTTAGCAACTTGTATTTTAAAATGGTTTTATTTCAGGTTTTGGAATTTTTCATTTATTAATTTAAAATGATGGGGAATCCTAAGTCATTTCATCATAACTAATTATTAAACTACTTTTCTTAACATTTAATTTAGGTCTTACTTATAAACTTACCTTATAATAATGAATAGGTTCCTGGAAAGCAGATAATCTAGCCCATAATCTGTAAATAGGTCGAAAATAGGTCAATACTCAACAATAATGAATTCAGATCAAAGTAAGCTAATGATTGAGTCAGCTAAAATAATATTTTGCGTTGGATTAGGAACAGTTTTCTTCATGGTTTATCGAAGCGAGCTGGGTAAGTTTGTCATCACAAAAACACACATTTAATTTGGATCTAAAATTACGTGGAAACTAACCATGGATTGCCTTTTAATTTGCAGATTATTGTACTTTACCGTACTGCCAAAAAGATTACTGCATCTGAAAGAAAATAACGAATACTGTTAAATACATAGTATATACAAGTACATTGTTAGCAACTTGTATTTTAAAATGGTTTTATTTCAGGTTTTGGAATTTTTCATTTATTAATTTAAAATGATGGGGAATCCTAAGTCATTTCATCATAACTAATTATTAAACTACTTTTCTTAACATTTAATTTAGGTCTTACTTATAAACTTACCTTATAATAATGAATAGGTTCCTGGAAAGCAGATAATCTAGCCCATAATCTGTAAATAGGTCGAAAATAGGTCAATACTCAACAATAATGAATTCAGATCAAAGTAAGCTAATGATTGAGTCAGCTAAAATAATATTTTGCGTTGGATTAGGAACAGTTTTCTTCATGGTTTATCGAAGCGAGCTGGGTAAGTTTGTCATCACAAAAACACACATTTAATTTGGATCTAAAATTACGTGGAAACTAACCATGGATTGCCTTTTAATTTGCAGATTATTGTACTTTACCGTACTGCCAAAAGATTACTGCATCTGAAAGAAAATAACGAATACTGTTAAATACATAGTATATACAAGTACATTGTTAGCAACTTGTATTTTAAAATGGTTTTATTTCAGGTTTTGGAATTTTTCATTTATTAATTTAAAATGATGGGGGAATCCTAAGTCATTTCATCATAACTAATTATTAAACTACTTTTCTTAACATTTAATTTAGGTCTTACTTATAAACTTACCTTATAATAATGAATAGGTTCCTGGAAAGCAGATAATCTAACCCATAATCTGTAAATAGGTCGAAAATAGGTCAATACTCAACAATAATGAATTCAGATCAAAGTAAGCTAATGATTGAGTCAGCTAAAATAATATTTTGCGTTGGATTAGGAACAGTTTTCTTCACGGTTTATCGAAGCGAGCTGGGTAAGTTTGTCATCACAAAAAACACTTAATTTGTATCTTAAATTACTTTGAAACTAACCTTAGATTGCATTCCAACTTTCAGCTTAAAGGATTTGGTTAATGCAGGATATTTGCTTGTAAAGATATCTGCATCTGGAAGAATCAATAGTATTAATGGGTTAATATCTGGAAGAATCAATAGTATTAATGGGTTAATACTCATGAATTAAAAAGTCAGCTATAGGAATATATTGCGTTGGATTAGGAACAGTTCTCTTCACGGTTTATCGAAGCGAGCTGGGTAAGTTTTGTCATCACAAAAAATAAACACATTTAATTTTGATCTAAAATTACGTGGAAACTAACCATGGATTGCCTTTTAATGTCCAGATTATTGTACATTAGTGTATTGTGAAAAGATTTCTGCATCGAAAAGAAAATAACGAATACTATTAAATACATAGTATATACATGTCGTTTGATAGCAACTTTTATTTTAAAATGATTCGTTTATATTCATTTGATTTCAGCTTTTGGATCTTTCATTTATTCAATTGAAATGATGGGGAATCCTAAGTCATTTCATCATTATTAATGTTTGAACTACTTAAAATTTAAATTTAAATTTAGTCTTATTTGTTAACCCTTTACCTTTTAATAATGAATAGGTTCTTGGAAAGCAGATAATCGAGCGCATAACCTGTAAATAGATCGAAAATAGGTCAATACTCAAGAATAAATAGTTCAAATTGAACAGAGCAAATGATGAAGTCAGCTATAAGAATATTTTGCGTTGGATTAGGAACAGTTCTCTTCATGGTTTATCGAAGCGAGCTGGGTAAGTTTATCATCACAAAAAATAAATAAAACTACGTATAATACATATAAAAATATATCTATAATTATACACTTACCATTAATAACATTAGCAAACTGTCCAGATCTACAAAAAAAAAAAAAAAAATATTTATATTACATTTGCGGTAAACAATAAAAATATTTAAGACTAATGTAATATTTTCAGTATGTGGTTATTGTCGTCAAGTAATCAATCAAGAGTAGCAAATAAACTGGTCATCATGTAAAGATTATTTAAAATTAACAATGTATATAACAACTTACCATTTTCTGCTCAAGTAGGGAGATTAAGGCTATTTTTTAAACTTCTGCTTCAAAAGAATCTGTAATTTAAGAATAAATAATAATCAATACATGTATTTAATTCATTTTAAAATTAAGATAATAATTAATTTATTGATTTCAGATTGATTATAAATTTTCATCAATTACTTGACAGAGACGAAAAATAAAACATCATGAAATCGACAAATCAAGAATCTGAACGTTGTTAATTTACCTTTCCTCCGCAAAGCCGTAAGTCAATCTCTAGTTTTGAGTATAGCCCAACTTTCCTCATTTTCTGTATTATGAAGAGTGTTCTGAAACATAAGGAATGAAGCATTAGTTCACTAATTTCAAATATATAAGTAGATAAAACTATATGAAATCATTTCAGTCTATAAGGTGTAAATTTTCATCAAGTTTCATTCAAGAGTAGCAAATAAAACCATCATCATATATGTATATATACACTCATTATTATAATAATAGGTACACTTTGAAACGGAGGCACAATATTATCTCTGACATTCTTGTGAAAGCAGTTTGTTAACTTTTTAAGTGTGTTTTTCTATATATATTTATATAACATTTATACGTAAACAAAAACTTTAAATAAACACGATAATTCAAGAATAATTTAAAATGTACCTATTATGTTAATCAACTGTACCTATATGTTAGGCCTCGTTGTGTCAACATATTCACAGTTAAAAAATATGGAAAAGTCAGTGTGTGCATATATTATTTTAAAAAGGAGTATGTGTATATATAAAATAACTTACCTTTCTACAATGAAGTGCAGTAAATCTGTAAAGAAACAAAAACAAATATATATAGTAAGAGTTAAATATCAATTAAAATGTTTAATTACCTGTAAGGACTGAAGCTTGAGGCTGGACCTGCAAAAGAATAAAATAAAAGAAAAATACCCCAATCTAAAAACAAAAGACTTGTTTTGATTAGTTTTTTTATTCAGTTTCTTATATATTTTAAGAAATTTCAAGCAGGCATTTTCTTCCTGCTCTTTCTTCGTCTCTCTCTATTAGTGAAATTAAACAGCCTCCTGCACTGGTGGCTCGTAGCCCTCGGGACGATCGATGACAGCGCCCTCGGCGGAGACAACGGCTTCGCTGGTCTTGCCACCACCATCACCATGGAGCTCCAGCAACTTGGAAATATCGAAGCGGGGCTTCTTCAGCACCTTGACCTTGCGGATGTAGACATCGTGCAGTGGATAGATGCGCTGACAGCTCTTCTCGATATCCTTGGCAATGGAGTCAAGGGCCAACTTGTTGACCAGCTGTTTCAGATCGGCGCCGCTAACCTCATTCGTGATGATGTCGGTCATGCGAGCACGGATCTTACGCACCTGCGACTGTTGGGCGTAGCAGGTCTTGCGCTGCGATTGCTGATCCTTCGATGTGAATCCAATGCAGAACACGCGCAAGAGGTAACCATCGACAGTCTTGGCCTCAACAATGGCTTCAATGAGGGTCTGCCATTTCTTAACCATTGATCTGTGGGCAAAATCAAGCAATGATTAGCCACTTTTTCACAGACAATCATCACATGGAACCATCATGGAGAGGGTAATCCCAGCATACCTGTACTTGTCCGTGGTCAAATCCATTCCATGGAAGTTGCACAGCACATTGCGGTCCTGCACATCTTCGGCAATCAAACGGAACTTGCGGAACGAACGCTCTGGGTCAATATCTTTTTGCAAATCGGCAAGAGATACCTCGAAAACGCGACCCTTCAAATAATCAGAAGCAATACGCTGTCCCTGTGTGCGATTCACGAGGGTTTTGCCGATTTGACGGGTTTGGAACATGTTCGGTGCCTTGACATCGTACCAATCCTTGCGTGAGAAGGGATCTACCACCTTCTTCTTACCGCCTTTCTTACCACCTTTGGAGAGACCCTTATTTTTACCGACCGCCATGGCAAACGCTTGAACCGGAAAAGGTCGAGGCACGTTGATGAGAACTGTCAGAAACGGATGACAGTGAACAGTGTTGGAAAACCCGTAAGAAATGAAGAAAGGCTAGTACACACCATACGATTTCCGCTTACATTTGAACTTAAATGGCACATAACTTACAGAAATATTATATATCCAAAATATAAATATTTAATATTAAAAATTGTATATTTATTTTAATCTTTATACTCATATTTAGTTTCATTTATTCTTATTTAATTCTTTAACATAAATTAAATAAAAACAATTTTTTATTTTAAATTACTCGACTGCACATACTTGAATTTCAATAAATCTTATATATTAAAATGATTGTCAGCGTAAACGGAAGCGAAGAGGTGATTTATAAAATAAAAAAAGTTGTGCAACAGCTATTTTTTTTTTGTATATAAGTTAATTAATATTGACAAAAATTGGGAAACAGAAGTTAAAAATTCTGAATACATAAGTATTTTTCCCAATGTGCTTGGGACTCTTGGTTATCGACGCCGAAACACAAAATTGACTTCACGCTGCTGGCGTGCTAACCCAATCATTTGCCAGTTGCCAAACTTTACTATCAACGCATACATTTATATGCGAGGCTGTAAATGCATACACACACAGTAAAACGATCGCACAGAATTAAGTGTGTGCGCTGCATCAGCTATTATAAGAGCTAGACAACATTTGGCATGAAGATTACTGCATACCCTGCGCAGATGCAGTTTATTTCAAATTCTGTATGTTATACTCAAGCTATTAATTATATTTTAATACAATTTAATATAATATATAATTATATATTATATATAATATATTATATATTAATATATAATTATATATTATATATAATATATTATATATTAATATAATATAATATAATATAATATTTCATAAAGTAGGTTATGATTTTTTTTGTAGTTTTATAAAAAAGTTTCAACATAAATAAATTTAGACCAACATACCTTATGTACTACTTACCAATTTACCACATTGTATATCGATAGACTCTTGTTTACAATCCTCTTAAAACAAGCAAACGAAACACTTGGAAATCTGGTCCCACTTTTAGTTATTCATTGCATCCATTTTTATTCTGCTTGTTTCATTTTAAAATATTTTCGCAATCTAAAAAGTTTGTAATTGTTTTTTTTGTACAGCAAATATTTTGTCACTACTCCACTACGTGTATTGTGTTAGAATTTTAATAAAATACGTGCAACGCAAACAACATTCAATGTTTGTAAAAATTACACTAAAAAAAACCTAGCTCAATGAGTTGTTGTTTGATATGAATCCCCTTTATGGGCAATTCTGGACTTTTTTATAAATGCGTTCACACTTCTACTAAAAGTTTGCAGTTAACAATAAACAAAAGTGCTCAAAAATAATGTGTCTTTAATCCGAAGTGTCTCAGTTCAGGGAGAGAGTCACCTATGTATGTACATATACATTTGTAACTAAACAAAGAGCAGACCTTTAAAATACTTGTATAGAAAACACACACAAACAGTGTAACCCACAATGTACAATTAAAAACTGTAAGAAATATACATAGTTATGGACCGCAGTAGCTTTACGTACGAGCATTACGGCATATTAGTACAAAGCGAAGACGATGACATATCCAAGCCCAATCAACTTTGTGGCATGAACGTACACAATCTTAACGATGGTGAGTATTCATATTCATACATTGCAGAAACAACAATAGTTTAATTATATGTATAAGAAGTACAACTGAAAAAGTTCTTCAAAATAAATCATTGTACTGGAACCGATCGCCAATTTATTGAATGAGCGATGAAGAAATATAGAAAATTGGGGCTGTGAAAATATGTTTTGCAATTGTATCGATATCGATATATCATCATAACAATATCAATATACACAATATTTGTATTAAATATGCACCGACTTGGTTTGTAATAATAACAATCAATTTATAGTTAACACGATGTAAATAAAGTATTTAACTGGAATATAAATATGATATTATATTATATATATTTATATTTAAATGTTCTATTCTTTTCAGATGCTACGCAAAGTGAAACGGGTTTCGAGTCATTTGTTCCTACGGATGAAGATAATAATCATCACAACATAAGATACGATTGCAAATCGTTATTGAAGACGACAAAGAACATATTTTTAGCGGCGGAAAAACTGTAAGTTACATAGATATATGTATATATATTTATATAAATATATATATATATATATATATATATATATATATATATAAATATATATATATATATATATATATATATATATATAAAAATATATATTTATATATATATATATATATACATATATATATATATAAATTAACATAATATATTTATATATACAGCCGTGGACGTATAAATAGCACAAAATGAAGTTCATCCTTTTGAATAGTTTTTTTAATTAACAAATATTTCTTGGAAATAAAACAGCTTTCGTTCATCATAGCTTAGCTTATAAACTAATTAATTAATTAATCAAAATGAATAAATGTTAAAAAACAAAAATGTGGAAATTTAAAAACTAAAAAACAACGAAAAATGCGTGGTCACAGAAATAGCACAACTTCAAAATATCTTCAATTAATCATAAAAAAATAAGTTTAAAAGTAATTAATGTAAAGCAAATTTAATATTTGGTTGAGTATCCATGATTTTCGATGACTGCGTTACATCTTCGACCCATACTCTCCACAAGCTTCTGACATCTCTCCTTTGGAATGGAGTTCCAGGCTTCTTGGACACCTTTCCACAAATCGTCAAGATTAGAAAATTTTTTTTTGGATATCATAACCTTGACATCATTCCATAGATTTTCTATTGGATTTAGGTCAGGGCTTTGAGCCGGCCATTCCAGAACTTGGATGGATTCGTCCTTCAACCACTTTTTAACGACACAAGATGTGTGCTTTGGGTCGTTGTCGTGCTGGAATGTCCATTTCAGAGGCATGTTCTCAAACGTAAATGGTTCCATTTGATTTTTAGGCCATGGATTTTAAAAAAATTCATGGTCTATTGTGTTTGTCGGAACGGAAATGTGCGTAACAGGCAGAAGGAGGCATCTCCGACCCCATAAACTATATATATTCTGAATCAGTATCAGTAGCCGAGTCGATTGAGCCATGTCTGTCTGTCCGTCTGTCCGTCTGTCCGTCTGTCCGTCTGTCTGTATGAACACCTGGATCTCAGAAACTATAAGAGCTAGAGTCATCAAATTTTGTGACAACATACATATATATTGCAGTGTCTCAAAGTTTTTTTTAAAATTTGGACACGCCCCTTCCCGCCTCTGTAAATCAGAAATAACTACTTAAAACCTACAATATTAACTCAACAACCAAAGTTATATATCATACATGACAAATACCTTGCCACGGGCGTTATGTGAAAATTTCATTAAAATCGGACTATAAATAAGTGAGATATGATACGAATTAAACTCACTTTTGAACATACATGTATATAATAATTAGGCAGACCTAATTTACGCAAGCATACCGAAGTTCAAATCTAGCGTCAGACACACAGCATTTTATTAAACTTTTTATTTGCATTGTATGGGAACAGAATTGGTTCACAATGCAGCTTTGCCGATGCGCGAAGAAATGAGGCAATGGCCGAGTGGTTAGAGTGGCGGACGGCTGCGCGAGAGTGCGTGCGTTCAACTCCCGGTTGAGGCGGGTGCGAATTTTCGTTTATTAATTATTTCTTATTTTGTTTTTTTATTTTATTTTTTTTTATTCTAATAAACTAAAAGAAAAGTTACAGTCAAAAAAATTAAAATCAAGAAGAAACAACTGTAATGAAATTTACGGTATACTATGATAATCCATGGCCTTATACAGTCAGCTCCTGACTGTAGCGTTTGTATTTTTGAGAATGTCCACATACATAAAGCGATCCATTACGCCATTGATCCGGTAAAGCGGACCCACACCACGCCAGGAAAATGCACCCCAGCACATAATGGAACCGGCACCGTGCTTAACAGTCTTCATGGTGTACCTGGGGTTAAGAGCTTGGCCTTTTGGACGACGAACAAATGTTTTCCCATCGGGTCCAATTTTATTGATTTTTGTTTCATCGCTCCAAAGGATGTTTTTCCAAAAACTCAGGTCCTTATCCCGGTGGGCCCGTGCGAAACTTAATCGTTGCGATATGTTGCGTTTTGACAGGAGCGGTTTTTTTCTGCTGATGCGTCCAAAGAGAGAAGCTTCAATTAGTCTTCTTGCCACTAATTTCCTAGATACATTTGTACCACATTCTTCATTTATTTCCTCCATAATTTCGCTGGAGGACTTGAAAGGATCCGCCTTGCTCTTCCGTACTATGAGCATATCTGTACGTGGATCAGTTTTTCGTGGCTTTGATTTGCGTTTTTTTTTGATTGGTCAAATATGCTGTGTTTTCCTTTACTACCTTCAGTGCATTATATACCATTTTCCTCGAACATTTCATTATTTCGGCAATTTTAGCAGGTGTATTGCCAGATTCAGTTAGGTTGAATATCATCCTCCTTTCTTTAACTGAACAATGCTTTGCTCGACCCATTTTTATAACTTTTGTATTAAATTATATTAATTTGTTGACGAAATTTTTTAAATCAGGCAAAAAACCTACGAAAACCACTTTTTACACGGAATTTGCTGTAGGTTCATTAAAGTGTGCTATTTCTGTGACCACGCTAAATAATCGCTCGCGAACGAAAATTAAGCATAAAGCAGAAGAAATAAATGATAACGGTAAATTTTTGGGTTGTACATCATGTAGAATACAACAATAATCGATTCACATCAAAAATTTTGGGATCCAAAGCAAAATAAATCTGAAATAATCGATCTAAAGTTACTGTTCTATTGTGTGCTATTTATACGTCCACGGCTGTATATATATTTGTGAATTTCTAATTGATAATTATGAATATTTTAAATGCAGGCAAAAGAAAGAAATGAACAGCTACGATAGACAGAGTTCAGCCGATAGAGAAACAAATGAGCCTGGAATACATACAATGGATCAACGGAATGAAGGAAAGCCGCGGCGTTGGGAGCAAAAACTGGTGCAAATTAAAACAATGGAGGGCGAATTCAGTGTGACAATGTGGGCATCTGGGACATCTGATGACGAGTTCTCCAATTCTGATAATAATGCCGACGAATTGGATTATTTACCGGAGAATGGAGCTGATAATACGAATGCCGAGACGACAACATTCCGTGCAGATGTACAAGCAATAAGCGATAATAATCAGCTGCAATTACAAAAGAGTGAGACAGCAGTATTACAGCAACAACAGCAACTCTTTTTCCATCAACAGCAGGAGCAATTTCTGCAGCAATTAACGCTATCGCTACCACCGGCGCAGCAAAAAAGTTCTACGAATTTTCAGTTACCCCTGGAGGATAATCCAGCATTGAACCAAAATGATAATGACTGTGAGCCAACGACAGAAGCAGCTGCTGCCATCGGAAACTTATCATTTTCTCTGGGTAAGCAATGTAAAATGCACATGAAAATAGTTTAATTGTATGCTAACATAGTTGAAAATGTCTTTAAAGAGTTTACTAACATTGTGTAGATCTACGCAACAGTCTTCTACCCTACTCCAGGCATAGCTGACCTCATAGAACCTTTTAAAAACCATATAGTTTATTTTTCTACTGTATGTATCATATTTTAAAAAACAGGAAATCATCTTTGTACCTTTATAACATATGTCCACTAAATATTGAGACTTACTTCAGACGTTAATTTTAGTGCATAAACTAACACACAGATGGCGGTCAACACTCACTTCTTAAGTCCAACAGTGTTTCTACTGAAATTTCATTTTACCCTGCAGTTTTTAATCAAAATGTCGCAAAAACTGAATTTCCATAAATCTGTCGCAAATTTACTTAACGATTAAGTACAAATGAAATAATTTTGTTCAAAGATAAGCCAATCTCCCGTGCGATATTGTTCGTGTTTTAAACCATTGCCGCAATCGAAAAGAACCCAAAAATCAGATTATACCTTATCGAGCATCAAAATAAAGTGCCAAAACAAAGAAAAAGATCTGCAGCCAAGTGCCAAAAAACCATGGTTGGTCAATCAATTCGCAAATTAGCACGAAAATGTTGATTTTCAAAGTCTGTCACAATATTTTGATGAAAAACAATATAATATATCCTTAACGTACTCGGAAAAATACCAAAGGGCAGTTCGTTGCAGTTCGTTGTGAACATTGGATTGGCTGAACAATCAAAAATACCATTTGTGCCGAAAGGACAACGCCCCAATCGGACATTTCTAGGCAGTTCTCAAAAGTATGGTGTATGAACAGGGCTGGGAAGTACAAAACGAGCAACAATTGATAAATTGAACCAGCGAAAGTTGAAGGAGACTTCGATATAAGTATCGTCCAGATCCAAAATTGTTACAATTGCTCTAAACTACGAAAAATCAAAGACAATAGTCCATGAAGTGTTAACTAAATGTATATTTTTATATGTTACCAATAGACTTAAATATCGAATAAATATATTTTTTAATTCAACTGCTATTTATTAAACAGCGTAAGCCAGAAACTTTTTTTTTAAATTATAAATTACAATCTGTAAAATAACAAAAAGTAATTGGTTGGCTAATTGTGTAAAATGTAGCGGTGCTTCCCATTGCTAGGCTACGCTAATGTTTTTAGTATTGTTTTTTTAATAATTTAATTCTGTTGGAATTCTGCGTTTTAATCTTCTTGGTTCTAACTCTGTCATCGGTATTAGTCTCAAGTTTGAGTTTTGGTGGCTAAGTAGTCGATTCGTGTGTTTTTTTTTTGCTGATTTTTTTAATATTTTCTATTTATTATTTATTTTTTAATATTTTTACTGTCTTTATGTTTAAATCATTATGGATATCTTCGTTTCTAATGTACCATTCGGGTTTTGTGATTATTCTGAGCGTTTTCGATTGCGTTCGCTGAATCAGCTGTAAGTGGGATTTACTGGTGGTTCCCCAGAGTTCTATTCCATACGTCCATATTGGTTTTATTATCGCCTTGTATATTGCAATTTTATTATGTAATTCTAGTTTTGAATGTTTTCCTATTAGCCATTTAAGTTGTCGAAATTTGTTATACCCTTCGACCATTGAAAATGGTCAAAAAAGGGTATACTAACTTTGTGCAAATGTATGTAACAGGTAAAAGGAGGCGTGACAGACCCCACAAAGTATATATATTCTTGCTCAGGATCACTAGCCGAGTCGATTGACCCATGTCTGTCTGTCTGTCCGGATGTCCGTCTGACCAGATGAACACACAGATCTCAGCTATTATAAATACTAGAGACACCAAATTTGGAATGAATGCTCATATGTACTCGGCGCAGATCAAGTTTATTTCAAATTTTAAGTGCCACGCCCACCGCCCCCGAAAATCAATAAATTAATTTTTGAACTGTATAAAAGATACAACTTTCTGACTTTAACGTATACTAAGCTGAATGAAATATCTACGTAGTCTCCAAATTACAATCCGATCGGACAATAAACACTAAAGTTATTTAAGAAAGTATGAACATAAAACCATGTGCTTCTGTCAGCTAACAAGGGAGTCGGGCGAGAGCAAAGCGCGAGCGCCATCTGTCGAGATTAATTTCAAAGCATGTTTATATGTATATGTGTACATAGGAACATACCTACATAGGTCGAAGGGTATCCCACTGTCGCGTGCTGCGCGAACGTCGCAATTATTGATCCAGGAGTAGTTGGCGTTGGAATATCGGAGGTATATATCAGGTATAATATGCATGCACACTACCTTGGGGAACACCAGCTGACACTGGCATAATATCTGAGCATTCATCGTCGTATTTAATATAGAAATATCTGTCCGTTATATGGCTTTGAAGGATGGTATATAGGTTATATGGTAATACGAGGGTCGTTTGATAAGTCCGTGACTTTTTGAATAAAATATATTTTTTTCGTCAAAGAAGCGTTTTATTTCTCAACATAATCTCCTTTTAGCTCTATACATTTAGTCCAGCGTTTTCTCCAATTTTTTTATTCCTTCCAAATAATAGGTTTTCTCAAGGCCCTCAAAATAGTCGTTTGTTTCTGTGATGACCTCTTCATTTGACCCGAATCTCTTACCGCCGAGCCATTTCTTCATGTTTGGAAACAAAAAATAGTCACAGGGGGCTAAATCTGGAGAATATGCTGGATGGGGTAGCAGTTCGTAGCCCAATTTATGAAATTTTGCATGCCAGTGACTACACACGTGCACCCGTGCATTGTCCTGATGGAACAGCACTTTTTTTTCGCCAAATGCGGTCGTTTCTGCTTCAAATCAATATCGAATCTGTCCAAAAGCTCTGAATAATATTCGCCGGTGATCGTTTTACCCTTTTCAAGGTAATTGGAGGGGAAGGTACCTTGTGCATCCAAATAATTGTGGGCCTTCTTTGGTGCACGTTCACCCGGAACCCCCGAAACCCACGGCCTTGATTGTTCTTTGGTCTCTGGTGTGGTGTGGTGGATCCATGTTTCGTCTACGGTAACGAAACGGCGCAATTCTTTGGATTGCGGTTGAACATCGCCAAACACTCCTTTGAAATGGTCACACGGTTGCGCTTATGGTCGTGTGTGAGCAATCGCGGCACCCATCCCGCGGAAAGCTTTTTCATGTCCAAATATTCATGTAAAATGTGATGTACCCGTTCAGTTGAGATGCCTACAGCCTCAGCTACCTCACGCACTTTCATTCTCCGATCATCCAATATCATTCCATGGATTTTGTCGACGATTTCTGGCATGACGACCTCTTTTGGGCGACCTGAACGTTCGGCATCACTTGTACTGGTACGACCACAACGGCCAGTAAACCATCCTTAACCATTGAAATTGATGGTGCAGAGTCCCCATAATATTTATCAAGTCTTTCCTTGGTTTCGGTGATGGATTTTTTACGCAAAAAATAATGCTTAAATTAGCACACGAAATTCACTTTTTTCCATTTTCGTTAAAATTCACGAGATCGTCTGCTTTCAATGCCTATAAAACGCAAACTAAGAAACGCAGCTTTCTCAAAATTTTACAGTCAGCTGTTAATCGATAACTGCTGACAGGAGCAGTGTTGTATTTAGAGCAGGTGCGCGGCAAATACAAAAAAGAAATTTTCTTCTCCCACCCCCCCCTGTTTTTTTTTTGTGGTGGGTTTCTTTTTCTTTTTTTTTTCAATTTTTTTTTAATTTTCGGGGGGCGGGACCGGGAAAATTTTTCTCCCCCCTTTCTTTGTAGAAATCGTCTGTGATTTTTTTTTGATTACTCGATGGACCTGCTCGACAGCGGCGGGGGGCGCCCCCCAAAAACCCAAAAGTGGGAGGGGGGATATTATATATTTTTGGGTTGAGGGTGGCCCGCTCCACCCAAAAGGACTTTTCGAGCGTGCAGTTTTGGGGGTTGACCTGTTCGACAGTCGAGGGCCGCGTCCGCCAAACCCCCGGGGGGGAGGGATAAAATATTTTGTGGCGGGGGGGGGCCGATTCTAATGCCCCCAAATAGGAAGTATGGAGGTTACAGTAGGGGCGGTTTTTTGGGGTGGGGGGGGTTTTATTTGGGGCCGCCCCCCCCATTATGGGAAAGTATTGTAATCGAAGGATTCAGTTAATCAAGTTTCTAATATAGGTGATTATAGCGTCTGGTAGTTCTTCAAGATTTTTTCCTCCGATTAAATCATATCCGGGGGCTTTCTTGTTTTTAATTTGTTTTATGTGAAATTTAATTTCTGCCTTTGTTATAGTTTGTATTGCATAATTAAAGTTGGGGATTTGTGTTGGAAGCTTTGCATTGCCGTTGTCCATGTTATTGGTAAATGATGTTTTAAAATGTGCAGCAAGAGTGTCGGCTTTTTCTTTGTTTTACCTCGCCCATGTGTTGGGTGGCTTGGGTATAGTTGAGTTCGTCAATTTTTTAATCGCTTTCCACAGAGAATAATTTGTAGACAACGAAATTCCAAGTTTACTGAGGTAGTATTGAAACCGGTTATATTTGTCTTTCTTAAGAATTTTCTTGAGCTCGTCTGTTGCTCTATTAAGTTTGTTTTTATCTTCTGGATGCCTAGTCCTTTGCCATATCCTCCTAATTTTACGTTTTTGTCTGATTTTGTCTTTAATAAAAGCGGGAGTTTTATTTAACGTAGTAATTTTTATAGAGGGTGTCGATTGCGTTGCTGCATATATAATGTTGTCTTTTAAATATGCTATTGCAGAATCCAGTTCGTTGTTTGTCTTTAGTGAGATATTTATTTCCATGTTCTGTTCCAAAATTGCGGCAACAAATTCCAATTTGTCTTGTGGTTAAATAAAGGGGAGTCATTGTTGTTTTCTTCTAGTCCACCATGTAGTATAATTAATATTGGCGAATAGTCGGAAGAGAGTTCTAGTCATGATTTTATTATTAGGTTCTCGGGTGTTATATTTCTTGTATTGCAAAAGTCAATTAAATCCGGTAGTTTATTGGTGTCAGTTGGCCAGTAAGTCGGCTCTTCTGTGCTTAGAATACGGCTATTATTCTTTCTTATTGCTTCATACAGTTGACGTCTCTTTGCAGTGGTAAGTCTGGATCCCCATGTTATGTGTTTGGCATTATAGCCACCTCCTGCCAAAAACCGATTGCCCAGTGATTTTAGAAAATCGAGGTATTGGTCCTTTGTATTATTAAATTTAGGTGGCCAATAAACTGCAGATATATTTATTGGACACGTTGTGTCTGAGATCGATATAGTAGTAGTCTGTATGTTTGCATCCATCGAGCTCTATGCGCTTGATGCTTTTTTTTTAATTATTATTGGAGTACCACCATGGGCAGAGTACCACCAGATAGCGATTGTTTGATATTTATTTGTCAAGTTTAAATAATAAAAGCGTGACAATGTTCATCATATTTGTCATTTGGGCTATTAATTGTTTTATCATTTGTTTAAGTTCGTCAAAATGATTTTGTGCAGTTTGGCTTAATTGAGTTGAAGCAGGCTGTATATCAGGTACAATAGTAGATTGAGTTGTAGAGTTGGTTTGCTGGCTAATTACTTGGTTTTTATTTAAGACATCGGCATAGGATATAGCTGGCGTCTTTAAGCTCACTGCGTTATTTGTTGTACTGTATTGTGTCGTTTACATACCATACAACCTTTATAGCTTGCAGTGTGGTTATCACTGCATAGTGCACATTTAATGCCTGTTCTGTCCGAGCTTGTGTTAACAGGATGATGAGGTGTGTTTTTCAGCACACCTTACACAAATAATGTCTTTGGTTCAATAATTTTTTGTATGTCCATATTTTTGGCCAGAAACTTAGTCTAATTCACAACTGCTTCAAGTGTTTTCACATAGTAAAAGCATCTTAAAAAGCTGAATAGTTTGTCAACTGCTTTATATCTCTTGATAAGCCAGTCGGGAAGTACATCAAACCTTGTGAAGCACAAATACTTTGTGGCAAACAGCAGCCAAGTGCAGCCACAAAAATGGATGGTGTTGGAAAAATGGATTGGCTATGCTAGCCAATTTACTCAATTCATAATGAACTCTCCATTCGAATGTGTCATATTTTCAAAGTCTTATGCGGTTTAAGCTTTATCTAAATGGAGTATAGAATTTGTAGTGATTGTAAAGAAAACACAGATTATATATACATATTATATTTCCTCCAAATTGACGTTTGAAAATGTTGATGCAGACACAGATTAGGCCATGGCCAATACACAATGTGTCCCAAAAATAATCGAACTTTATATTTAAATCATACAACATACAGCGTATTGAAAATTTGCAACATTAAAAAGATGCATTCATCCTCTTTGAAACGCACCTAACTTCATGTAGGTCGGATGACAGATGTAAAAGTGACAGCCATTTCAATAAAACCAAAAGTGTGCTAATGGTTCAATGACGACCAAAAAATCGCTCGCATGGAGCATTGCAAAGACATTATTGAAACTGCTGAAAACGATCCAGACTTCATTGATTCAATCATAACTGGTGATGAGACATGGTGCTTTAAATATGACCCTGAAAGTAAGCATCAATCTGCTGAATGGAAGTCCAAAGGCGAGCCAAAACCAAAAAAAATTGCGTTTTCAGAAGTTTTGAATCAAGACAATGTTCATTACTTTTTTATGATTCGAAGGGTATTGTCTACAAGGAATTTGTTCCAGAAGGTCAAACTGTTAATGGAGAATACTATTTAGGCGTTTTACATCATTTGTGGAAAAGAATCGGTCGTGTTAGACCAGAATATCCAGCAGGAAAACAGCTGTTTTTATTGCACGATAATGCACCACCTCACAAGACCAAAAAAGTGAACGAATTTTTAATGAAAAAAGGGATTTCTCTCATCGAGCATCCTCAATATTCGCCTGATCTATCACCATGTGACTATTTTTTGTTTCCGAATCCGAAAACCATTATGAAAGGAGCATTTTATGATGATATTCCAGCCATTCAAGGAGCCGTAACTGAGAAACTGTAGAACATTTCTAGAAAATAAATCAAAAAATCTATGCATGCGCTGGTTGATCGTTCCAAACGTTGTGTTAAGTCAAATGGAACCTATTTTGAATAAATAATAACTTTCAAAGTTAATATAATGTGTATTTTATTTGATATCCAAAAGTTCGGTTATTTTTGGGACACACAAAATTTTTCCAAACGACTTACTTACCGTCTACACAAATTGCTGTTGTCTACCCATATAAAACTCCAAGCTCGAATGGTGTTTTCACCCCACTCCGGAACAAATGTTCAGTGGTTAAGGATCTTCATTCAGTTAAACCTGTATTCTCGCCAGGACCTGACGGTATTCCCGCTTGCGTACTTCGATACTGTGCTAACTCAATTAGTAAGCCACTGCTCAAACTTTTTCGATGTCCTTAGAAACTCCCTCTTTTTCTTCCATTTGGAATGAATCATTTTTAATTCCTTTGTTCAAACAGGGCTGGTTGATGATCTGGGTGTCCGTTTGGACCCAAACTTAAGTTTGGTGATCATATATCCTCAATGGTTAATAAAACTATGGGCGTGCTCGGCTTTATAAAGAGATGGTCTAAAGATTTTGACCATCCTTATTTAACAAAAATCCTCTATACATCACTCGTTCGTCCAATCTTCGAGTACGGTTCATGCGTTTGGTGTCCTCAATACTCTGTTCTTAAGAACCGCATTGAATCTGTACAAAAACTTTCTAATCTTTGCCTTACGTGGCCTTAATTGTGATATAAATGTAAGACTCCCTCCCTATATTGGTAGGCTTAGGTTAATTAATCTAACCTAGTTATTCAACGACAGAACCATGATTGGCGTAGATTTTATTCATAACCTTATACATGGTGATATTGATAGTCTTGATCGAGTTAGCCAATTACACTTTTCTGTCCCTTGGAGAATTAGTCATTTTTCACCACTAACTCTTCCGTTTTTTAGATCGAACTATGCCCTGCACGAGCCTTTCAGGGTGTTGTGTTCGGACTATTACAATCTCTATTGCAGCTAAACTAATTTTCCTCTAAATTAACTTTCGTTTATTACACTATCCATACTCTCTCTTTTCGTGAATTCTTCTCGAGTATTCATTTCGGTCGGTCAGGTTACACGTTTGCGTCATTGCCCCTCAGTCGATTTTGGGCATGTCTAAATTTCTAACCGTTTAATTTTTAATAATGTTTAACTCTACTAATACCTAACTTTTTGATCTGATTGGGGTTTTCTGGGTTTTCCTCAATCCCTGGCAGCAAATGCTGGATCAGTTAATTTTTGTTTACCCTAATGTAAATGTAAAAATAAAATTTGCCTAAATTTAATTTTACATTTTTAATTATTAAAATTTTAATTTGAATTGTAATTGTTAAACAGTCGACTGCAATAGTCGACTTTTAAATAAATAAATAAATAATACTATATATATGATACATATATGGCATTAAAGTAACCTTCATTTATTGATGTTTTGCAGCAACACCGCTTGTTGAGCAAGTGGATTCATCCGAATTCCAGCAATATGTTAACGATAAGACAATTGGATGTCCGCATAAGGGTTGTGAGAAATATTTTCGAGATTCATCGGCGATGCGTAAACATCTACACACACACGGGCCGCGCGTACATGTGTGTGCTGAGTGTGGCAAGGCATTTGGGGAGAGCTCCAAATTGAAGAGGCATCAACTGGCACATACGGGTGAAAAACCCTTTCAATGTACCTTCGAAGGTTGTGGCAAACGTTTCTCCTTAGACTTTTAACTTAAGGTGGGTTACCATTTTAACAAACATTGTGATGTGATGATGTTGTAGTGCAATTTCTATGTTTTATGTTTTGCAGAACGCATGTAAGAATACATACGGGAGACAGGCCTTTTGTTTGCCCCTTCGATTCGTGCAATAAAAAGTTTGCACAGTCAACAAACCTAAAGTCACACATACTGACGCATGCTAAAGCCAAGTAAGTAAATACAATAACATATTATATATAATAACATATTATATATAATAACATATTATATATAATAACATATTATATATAATAACATATCATTTAGTGGCTGGCTCGAGGTCAAAATAAAATAAATAGTTTATATATTTCTTAACTAATAGTTCGAACTCCGCGCCTGCAAGAGCAGACGTTCAAAATTAATTCATGAAGACGGTTACCGAAGAGTAACCGAAATATATCGGAAGAAAAATATAATCAAATTGTTTTCATTTTATTTTGTTTTGACCTCGAGCCAGCCACCAAGATGATAAAAAAACAAAGGTCGCCAAAACACTATAATAACATATTATATATAATTGTATTTTCATTTTAGGCGTAACACTGCTACTTCTCGCCATGCCAACGACAATACCGATTCGCTTAGTCCCAACGAGAGATCGACCAATTTGATAAAAGTTGAAATGCGTGATACTCTCACCGATAGCCATACACCCCCCATTTGTCATGTATGCTGATTAAAAAGTTAACATTAAGTAATTGCACTGAGGTATATATACATTGCTTCAAATGCGTATACATAAATATACATATGTATGTGGAGCTTAAATATATTGTAAGTTATAGTCAGAGACATTTATTTTCTCTCGATAAGTTTGTCATTAAAATGGAGCACGCCTACCAATTGAAAGGTTTCGTTTTATTGCATTACTTCATTCATTCCATAACTGTCTCATATGAATTGCTGCTTCCGCTATGCTAAAAAAACTACACACGGTCGATCCAAAATTTCGCTAATCTCGTTTATTGATCACTTTCAAAATTGAATTTATTTAAAGAGTAAGTTCGTTGCACAATTCACGCTGTGTGTCTTACAATAATTCAGTTTGAAGTGGGTCAGTAACGTAGGTCAGTTGCAATTTGGATTTCAGTTTGTTCGAGAAAGTCCCAGGGACAAACTTGTTGATAAAAAGGTATAAGTTTTGATCTGCAAAAAAAAGGTCAATATGCGTTAAAGAATTGGCAAAATAAGTAGATATTAGTAAAAATATGGTCCATAGAGTTAGGTTACGACATAATTAAAAGACGTAAAAAAACAAAACATTTTATATCTAAATTGGGCGACAAATATTAAATGTACAATTAAGTTCTCGCCGTTTGTCAGAAGATGGCTCTAGAATTAAGTGATGATTGATTTTGACTTATGAAAAACGCCATAAGCCAAGCTGAGACATATGGTAAACAAACCACTTTAATAAATAAATGATTTTGTTATTGTATTATATATTTCTGGTTGTGCGGAAATGTCTAAATTTAAGCCAAATAATCTTCATTAGCGGGAAGTGAACAATTGCTTCGTCGCATCGTGACGTATGATGAAAAATGGATTCATTGCAGCAACCCAAAGTGGAATAAATCTTGTGAATTACCTGATCATGGTTCTACGACGTCGGCTCGGTTTAATATTTACGCTGCGAGTGCTAAGCTGTGTATTTGGTACAACCAGATAAGTGTTTTCTATTGTGAGCTGTTGAAACCATCACTGGGGTGAACGGGGGAACTATTGAACTCAATTGATGCAATTGAGCCAAGCACTGTGCAAAAACAGGCTATAATACGAGCAACGGCTCGATTTTTATATTATTTTTTTTATTTATTTAAAGTCGGTTATAGCAGTCGACTGTTTATGAATTACAATCAAAATTAAACTTTAATAATTAAAAATTTAAAATTAAATTAAGGCAAATTTTATTTTTACATTTAAATTAATTCAAATTTAAACCGGGGTAAACAATAATTAACTGATCTAGCATTTGCTGGCAGGGGATTGAGGAAACCCAGAAAACCCCAATCAGATCAGGAAAGTGATTTTATTGCATGATTTCGTATTTCGTATTCATGTCGCGAAGGCTGTTTAAGGGTTTCTAAGAAAACATGAAAGAATTGAAAGACTGAATGCGTGCTCCTCGTGGGGTTACCTAAGATGATGATGAGCAAGGCTATGCAAAAATTGGATTAAAAATCACAGATTAAACTTTTCCCAAATTTTGTTAGCTATATGTATTGCTAATATTATAATATATAAAAACAGGAAACAGTTATTGGAGTTATAAAAACCTTAGTGTTGTTGCTGGTGTTGACGGCGGCGCCAAGGTATATGAAATCCTTTACAACATCGAAAGTATAGCGGCCCGCATCGAGTTGGGATCCTAGTCGCTCGGATCCCTGGCAACTGGACAGCATATACTCTGAATCTTCTCTGACTCGGCGTTTGCGAGAAGCTGGACACCTTTTATAAAAACAGTGCCTTTTCGATGTACTTCAGCACTCCGCAGTATACCTTCCATCACTAGATTAAAAAAGGTTGCACAATATAGGATCACTTTTTCTGAAACCTTCAACAATATTGAAAGACTCGGAGACCTTTACCTTGACGGAGATTACAATACTACTTCAACGTCAGCTTCGCAGAAAAACTGAACTCAAACATGGTGGCAAATAGGCGAGATCTCTTATCGGGTTATTGAATGCAGATTTATAGTCGACAAAGAGATGGTGTGTGTGTTTCTCGTGGGTCTTTTTTATTGCGCTACACAATCAGAATTGATTTATCGTTATTTTCATGTTCAATACACGTTTCCACATGATCATGATCTGGGTAAACGGCTATGCAGTTATATGTATTTTCGGTCGCTGAATCGGAATCTGAGGTCAGAATTTCGCCATCACAGCTGGACTTCGACATAACCTCACAAACTGAAAAACCTTAGAATATCCCCCAAAAGATATAGAATCGTGAGCTCGAAAAACTTTTGAAGCCCCAAAAAATAATGGGGGTCATGAGAGGGTCATGCGATATATGTTTATATATGTTATTAGACCTTCCGAATACGAATCCAATGTCAAAACCAGCCAATCACGTCTGAATTTCAACCTAACCTAAAAATATTTTGAAAAACTTCCAAAATTTTTTATGTTTTTGTTAATTTATTACTGCATTGTGCGAATATGTAGAATCACATATTTAATTTATGTATTTTATAAGCTAAAATACAGTTTTGAAGCAAAACTTATTACTCATATGAAGCAATTCCGAATACTGATAAATAATGCTCAAAAAGGGATAAACCAAAAGGAAAGCTTTTCCTATATTATATTTATATACACCTTAATCTAATATTCAAAAAGTTCAAAATTTTGGAAGTTTTTCAAAAATTTTTAGGTTAGGTTGAAATTCACATTGGGAAAGCAAAAAACATATAGAAACATATATTGCATGACCCGACCCCTGACCCCCATTATTTTTTGGGGCTTCAAAAAATTGTTCGAGTTTTTTTCTATATCTTTTGGGGGATATTCTAAGGTTTTTCAGTTTTGTGAGGTTATGTCGAAGTGCAGACGTGATGGCGAAATTTTGATTTTGGATTCGGATTCAGCGACCCAAAATCCATATAACTGCATATGCCGCTTACCCAGATTATGAAACTTTTTTTGTCGGCCTGTGTTATCAATTACTATGGAGAACGTTTACTGTACCATACCAAAAAATAACTATGAAATATACATATGTTTCATTCATTGAAATCCGTCGTATGTTTGTATTCTGTGGCAGAAATACTGCTCCAGGATGTGTCTAGAACAGTTTTGCCTTGTCCAAAATCAGTCTTGATGGCGTTATTCTTAAGCAGTGGTGGTCGATATTCATTTAGTGGCAAGGGTGTTGCCTTACGTAGCACAAAAGTCTGCCACAAAATATTTATTATTAAGTATTAAACAAAATTACACCTGTATTTTTGTCAGTGCTTACCTCGTACGTATACCTTTGAGCTGTTCGATCTTGTATCAGGAATCTTGCGATTTGTTCGAAAGTAGTTCTTGAGTATATGGATTTTATAAGATTCAGGCGATTCCTTGCTATCTACAAAAAAAAATTGGTAAGATATAAAAGCAGGTTGTCTTATCTATAGTATGTACTAATATTATTTATATATAGTATTACATCACTGTCACTGGAGTCTGTGCTGGTAACTTTTCTAGACTGTGCGTTGTTGTTATTATCTTCTATGCTTTTGATTTTGGGTTTCGGAAAGCTGAACGTAGATTCGCTGGAGGAAGCCTGATAGAGTTCATCAAATTTGGTAATATCCAGGTCTCTGGTCGTCATTCCAAACCGATTTCTCCATTTTTTTTCAGGGTTCCTGAAAAATAAAATTACTTTTTACTTAAATTTATCCAAGAAGTATTTAAAAAATATGTGAGAAAGGGTTTTTTGTATTTTATACGTCGAATCTAAATTGAAAATTAAATTATTATTATTATTATTATAATAGTTGACAAGCAGAACCACAGACAATAACAGGAGGCCTACTTCCGTAACAATACTGACTTCACTGCTGAGGCCCTGGCTGTTCGCCCAAATGAATAAAGAAAATTTGTGATCTACTGCGACTGCCTTTCCACCTTTGCAATTACATGGAAAAAAAGCGCGATATATCGTTAGTACCAAAAAATCGTATAGTATTGAAATTGGATAAAGTGGTAAAACCGACAGCACGAGCGGTTGTTGACCAACACAAGTGAGTAGACCTGGAGCAGCAATCGATGGCACAATCAATAGATTGATAGTTGGTGGCCGCTTGTCTCTCTCGCTTCACTCGTTGGCTTGAAAAACATGAAAGTGTAAGCACAGTTTGTGAGTTCCTGCCATATATTGTGATGAACGGACAGAGTCTTATAATTAATACATTAAAAATTATAAATAAATATTAAAACTAAAGTTTCTTAAAAATATATTAAATTAAATTAAAGCTAAGTATCAGGAATCTGTAAGAAAAAAAATCAATTAATTAGTAAAATAATGAATGCAACTTTTGCATACTTACGGGGATTATGATAGAAGTATGAGGTATCCTTAATGTTGTCTCGTCAGTGTTGGAACTTGTCCGAAACAGAAAAAGAAAGGGGGCAAGGAGGAGAATAAGTATGGCTATTTACTAGATTTTGCTAGATCATCGCAGTCATACATTCTCCTCCGCGACGACTGGGTGCCTGTGTCAAAAAAAAGGAAAGAAAACGGAAAAAGTGTTAGTGACCAAGAAAATAAAAATTTTTGAAGTAAGTTGAACAGCAAAAATTTATTATATTCTGGATACTAATTACCTGTTTGGGCAGGATTCACATACAGCCTGAGGCGCAGTGTCAATTTACCTGCAACAGCATCTAGGGCAAAGCAGCGTTGGCGCGCTAGCAGCCTAGTGCTAGTTGGGCGCGGAGTTCTACAACGGGGCATGATCTGCGAACTCTGGAAAGAAAGAAAGAAGAGCGATGAGGACAAAATTCAACAAGTAGTATAAAAATCAAGAAAAATTAACTCATGAAGGCTCACTTATTGAGAAAATACCAGACACATAATTATATACACCGAAGGCTCAGGCAAAGACAAATTATTTGAAAAGGAATCCATTAAAAAAAAATGCAAAAAGGGGAAATCCATTAAAAAAAAAGCAAAGGGAAATCCTTAAAAAAAAAAGCAAAAGGAAAATCTGTTTAGAACAAAAAGAAAAAGAAGGAAAGAAAACTCGCCATTGCAGCAGCTACGGCAGTGTGCAGCTTACGGCATTTTCTGCAGCTAGTTTTACAGCTTTTGCAGTTTTACAGCAGCTTACAGCAGTGTGCGGCTTGCGGAGTTTTGCAGCAGTTTGGCGATCAAAAGTTGGAGTTGCAGTTCTGTCAACAATTTGGCAGTCAATTATTTGCGCGTTATAATTGTTAGTTGAGGCGTGATTAACTAAATTCCGAAAAAGAGAAAAAATCAGTGTGATATTAGGCCATACAAAGGGAATCAGAATAGCGCTTTAATGTCATACTAGGGAAAGGAAAACTGTCTTAGTTGCCATTTTTTTTGCTATTTTTTTCGAATCTTCCTTTATTTTCTGCTTCTGGTGTATGTAAGTGTATAAAATAAACTTTAAACAAACATTTAGCAACCAACGGATCTATTAGGCCCAACGGAGAATCCGGGGGTAAGTGTACACTTATTTTATATTTACTACTATACCATTTACGAGGAAATTAAACAACATTTAAACAAAAAAAGTCACAAAAATAAACATATCTATATATAAAAAGAAAATTCCAGAAAACTAAGCAAGCAATAAACATTTTATTGTTGATACCACAAATAAAAACAAAAAGGGTAAACAAAAACAGTTGTTTGTATGGCACTGATCATGGCATATTAAGACCTTTTTCTAAATATGTGATTGTAAATTGTGTAGGTACTTATCTGGGTTATGTCGGTATAAACTGGATATCCAATTTCTGGCACTACACACAAAAATCTCCGCCACCTGATAAAAATTTAGCTTGCGCCGCGCAAATATTTGAGTTACGGAAATTAAAATGTGCGATAATTATGTCTTTTAAATTGTAAACACACCCAGATGCGACTGGATCGATAGGTTTTTTTGTGGAGTTTATCGAATATATAGTTAGCGTCGCAATTCGCCTTTGAAACTAATGTTTATTCTATTAGGTTTATATTAATAAGATATTCGCATAGGTTTATAAAAAAATTTCTTTATTCTTTTTCTTATTACATTATTAGGATAGTTTAAATTATTAGGGATCATATGAATACTTAGTAGTAAACATGAAAACGTTAGAATTTAATATGTATATATTTTAATAAGAAATAAATGAAGAAATTATATGAAGCTTTAATATGGAAAACTAAACAAATTTTATAATGATTTCTGAAGGTTGATGAAAGGGTAATGTTAGGTCAGGGAGTTCTTCAAATTACTGCGAAAAAGGACTCATAGGTAGGGTGGGTAAAGACGCGGGACTCCACACCAACACCAATAGTGTCCCCGAAGTGCGCCCTGTAGAAGGGTAGTGGTTCTTTTCTAAGCTTTCTCCTCTCGTAAATTCTATCACTTCTTCATTTTGGTTTTGTTCTTTTACTTTTCTTTTCTCATCTCTATTTTATGACCCAAGACATAGTGGCAAAGATTCTTTTATTTTTTTAGTTTGTGTTTCTTCCCTCATAAAAGAGCTAGGAAGTTCTCCAAAAGAACCCCCGCATGCTGATTTTTCTACGCAAAAGAATCAAAGGGAGGGCGGCCTAGTCAAAGAACGGAGAATATCCAGATTTAAAATATCTAGGAAATATAAATTCCATTCCGAGGGTGGACATTACAAATTGGCGCCCAAACGCAAAGTGCAGCGCAAAAACGCATGATGCGAAGAAAGTGTCAAAAATTATAAACGATAAATGCGTAGTAGCTACTGAAAGCCTCTAGATAAAAATTAATATTGCGAGTATTAGCAGTTGGAAATCGAATTTAGGCAAGTCCTAAACATCGACCACTGAATCTAAGACTCGGCATAAAATAATAATAGAAACCAACACAGCAAGGCAAGGGAAAGCGTTGACGGAAAATGGACTTGGAAATACAATATTTGGCATAGCAAAATATTGGTCCCCGAGTATATGAAGGACTTGAGACTTGACTGTTTTTCTTTTACTTAATTTCTTTCACTTACTTAGTTCTCACTATCTCAACTGCGGGGTAAAGTCAATAACCTTCGTTACTCCTAGAGTCAACTGGAAGGAATCAACTTAATGAAAAAAAAAAATTAAATTAAAACTTAAACAATTATAAAAATAAACAAATTTGAAAAAACGAATCAACAAAAAAGACTAAAAAAATGATAACAATACGTAGCACAGAAAACTTGGCCGCAGAAAATGCAAACCCTCATGTTAAAATGCAAAAATTTGCGTAGAGCCATTATGGGAACCGGCTCAGCAAAGAAGGTTAATTACACCATGTCAGCAAAGCTTCTCCATGAAGCTGCTGCATTTCCTGACTGGGTAAGACAGTTTTAATGTCAAACGTGCCAGAAAACGATGCCATGTAACGGATTTTAAAAGAGCTGCTCGTAGGGCCGAGTTATCACAAACGACAGATATGAATTTGGGGTTAGAACCATCGACCTCGGCCGCTGCGAGGCAACAACAAATGGTGCTAGAGGCTCAAAACGAGGGAGCTGTGCCTAAAACACATCCACAACGAGGTATAAAAAAATGCCTCAAGTGGGAGAATCAGTAGAGGGTAACCAACAACCCAGAAATGTTAAAGGCCCCGGAAGACCGAAACGGGGGCGCAGTAAACTCAGAAGTTAGGCAAACACGGCGGGGGGAAGCTCAAATACTAGAGCAAATCCGAACATCATCTCCAAACATCGATTATGAGCGTCTAGGGGGCGCAACTAGAAAGTATTGTGGTCAGACAATTAGCCAACCTCAGTCTCGAGGCAAGTTTTCGCCCGAAGTGAGCCGACAAAATCTGATTTTTAACGAGTCGAGTCAGCAGTCAAGGAGCTCTCGGTACAGCACGACAATAAACCCGGAGAAGATTACTCAGCTCATTCATAGCTGGAATCTCAAGTTTGATGGGTCGGCAAAAGGAGTCACCACGTAGAAGAATTCCTATATCGAGTAGCCACGTTAACCAAAAGACTGTCTGAACAACGATATAGATTCAGTCTGGGTAAAAATCTATATATATTTACTAGTGGGTAAAAAAAAAAAAAGTTAGAGAGTGGTAGCTGGGAGGTCGGAAAGAAAATCCTCAAATAAATTGAG